>OY856409.1:1920692364-1921254864 GCA_963693085.1 Alisma plantago-aquatica | reverse complement strand
TGTGATTTTATTATTTATAAAGGCATTTCTGCTTATTATATTTATTTTAGTATCGAGATAATGAATGAATGTAATATCCTAAGAATGTTTTGACTCGATGACATATGATTTGGGTTGGGTACCAAAACATGATATCATATGTATACTCAAGAGCATTCATTCTGGTTATGTCCCTAGTCAGCTATTATTGTGGATATTATAGGACAACAATAATATATAAGACTAGTGTGTATGGTGCATGAAAACTATATCTTGTTAGACATGATATTGGATATCAGCTCATATACATGTGTACTTTATAGAGTACAAATTGTATTGTACATACTCACTTTGAGAATCACAGAAGCTATGTCATGGAAGTCAAAGTCATATCTCGATGTGACAGTGGTGATTGTGATCTTTAGCCTTAAAATCACTACAAGAATCACATGTTATTATGTGTACTATAACACTATCCAGTGTGACTCTGAATAATTGTCATACAAGTAACGATTGGGTGCACTGTGACATTTATGGATTGTTGTGAGTGATGTGCATAGTATTGTCCCTCCATTTGAGTGATATCTTGGTCACTTGATAAGTGAGACTATAAAATACATTGTCATGCTCATGTGAGTGTATATAATATTGAGCTCACAAAATCTCAATAGTATGCTCTAGTTTAAAAAATATAGATTGGACAATAAGAGGATGACAACTCCATTACTCAAGTTCGATCAAGATCTATGACAAAGGGATTTGATGGTCATGTAAAATTAGTCACTTACATGTTGAAGTTCTATCCAACTTATTAATATTACTTGGATAGCAATAATGTGTTGCTAGATCCCAGTTTTTACTTATAAGGATGTGAAAATCACTATCAACGTGATAAGGAACATATGGAGTCAGACACATAAAGATGCATAAAGAAAATTGACATTCGCAATCTTACAATCATAATTTATGGCGCAGCTTGTTGCCCGCATGTCTTCTATTTCGACGTAAAAATATTGGACATACTTGTTAGATTTATTATCTTAATGGAGTTCAAAATCTACTAAGGTTTCGTTTGGTTCGTTGCATAGGAAAAATTGATCGGATTGCATTACCAATAGGATATGAACGGAAGAGATTGTAGTAGGATATGACTTTTCCTGTCACTAGTTTGGACTTATCATGGATTTTGTAGCGGGAAATGATCAGTGATCTTTGTTATGCATCAAGAAGCAATTATTGATGCACGCCGTTGTCTTCCTCACATGGCACCGTTCCGCATGGATCCGGATACCAAATCAAGGCCATTTGACATCGAGGACGATATATATGCAGCACAACGACGTCTAGGAGTGTCGGCATTGAGGCTATTGTTTCAGGCAGAGATTTCTGCCTACTGGTTTGCCCGCTCAATGCTGCTGACTGATTTTGGTGCTGCTGCCCAGATCGCCGCAGATTGGTTCCGGGTCGCCGGCCGCCTCTGTGCCTCCGCCCAGATTACCGTAGACTGGTTCCAGACGCCACAGACCGGTTTCGTGCTGAGCGCCTGTTTTGTTTCTGACGGCTGCCACGCAAGGACCGTCACTGATCAAAGACGAGAAGAGCCTCCAGCGGCAAACTTCAGTAGCAGTGACGTTCTAGTTGGGGGTCACGCGAACCGGCAGTCGGGGCTCTCAAAAAAATCAGTGTGGAGAGTTTAAATGGGAGGACGGATTAACAAATTCCGCCTGCCATGCGAAATTCATTAATCCTATATGATAGGGATTCTTTTCAAGGTGGATTCGTGTCCCGTTCTAATATTTATTTAAACAAACATAGGATCGGATTAAGGGACAGATTAGAATTCAATCCTGGCATTTAATACTGTGAACCATATTTGTGTATACCTTGGTAGAGATACGTCATCTATGTAAGTGCATGCAAATATGAAATTTTGATCGATATATCTACCGATTTTTTTTCTATAACACTTTCCCAAATAAATGAATTGAATATCCAATTATCCCAAAGGTTCCGACAAAGGAGCATAAAATTACCTCCGAGCGTCTAACTGTGTCAAATGTTTCATTAGGACTTATTGATGGGCTTGGCCATGGCCGGCAAGCTGCTTTCCGGTCCCATTTATTGTGCATCAGTACCACTATACCAAGTGGTATTGCTGTGATGGGAGGCATGCCCGCACCTATGTACCGTCGACGATACTTGTGAAAAGCAATGGTGAAATCTCTCTTGAAAACAGCAATCAAAGTGTGTCTCGGCTTCTCATTTCCAGTGTATTATCTGATTGCAGATTACTTGCACATTTGCTCCTTGTTGTAACTTTCTATATTCTGAAACAGTCGGTTACATTGTACACTGCTTTTGACAGACTTTTCTTCTCCCGTTGTTTCATATAGTTGATTACCAGTTGCTTGTGAATTTATACCTAAGTATATTGTAACACTGATTTAGACTGTAATATATTTTCCAACAGGTAGGATGTGATGCACTCAGCCGTTTCCTATTGGATTAGACACTCCAAGATGTGGTTACTATGTCCTGCTCATTGTTTAATTGTAGAACAGTTGATAAGACAAATATAGTTAATGCACACACAAGATCTGGTGAACCAATTCGTGATGGCGTTGCAATTTCAGCTATTTGACTTCAGATTCTTTCTCTGCTTTAGTATATGATGATTTGAGTTTCGTGTTTTGTTGGCACAAGGAGCAGCACCTTCACCAACACCATATCTTGCTACTTAAATGCTTCAACTGAAGCCATCATTTGCTAACTAAGCCTTTCTTAGCAGATAACTGTAAGGAATGAGAGCCGGAACTGAATAGTCTCATCTAAAGGCCCATCAAGTAGAGAGTGGTTTGACATAGATGTTTAAAATACAAGTTTTGGATATAGCATAACTGGATGTAATTTGGTAACTTACGGATATATCGGATTGCACGGTGCAAATGAGAGTCGTGTATAAGTTCCAATGCATAAATGGATTCACTGGTCATGGACACATGGCACTAGGCTGCCAAAGCTCCTCTATTTTCACAGAGGCTACGGGTCATCAGATACATAATTTAACACAATTTTTCTTCACAACATAACTGATCCGTCTTTTAGTCACGTCAACTCTACTTGTACCTGACAAAATAATTAAAATGCCTTCTAAAAAAACAAAAGAGTTGCAGTTGAACATCCACGCCTTCTAGCATCTTGCACCTTTTAAGTCTCTCGTTTCACTTGAATACCCTACTCAACAAGCTCTGAAGCTAGATATGCAAAAACTTTACAGCCAGACCACTTTGAACACATTAGAGCCACAATGATTTCAGAAGTTAGAAGGAAAAAGAATATAGAGAGCAAATAAACAACCACCAAAGAATACAGCACTTATGAACACCTAATATAGATCATTGCAAAATCAGGATGAGTTGTAGCAAAGCTATATAACAGAGTTAGGATAGCTCATTATCGAGATACTAACCTACACGATGGACCAGGAAATGCATCTGCTTACAGCCTGACAATGGAGCACATATACATCATCTTTTAGTAACTCTACACTTCAGATATTCAGTACGGAATAAAATAGACACATATTCAATTGGTCAATTTGCTTATTATGAGGGCCCTGAACTGGCAAACTTTTCAATACTATCAAGTAAAACACCAATGATGCTAAGCTCCATCTCTGTTTTGCTTCACACCTACAACAAAAACACTTGCTGTGAAACTCTTTGACTTCTCAGTCCTTAGACATCAGATGTTCTTAAAGGCCGATTGGACTGGTTTGGGAGTCAACTTCTGCACCAAAGCCTTGTTATTGCAGTGCTCAAGATCAACAAAATAGAAATTGTTATTAGCCATGAACGTTACATAAGGCCTTTTGGTCTCTGCAGGGCGAATGTCTGCAAACTTAATTTTCTTAGGCATATAGGTAGCCAGCCAAGACATCATCTCTACCTCGAAACTATCGGAGCCAGGTTGCCATCTGAGCTTATGAACATATGGACTCACAAACCAGTGAAGAGCAGCAGTAGTTGAGGCACTCAGAAACATGACAGTTGAGGCAACAGCTCCTTTTAAAATCACATTCATATCTGGGGAAGTCATGAAAGTGATAACAGGACCCAGTGATACAGAAAGGCAGCACGTGGAAAGTGAAAGAAGCTTTACGTGCTTTATGGTATTTGATATTGGACCATAGTATACAATTCCCGTGTCCGCATCGGTCTTCTCAGCATCTCTACTTTGAGGTCCTATGGAGATTTTGCTGTTGGGGGCTGAAGATTTGGCAGCAGCAGCAGCATGAGAAGCCCATCTTTTCTGACTAACCATGTTTGCATAGTAGTAATTTGACATGGAACCTAGAGGTGACTGAAATGATGGGAATCGATCTTCAGTTTCATAATTCCAAGGACAGGCACCTGGCAGAAGACATTTCGAATCAGAGCTGTCTAAAATATAATAAATACTAATAGCTAATCTAATTTCTTCAACTACTGAAGTTCGGAACTTTGTCTATATTCAACTTATCATTAGCATCATTGATCTGGGATCTGATTATCAGACATTTAAAGGTTATAAACATAGTCTAAATTTACTGTAAAATAATTATAAGGTCATTTATTGGGTAAAAAACTATTATCCGCATAAATGTAGATGTTAATAGATTCATCAAGGAGCTTTGAACTCAGATAAATTCAAAGCGCAGATAGTGTACAGAGCTTTTTGCATAAATGAATTTTCAACAAGATCAGCATAAATATATAAGAGTCAATCAGTAGGTTGGTCGGCCACCCAGTTTCCTATATGTAGTCTGGAATCTGGGTTGCACTTAGTGAAAATAACACATGACCATTTGTATATATAGTGTCTTGAGGCACAGTCCGCCTAACTGGTACATGATCAGACCACTGTAAAGTGTAAACAAAAGCCAAACCATGGATCTTGTTGTAACCATTGTAATCCAACCAAAAAACTGATATCAATTCCAATAGGAAATGGTACAGGCATGCACACTGCTAAGGCCACGAATATCAGTATTTTGGTGGTATAACACCAAATTTCAGGGACAGCGGTTCAAAATACCCACTAATGCGCAGGTACTAATCAGTATTCAGTACAGTGGCGATATGGCCAGTGAGTGAAGGTTCAGGTGCGCTAATAAACAAATATCAATTCTTTGGTGGTAAATATCAGTGCTTTGGTGGTATGCCACGAAATTTCAAGGATTTGGTGCAAGATGACCACTAGTAGCAATTATGCACAATAATCATATGTCGCTGCCGCTGTTACCATTTTCGCAAGTGGGACATTGTTCTGCTCTATCTAAGAGAGAAAAAGGGGGTGAATATGGATTTCAGCCATTTGAAGTTGCTTGACCCAAGGTAAACTATATATATTTTCTAACAATCTCTCTCTTTCCGACCCCTTTATCCTCAGTAAAATATCATTTTGGTCATCGAACAGTTTAAACGGGAAAATCCCCCAAAGCCAGTATGTAGTTTTTTTTACGAGGAACATGACTTCCCTAGGCTACTATATATGTCTGAGATATGTGGAACTGGATTGACCCGTCTGCAACATAGTGTTGCCACAGACCAACCGGAAACAAGCCTAGGCACTGGGATTCCACCATATGTGGAAGACTCAAACCCTCATATAGGAAGGCTAGCCCACGTCATACTACCACAAAGCCAGGAAATGCCCTTTAAGTGGCCATTCACGATAGGTAATTAGGTACCCTGATTGGTGTACAAGGAAATTCCCTAGGTATTCAAACCGATAACTTCCAAGGCATTCTCCACCATCTGGATTGGAACCTATAGGATGCCCAAGGGCTGGATTCACTTCTAGATTTACATGCCTAATGATATCTAACCACAGATTTGCAACTCTATCTCTTAGATCTAAATTTTAATCACAAAGACCTACCTAAATTCTCCAAGAAATATTATTAATCAAGTTTTTTCAATTTTAGTCAGTCTACTAGTGAGTGGTGGTGCCAAAGAATATAGAGTGCATGTATCAAAATATGATTAATTTCATTTTTGGGTCCATTTATTCATACATACAGCGAAGTTCAAGATGATATATGTGACAGGATCATAGTAGAGTTGATGACATGGAGTGCCACTGGAATAGTTTGCTGCCAGAAGATACCTCTCAGATTGAAAAGCTTTACACTACAATTTTATGACTAGTCATGTCATATGGGAGTGAATATTGGGCCATGATGAAACATGATGTCAACAAGATGAACGTGGGAGAAATGTGTATTCAAAGATGGAGGTGTGAGAAAAGAAGGAAAGCTCGATTGAGAAGTAACTATATAATACTAGGAATCAGTGTTTTAAAAAGCGTCCTAGGCGGCCGCTTAATCGCCACAAGATGATGGCCGATTAAAATGTGCCATAAGCGCCGCCGGAGTGGATTTGAGAAAAGCGGCCGCTTTTTTCTTGCTTTTTGCCCGCTTTTAAAAAAAATTGTTGTAAGCATATAACATTAAGTACATTATATGCCCTAATTAGTATTAACTATAATATATTAAACTAACATACATTAAATGTTCTATGATATACTTAGTTCTAATTTAGAATGCATACTTTGTATGTAAGCTGTAATGATACGGTACCTTTGTGGTGTATCCAAGTATATTATAGGTAACTATTATCTAATTTAAATGTATTAGTTAAATAGGCTAATTAGTTTAGTGGGTCTTTATATTCCGGCCCGTCTAGTTTAGATTACTTGGGACACAAGTCTCAGGGTTTCTCCCTTGCTCCTATATATAGGACAGGGGTGTCTAGTCTTGTAGCAATCTATTCCTATTCAATCTTTTATATTTTAACAAAATGTACTGCATAATGTATGAATATTTGATGATGTGTAAATGTAACAATACGTTTGTAAGCTAGCTATGATAGGTTTATTGTTTATTGTTTACTGTTTAGCTATGTAAACATGTGATACAAAATTGTTGTCGCATCTTGTATATACACTTATTATTTTATGTGTTGTTTATTATATTATATAGATACAATCATTGTTGTATAGTTGTGTTATAAACTATTTGGGTAATTTGTATTGTCTTGTACAATGTTTAGATATGTACAAAAAATTCAAAAATATAAGTATTTATATACATTTGTATGTAATTTTGCATAAAAGTTTATAGGAATTGGAAATCCGCTTTTCTAAAAAGCGCCCACTTAATCGCCCGCCTGGCAATTAATCGGCTACAAGGTCCCGTCCGCATACTTCCCGCTTCGCGCTTTTTAAAACCTTGCTAGGAATATAGTGGGGAGGTCAATATTGAAGAAAGCCAATGTGAGGGTTGCCAAAGATGGTATGGACGTGTGCAGCACAAAACTGCACATAAAACGAGAAATGCACTTATCAAAGTAACTCTGTCACGCGAATTTAAAAGTGGAAGAGGTTGGTCTGGATTAGCTATGGGAGAGATTATAAGGAAAGTTGTAATCTTTATATCTTCAACGGAATATGACTCGTTAGTCGTAACATAGCTGAAAAGAAAAGAAGGATCCATGAAGTTGACCCAACATGGCTGGGCATGAGGCTCATCACTCATGTAATGATAGCGATGCCAATAACAGTGGAGTCTATAATCGCGAGCATGTTGATTCACTGTAATTCTAGGACAACATAAGTCTCCAATAGATAAAGAGTATCTCCTTAGCAAAGAAAACTGGCATAGGAGCAAAACTCAAGCAGCACGTGAGTACAATGGTGCACTACATGAATCTACGACTCCTTGAGCTCCGCAGTATTTTAGTCATTATCATTTTGACAAAAAAAACACGTGGAACTTCTGCAAAAGATGACAGTATGGAGCGTCATGAGAAAGTTCAAAATTCAATTGTATTTTTTGTGACTATGCATGTAAAGAGTATAAAGAGATCATAATCAATTTTGTGCAGTGTTTTAAAAAACGTCCTAGGTGGCCGCTTATGCGCCACAAGGTCATGGCCAATGTTTTAGAAAGCAAGAAGCGGGAGGTGTGCGCACAGCACCTAGTGGCCGCTTGAGCGTCAGGCGGGAGCTTTTTGAGAAAGCGGGCTCTGAAATTTTTAGATAATTTTGTAGAAAAGTATACATATTAGTATATAATTAACACATTTTAAAGAAATTTCTATACTTATCTAAACACCCTACACAACAAAATAAAACACCTAAATAGTTTATAACACAACTATAAAACAATGAATAAGCAAATACAATTCGATTACATAAGTTTAACAAATTAAGAAATATACTTTTTTGTTTCTTTCTACTGTAGTAAATTCATAGAATTATAACTTTATATATAATATGCATCAAACTGTAGAATATATATTGTATTAATTTACATTATGCAGTAAACAATAGAATGCATTAATATCCAGTGAACAGTAGAATACCTCATGTACTATAGAATTTACTAATGTATTATTATATATAAGGCAGCAAATAGTAGAAGATATATAATCTATTAGTTTACATTACGCAGCAAACTATAGAATATATTAATATATACATTATGCAGTAAGCTATAGAATATATAGAATGTATTAATATCCAGTAAACAGTGGAATATATCATAGAATTTACTAATGTATTATATAAATAAGGTAGATCGTTACAGAAATATAATATGCAATAAATAACTAGATACATAGTGTATATATCAATGTATTATAGTATAGAATGTATTACATAGTAATATTATATATTGTACTAATGTATTATACTATTACAGAATTATATTATTGTATTATGTTACAGCAAATGGGCTAAATCCAGTGCCCAAAAAATAGGCTGCCAAAAGCGAGCGCCCGAAGCAGGGTTTCAGGTGGACTCATAGGCGGGCCAAGCGGATCGTAGGCGGCCGCTTAATGGCACACCACCTCCAGCCCCGCTCAAAGCCTTAACCAGGTGACTGGGCATGTGATCCACTCAGGCGGGCGCCTGGCCCGCTTTTTAAAACACTGGTCATGGCCGATTAAAATCTACTATAGGCGGTTGTTGAGCAGATTTGTATTAAGCGGTCTTTTTTTCCGCTTTGGCAGCTTTTTTCCCGCTTTTTCCGATGTCAGATATTTTATACTCAGTAACATTAATGTCAGTAATGTGATTTGATATTTATATGAGTATATACTTATATAATTATACTAAATGAATATGGATATATATTTGCTGATTTAGTATAGCTAGTTAGCTATTTTATATTAACAACCAGACATTGATCGGGTGATTTGTTGTGGATAGATGAATTTATTAACTCTTTATTGTTGTTACTTGGTATTAATTTTAAAGGAATATATAGGTTTAATTATGTAAAACATTCACAAATCATAATATTATGTATGTATATATGTGTATAAATTGTTAAAATATTTAAAAAATCAGGCATCCATTTCTTAAAAAACCCATCCGCTTAATCGCCCGCCTGGTGATTAATCGGCGGCAAAGGTTATGTCCGCTCGCTTCCCGCTTCGCACTTTTTAAAACATTGAGTTTGTGCAAACTACAAAGTTAATAACTATATGTAAATGACATCAACGAGCTCAGATGTGAGCAACAACCACAGGGGGGAGGAGATCAGCCACCACAGACTCCACTGCCGCCACTCAACTCGAGTTACAATACAGTATATCATATTTGTTTCTTTCATTTAAATCAATTGGTATCCAATTATATGTTGTAGATTGTAAGTTACACCTATTTATAGAGTCTGATTCTACAATAATAGTAATATCTGCAGTATGCATTCCTTCACAAAAACTAGTTCTTCACTCACACAAAACGAAGGATGAAAATGTCTAATTTCGACATCGATTCTGATGGTCTGAGAATGAAAAACTGTAGAAGATTTGGTGTTACCTTCCTAATAGTTTGAACATTGAAATCAAGGAATTGGCTCACATTTTTGTAACTGTACAGTCTACACCCCAATAATACACATATTGATGCAATAATATTATGACAGTTAATATGGGGTACATTTGTGAGTGAAGAAAAACGGAACTGTTTTGACGGGAATTTTGATAGAAATTTTGGTGATGAAGTAAAAGAAGTTAATCTGATTTGCAAGACACAAAATTATGCAATGTACTTTAATCAAAATGTCAGAAGGGGGATGCTCTAGAAAATAGTATTCTATTACTCTTTAGTCTATCGTACTTCATGATAACAGTTTGATAAACACAATACAGACAAAACGCTCATTCGAGCAACAATTTCGTATATTGGTTGTGAAGGGGAAAGACTAAATACGAAGTGAGTCTTAATGTGAGTGAAGAAACGAGGGAGTTTACGAGGTATTGAAAATTATTCATATATTAGAGACTAAAGTTATAAGCCTTTTCAACATAAACTCTTGATTGCTACAAGATGACTTGGAAGTATATATTAATTCAATGATTAAATATGATTGTGCTAATTTTACCATAATTTTGTGAAGTGTTTGTGCATCTAGGATGGTTGTAGCAGTATGCGTGGATTACTGTCACAATATACTCTGATTTTTTTGAAGAGTCATGTTAAAATACATTTTCCCCAAGCACGTGAAATGTCCCCAAATCTTGAATATTATGTTTTATTCATGTACCGTTCAGAAATTATTCGTGTTTTAGGTTTTACTTTCCTGTTTTATGCATTTTTTCACGTATTTTCCTATTTTATACTAGTTAAGATTCTAACTTAGTTTGAGTATACATATTGTGTATGTGTACGTGTACGTGTATGTGTATGTGGTAAATCAAGGCGGCAACTGGGATTCGAACCCGAGTCGCTTTGTTAGGGGACACCGTGCTTGACCACTTGAGCCACTCCTTGTCGGCATATGTATATGTATATGTATGTGTATATGTATGTGTATGTGTATGTGTATATGTATCTAATTAATAGATGCATATGCATGTATGCAATAAATTAACCCTCCATAAACAAGAGATATAAAGCACCCAAATAAATCAAAAATTCAAACAAAAATGACAAATTGCACGCATCTAACCCAACTTAATTCCTAAGAACTCCCTCTTTGTAGTCCTTGACCTAGATTAAGAAGAAGATTTTCTCACCTTCTAAAGCCCGCCATCCATATTCCATAGCAAAGCATGTGTGCCTCCTACTAGTAAGAAGTGCCTTTACATAATTTCCTCCCCATCAAAGGATACCCTCAAAGCTTTCTAGGCATCCAAATATCTCTCATCCCAATTCACACTTGAGCGCTAAGGGAAGGTTGGTTGCTTAATTCCCGCTTCGCACTTTCCAAAACCTAGTTATCGACACAGTGGCATTGTTACATGACAGATGGCACCAAAATCAATGAAAAATAAAATTTTGCCAATTTCGACGAAGCCTAGTTCTTTGCTACCAACCTTCAACCGCTTACAATGCATCACTGCCAAACATGTTTGTATAACTAACTCAGAACTTTCAAGATAGCATTTTAACTACACTAGTCAACAATCTACCCTCAAAAAATTGATTGGTTGGATTAGGATCTTTTTTGCCTAGAATGTGTATATTTCTACTTTGGTAATATAGAATAAGAAATCCTTTATTTGACGTGTCTAAACCAAATACAATGCATAGTGAGAAATTGAATTTAGAAAATATGGGATGAAAGAAAAGCTAAAGACAAGACAAGTCTGAAGCACACAGTACAGCACAAAGCACAAACCATATATACTAATACTCCCCCTCAAGCTAGAGCATAGATGTCAAAACGTCCAGCTTGTCCACTAGTATAGCAAAGCAAGTCTTGGGAAGTATCTTGGTAAAGATGTCAGCAACATGATCATCTGTCCGAAAATAAGCAGTGCAGATGCGACCAGAGAGAACAGAGTCAGAAACAAAATGGCAATCCACCTCGATATGCTTTGTGTGCTCATGGAAAGGGGGATTGTTGGCAATAAAAATAAAGGTTTCATTGTCAGAGTACGTGGGAATAGGAGCAGAATCAAAGATATCAAACTCCTTGAGGAGTCCTTAGATCCACATTAATTCACAAACAGTATGAGCCATAGCTCTGTATTCTGTTTCAGCACTAGATCGAGCAAATGTGGTCTGCTTCTTATTGCGCCATGTAACTAGATTCCCCCAACAAGTGTAATAGCCAAAGGTAGATTTTCTATCACATCTACTACCGGCATAATCAGAATCAGAATATCCAGTGAGTTTGTAGTGCCCATGCTACGATACAGTAATCATTTTCCTATAAAAATGTTCATACATTTAAGGATGTGAGAGACGGCATCTCAATGACATTGTCGAGGTTTATCCAGATACCTACTGACAAGTTCAACAACAACAGTATTATCAGATTCAATCACTTTAAGATATATAAGCTTCCAATCAATCTTCTGTATTGGTGGTAATCAAGGTAGGGTGGTGAAGATTCATCATCCCAATTGGTATTGGGATCCAGACTCGCTAGCAGATTTAGTACCAAATATGCATGTTTCTGTCAGTAGTAGATCTAGAACATATTAGTAATGTGAAAGACAGACGCCAGATAAAGATCTGGAGACTTCAATGCCCAACAAGTACCTGAGTTTGTCAAAATCTTTAGTAACAAAGTGTTGTTCTAGATATTGTTTAGTAGTTGAAATACCATCAACATTATTGCCAGACAATATGATATCATCCACATAGACAATAAGGCCTAGTTTGGTAGAGAGACTTGAAAATACGGCATTCTTGTACAATAACTGTTGTAATATAGTTATCACACGGTAATAACAAATGCTACATTGTATAGATTTAGCAAGTAAAACTTGCATTTGTAAAGCACGTCCAAATGGGCAGACTTTACGATCACCGCCTTTCTGTCCGGATGGACTGCCAGAGCGAGCTTGGACACACGATTATGGTAGCAAGAGTTATTTGACGAAAGAGTTGAATGACCACCGGTGCAAAATTTTTGTATTCAATACTTGAAGTCTAAAACGCGGAATGCAAACGGCCCATAAGAGTGACAAATCTAGAACATGTTTTTAAACAAAGTGATTCGAATGTGAGCGTCCAAATTGAAACTTTAAAAGAATCTAGCTCAATTTATCAAACCAAGCTCCTGAGCTTTGTTTCAGGCCATAAATCAATATCCTGAGTTTGCATACTTTGGAACACTCCCCCTGAGTAACAAAACAAGGTGGATGTTCCATGTCGACTTCCCCATATAAGTTACCATATAGGAAGGCGTTTTTAACATCAAGTTGAAAAAGAGGTCAATAATTATTCACAGCAAAAGATATAAGTACTCGTACAGAATTGAGTCTGGCAACAAGGGAAAAGTTTCAAAACAGTCAATCCCATAGGTTTGAGTATAACCTTTTACTAAAATCGAACCATCTGGTCGGTATTCAATAGTGAAAATCCAACAACAGCCAACAATAGGGTAGTTTTTAGGGCGATCAACCAGATCCCAAGTCTGACGATCATGAAGAGCAGCCATTTCAGTTTTCAATGCATGACGCCATGTAGGATGTTGAAGAGCTTGTGTAGTAGTCTTTGGTATAGAAAAGTAGAAAGAGCAGTAGTAAAATAGGCAAAGCTAGCACCCAAATCAGTTGTAGAGGAGAAATTACTAATCGGATGTTGAGTGCAAGAACGAACACCTTTCCTTTGACTAATAGGAAGATGTAGGTCAGAAGTTACCTGAGAGGTGTTGTGATCTACTGACGAAGAGGAGTTGGTTGTTGAGGGGCCATGGAAGGGATTGTAACCTTAGGTCTTCTCTTGTACACCTTTATAGGAGGAAGAACTTCAGTTGCTTCAGTAGGATCATATTCTATCACTTGAGGCATGGGAGTGAAATCCAGCAAATCACTCAATAAAGCAGACCCCTTTTCAGAGTAGTACGGCATGTGTTCAAAAAATACGACATCCGCACTAACAAGCCATTGTTTTTTGACAGGACCATAGCACCATATCCTTTTTTAATTTCGTGAATATCGTAGAAAAAACACTTAGTGGAGGGGGTCAAGTTTAGATATCAAGGGGCGAAGATTCTTAACAAAACAAGTGTTGCCAAATATGTGAGGCGATACAGAAAAAAAAGGTGTATCAGGATACAAAAGAGAGACAGTGACTTGATTGTGCAGTATAGAAGATGCGGTTAGTTAAGTAACACATAGTAGAAACAACTTCAGGCCAAAATTTTCTAGGAACATGATATCGAAGAAGAATAGTGTATGCTACTTCAAGAAGGTAGCGCTTCTTCCTCTCTGCCGCACCATTTTGTTGTGGTGTGTTAGTAAGAAGTTTGATGAATGGTACCCCAAGCAGTACAAAACTAATCCACTGGTTTTTGCATAAATTCTAAGGCATTATCAGTTCTAAAGATTTTAAAGTTGAAGAAATTTGATTTGGATCTTAGTGAAAAAGGCGGTGATACTGTGCAAAATGTTACTGCAATCCTTTACGAGAAACAACGAAGTTGCCCTACAATACTCATCAATAGAAGTCACAAAGTTGCAAAATCTGGACAAGGTAGTAACTAGAACAAGGTCCCCAAATATCAACATTGAACAATATATCATATAGATTTTTAAAACTAATTTCTTTTCTTATGAAATAGAGCCCGAGTCTGTTTGCCAAATTTGCAAGATTTACACAAATTGTTTATCAAAAATTTCAGGGAATAGACATCTCATTTAGCAGCAGAAGGATGTCTCAGACGGTAGTGCCATTGTAGACCAATCACAGAAACTGGTAGCATAGCAGTAACAGATTGCGGCACATGCAGGTAGTACAGTGGCCTGAACCAATCCTCATCTTCGTACGAAGATCCTAAAACACGGCCCCCGGGATCAAAAGTGATTTGAGCACTGAAAGCTCTCAACAGTTCTACTCATAGATAACGGACTAAGTGGAAATCTAAGAACGTATAAGACATATTTTAATGGTAGACTTTTAGATAAAGATATAGTTCTCGTTAGAATAGTCCCACACCACTGAGCTCTAGAGTGGTCATGTAGCTTACAAGGTGTGTGGTCCATTTACCTATTGATAATTGGTTTTGGGTTGAATACCAAACATTCTAATATGGTATCCGAGCGAACCCCACGAGATAAGTGTGAGGACCACACCCTACCTAAAATGACAAGTACAAGCACACAAAAATGGTTGCACTTGAGGGGGGATGTTAGAATAGTCCCACATTGTTGAGCTCTGGGATGGTCATGTGGCTTACAAGGTGTGTGGTCCCTTTTCCTATAGCCAATTGGTTTTGGGTTGAATATTACACGTCCCAATAGTTCCAATTCCATGAACTGCAGACGGAGCCCCATCAGCCACAGTCACAAGAGGGACCCGAGTCATTTTAGATAAGGCAGTAAAAAGTGTAGAACTACCAGATATGAGTTGATGCTCCTGAGTGGATTACCTGTTTATGTTTATCGTAAGTAGCAGGAGATACAAGTAAAGCATAACAACATCCATCTATAGTCGGTGTTTGCAAGGATAGACAAACCAAGATAAGTTTTTCAAACTCTGAGTGAATCCACTCAATCGTGGGCTGAGTAGAACTGGAGGCAGCAGTAGTCGAATCTTCAGACGCATTAGAGGAGACATGGTTCGCCCAGGCAGGTGCACCATGTTTTTTTCCAACAACGGTCCTCATTATAGTTCATGCGCCCACAGAGTCTACAAAAGAGGTTGGCAATAGGAGGTTGAGGTTGTCCTCGTCCAGGGCCAAAAGGACCATGTCCTGGAGTACCAGAAGCACGACCACCACAACCGGACCGCGGCCACATCCACATCCTCTACCAAAGTCACGGGAGCGGCTTGCAAGGACCAAGTGATCAAAAGATGTAACAGGTATGGAAGACATGGAAGGAAGGCGTTGAACGTGCTTGAGAACATCCCTCTGTGTGGGTAAGGGATCGTTGGATAAGATCTAGTCAACAACACTAGAAAAAGAATGAGGAACTCTAGTCATGAACTGAACTAACTAAAGTTCGTTTCGTTGTCGATGAACTTCTTTGACGTCGGAATAAAGAAGATGATATACTTTGTATTCATCCCGGAGTGTCGAGCATTGGTTGTAGTAGTCTTCGACAAATCAATCAGTTGACTATTCCTTTTTCATCATACTTTGAAGATCTCGAAGACCTTCTTTGAATTTTTTTGGTGAGAGTACACATGAGTTAGTTGATTCCACATAGCTTTGGCATTCTAAAGGCGAGGGAGAGACTGACTAATCTTCGGTTCGACACTATTCTTCATCCACGTCATAACTCGGAGTCATTTTTGGACCACTGAGCGTAGGCTTGCTTGGCTTTTTCATCAGTCGTAGCATCAGGAAGGATTTTAGCACCAATAGAGATATGGGAATAGTGTCCTTAGGCTATGACATATAGTTCAAAAGACGCCGATCAAAGATGGCAGTTTGATCCATCGAATTTCACAGTCGTAACATACATAGAGGATCTATTTTCACCATAGAAGTTGGAGTGATGACGCGCACAAAGAAGTAGCAGCAGCAGAAGTAGCAAATTTGAATCAACTGATCCAAAAAACACGCATAAGGGACTAGAGAATAGTGGCAGACCTGGATCAGTAGAACTGAGAAACCCACATAAGGGCAGTAGAGAGCAGTAGCGGATCTGAGAAGCCCGCATAGGGGCAGTAAGAGTAGAAGGACCTACGCCACCACGGTGTGAGAGTTACCCCACCATGTGGCGTAGGCATGCAACAAAGATGGTCCTTTTAGATCTTCAACATGCTATTTAGAAAGTGTTAGGAGACGAAGGAGGAAGAGAGAAGGGGACTGGTTGGTAGAGGAGAGGGAGGTTGGTTGGTGGGGGGCTATTGGTGGCGAATGTTCGGTGGTGGAAGGTTGTGGATGGTGGGGGTTGTGGGTGGGGAATGAGGGAGGGAAGGGTGGCAGTTGGGTGGGGCTAGACTAGTTAGCAGCGGTGAGAGATAGGGGGGTTAGCGGCCGCGACAGGTGAGGGGGTAATAGCTGGATGGGGGGTTCGAAGTAGAGGTAGGGCGATGGACGGTGGTGACAGTTGTAAGCGGAGGAGAAGAGGGGTGGCGATTGTTGTAGAAGGAGAAGCAACAATGGAGAAGGGTGGGGGATGCGGCGTCAGGCAGGAGATGGGCAGGGGGCGGCGATAGGATGGGGAGAAAGATAGAGGTGGATTAGAGGTGCTTGGGAAGCATTAGGGTGGGAGGGATTAAGGGGGATCATAGCCGTCTGATACCATCATACTTGTTAGGGCGTCTAGGCGGTGGGTTTAAGACAAGGGACGCCTAGCCTCACATTCGCCTAGGCAGGCGCCTAAGCTTTTTTGGGCTTTTTCTTTTTTTTACTTTTTTCAGTTACATATTTAAATGTGTTCACTCATGATACTACATGTGATAATGTAATTTTTTATTCATTAAATGTTATTATAAGTCTAATTTGAATTAGTAACTATAGGAGAATCAGGGGTCAGAGAATTAACAGGAAGAAGAAGAACAACAATTGAGGAAGATAAGTAGGAATTGGAGAGAGAAAATGGGATAAAAAGAAACACGCAAATGGTAGGAGTTGTGCAGGAAGAAATCAGAATAAGACTATTACAAGGGCAGTAAAAGGAGATTGAAAGAGGGAGGAAGAATTCAACAAAACAAAATTAAAAACAGCAGTAACAGTTGCTGAAATAGAAAATATAGAGGAAGGAAGAATAGGTCAGTATAAATAAATGGAAACTTGCAAACAACAGTAGCCGTGTGAAGAAATTTAGGAGGAAGAAATCAAAAAAATAACATATATATGCATATAGTAGTAGCAGAATTGGGAACAGAAGATATAGGACAAATCTGAAATAAGAAATATGCACATACTCACATAGTAGGAGGAGGAGGTATAGGAGGAATAACTCACAATAAAAAAATGCGGCAGCAGTAGGATTTAGGAATAAAATGCAGGAGAAAGGATAAAAAAAGAAGAAAAAAAAACAGACATGAGACAACAGAAAAAATACAACAAATAACAATATGAGGACTTACCAATTTGGCCCAAATCAATCCTAATTTACCCAAACTAGACCTGTTTTCCCCCAGATTAGACCTGATTTGCCAAAATTTGACACGATTTGACCTAAATCAGACCTGTTTCAACCATAAAATGACTCAAGGTGATATAATTTGACCAAATCTAGATTCAATTCATGCTAATTTAGCCATTAAATGGCTTAATTTGGGCCTAAAAGGCCTTAGGCGCCCACTCAATGCACTTAATAGGCTGGGCACCTAGTTTGAGGCGCCTTGATCACTAAGGATACCACATAAGAAAATCTTTATTATGTGTCTAAAACAAATACAATGCACTCTCTTTTATAGGATAAGAGAGTAAGTGGAAATCGAATTAGGTAATATCGGATAAAAGAAAAGTTAAAGACAAGACAAGTCTAAAGCACATAATAAAACATAAAGCACAAAGCATATATAGTTAATACATCTTTGAAATTTTTAACCAAAAAAAAATTTCAGCCAACTTTCCTCGTATCTACATCTTTTCCTATACAATCGCGTCAAAGTTTCAGCATAATTCACATACAAATTTCAGTGAAGCTTCCTCGAAGTTTCCATAATCCTCCACTTATATAACATGCTAATCAAGATAGAAAAACCCATGTATCACTGTCACATCATTTAAAGTTACTTTATCAAGTTTATGCTAAAAGACAAGGATCACATGCCACATTCAATGTGGTAGGGATGCGAGAGAAAGATTCTTGGGGACAAAAGTTCCGAGATGGACAAGCCTAGTGCAAATTTGTTTATTTTCATCCCATCCTAACTTCAATACCTCATCAACCCAATGAAGCGCTCTAAACAATCCAGTAGATGAAGCTACACCAAAAGAGTATCTTTTAGCATCTCCTTTATGGCATCTGAAAGAGTGGAGATGCATCATGCAAGAGATAGCATCACATGAGATCAAACTCTACCGAAAGATGTTGTTTGTTTGGTGATGCCTTTTCAACCTGTGGCTAACCCAGCTCGAGGCAACATTCTCAACTAACATGATATCACCTTCAACATCCAAATTAATTTATTGGCTTTGCAGGACTAGATTAAGATGCCAACAAGTGATAACTAGATTACATAAATAGGAGTCTATACAAGGTAGTACTCCCCAATGTGAGACTATACACAAGACCAAAACATACATACTTTAATACTCCCCTCAAGTTGGAGAATGGATGAAACACACATCCAGCTCTTGCTAATACACGAAAAAAGATAAATCACCAATACAAAAATTGATCTCCTCTAACAAGAAATGATCTCCCCATGAATCTTGCAAAACAACAATTGAAGAACTCTAACACTCCCCATGAAGAAGATAGCATATAGCAGGTAATAAGCATTCTTCTTGCCTTGATAAAAGTAACATTAATACAGAAGTAACAACATCTGAATAGACTCCCCCTTGAAATTGATATTTACCAAACCAATAAGAGTGATCATGAATGAACATAAGAATCTTGAGCGAGCATCTGAAGCATATTATTGAGGCGCCCGCTTGGGGGCCGTCTAGTCGACTAGTCGTTCAAGGGGGGTTTGCTTGGTTGGACGCCCAACTTCTTGACCCAAATAGGCGACCATGGCGACTGGGCGGCTAGGTGGCCGCGTGGGCGGGTGTTTACCTGACTGGGCACCCGCTTTTTTGTTGGGAAGGCCCAAATAAGGAATTTGGATTATTATTTTACAATTTCAATTTTAATATTCATATATACTTGTATATAATTTTTTAATATAACAAAGTCAACGCCTGGGAAGCCTAAGCGCTTAGCTAGAGCAGGTGATTGCCTGGCCACCTCAAAAACTATGATCCAAAGTAGACAGTGAAGAATGTGTGTATAAGTCATCTAAGCCGCCATTGTTATCGAAGTAATTCCGCACAAGAAGCACCAACACCGGAATAATGTGCGGTTTTTGGAAGAAGAGCACTACTATAGGAATATAGCACGCCCTATTTTTTTTTATTAGTAAGCGTGCCTCTTTGTATTATAACCAGAAAAATGGAACAGCATATACTATAGCACGTTCTACTATAAGAATATGCATTATAATGTGTCAACAACATCGATGAACATGCAAAAATTGAGCAACATGATCGGATGGCATGGCTTCTCTTCTTCTTCTCTCATCTCTTCCCTCTCCTCATCTTCTTCTATTCTCCCCCTCATGCCAACCACGAAAAGGATCATGAGAGTGGTTGGGGTAGAAAGTCATAAACGTTGGTAGAGGAATAGATTGTGAAGGGAGGTACGGGAATAAAGCACTATCGATATAAAAACATGGTAGGAAGAACAAAGCACTACTGTTACAAAGGCATGGTAGGAAGAACAAAGCACTACCGGTATAAAGACACGATAGGAAGAACAAAGCACTACCGACATATAGACGCAGTAGGTATAACAAAGCACTACCGGTATGTAGGCTCGATAGGAAAAATAAAATCATAGGAATATAGACGCTGTGATATACAACATAGAAGATCCTTAGTTCAAACAAAGGCACTCAACCATTTGGGTTAGGGAAACCTCGTTGGTGGTGCCCCTTATCTTTTTTTGGTACTTTATAAACTAGAATGGGGTCTTTTATTTTCTCTTTTGTTTGTATTTGTTTTTATAGAGGAACATAGAAATAGAAGTCCATGACATGGACTGAATCGTTGCTCAAATGTAGGGAGAAGCATCGCAACACTAAGCATGAAGATTGCCTGTTTGCAATAGCTTTGACACGCAGTAGGAGACGGTTGTCATTTCGAGAGAGGGTTGTGCTTTTTTTCTTCGCCACAACAAACACAAAGGGTTACCAGCCTGGTCCTCGTCCCTAGTCTTGCGGTTTCTAGAAAAAAGGGGGATGGCGAGGCTGGGGACTAAAAGAAAGGAAACAAGGAAAGGAGACAGATGGAGAGGAGGTTGGAAAAAAAGATGAATAAGGGACATGTTGACTGCAAACATTAAAAAACGAGAGGAAGAAAGGAAAATAGATGGAAGAGAAAAGGGCAAATAGGTGGAAGTGAAAAGAAAATTAGCAAAAAACAGAACACAATGGAAAACTAAAAATGAAACCAAATGAAAGATTGGAAGCAACAAAAACAATGAAAAAGAAAAATCGAAAGGGAGAAAGAAGGTTGGTTCAAAAAAGGATAACATAATAGAAAGCATATGCGAAGGAAAGAAAAAGGAACAAAAAAGAAAGAAGAAGAAAACAAGTAGAAATTGACGTTGACCAACAAAGAAAAATATAGGAACCAAATATTGCAACATAACAGTAAGAAAATGTTGAAGAATAACAAAATATTGGTGACGGCCAGGATGGCAGGGAAGACACGCTCTGGCACTGAAAATTTTTATGAAGAATAAAGAAGAGAGACATCCGTGGAGACCGGGATGGTGTTTGGCAGGCGGCCAAACCAAAAAAGAGACGGCGGCCACCCACAAGCGGAAGATCTCTCTATTTCTCTCTATAGTTAGGATCAATTCTCGGATGCCATGTAGAGTAGTAAATGGGATTAGATTAAGATGCCAACAAGTGATTACAAGCTAATATAAATAGGAGTCTAGACAATGTAGTACTCCTATACTCCCCCGTGTGGAATTAAACACAAGATTAAAACATAAATACTCTAATATTAAGCATTTCATTAGTTAACACGAGTAGGCTCTCAAGGAGAATTGGCCCACAGCTAAAGGTTGCACTTCAATTGCATTGGTGACAGCATCACGGACATAAGGGAGTCTAATGGGTTGCCTAGTCAAATGTCAAGTTGATTATGCTCGACGCCACTCTTATTAAATGTATATAAATAATCCTAGGGCACTACTTGCCGTCCCCCTTACCACATTGTGTCCCACCTCCCTTGAAGGTGTGAACAACCTACAACCTCGTGACTACATCTACCATCTATAAAGGGCTTGTTGGCAACTCAATTTTCTTCATTGACTATTATGTATATGGTCAAGCATGGTGCCTATAGTGCATGTTACAGACATGATTCTTGCTCCTATTTCACCCAACAAGTTGTTGTAGGTGAGCAAGGAATGAAGTTTCGCCGGTACCGGCGGCATTTCGACCGAAATACCGATACCGACGCGTACCGATACCGAAACATGTGTGCGTATCGATAGGATCGCAAATACCGATAATACCGACATGTATACCGCCAATACCGACATGTATACTGCCAATACTGACATGTTTCGATGATTTCGATGCAAAATGCACTACTAACTTCACTGTACCGACCGAAACCGGCAGTATACCGATGGGTATACCGTTTTTTGCGAGAATGACTGTAGTTACTTATTGGGAAGAGAAAAGAAGGTGCATTTGGATGATTTTTAGCGATTGGAGCTAATACCAACCCAAATCAAGGTAATTATAACTAATCTCTTTCATTTCTACCATTAACAACCTCTCCATCTCTTTTTCGTACTTTTTTCTTCCACTTTCACCTAAAAAAAGTGTTTTTTACCGCCAAAGCCTAGTATTACTCTAATTTTTATATGTTTACGCGAACTATACATACATCTATAAGTATATTATATAGATCTACAATATTATCACTAGATCTACCTACTTACAACACTATTAATTACTATTATCATACAATCTATCTAAGCATATTACAATTAGTATTGATATAATTAGTTACTTTTTATGTTTAGTGGAAGATGTTTTACTAAAGAGTAATGTGAATATAATACAAAGGAGTATTATACACTTATACAGTATCGCACATGAATGAGCAACATGGAACTTCATACAATTTGCCAATAATGATGTGTATGAGGAGCATGTGACTACATACAACCACCTTTATAGGATGTGCATGTCATGGCCGCAATATCTCAGTAATATCAACTCATTACTGTGTGGAGAACCAGCGTGCCACTCAACATACAACTGATGTGAGTTGTAAGTAGATATGTTATTCATATGTGTAAATTGTATATTATTGCATAATTGTGTGTTTAAGTGTGTGGTTTGTGCTAGTAAAATTTCATATCTTGATTCCTACATTTTGTCATCGAAATCCCAACGAAACAGGACAGATTCCTTTCCTCCCCCATGATGGACCCCCCCCCACACCCAATATAGAATTTTATTGCATAAAACGATGCATTTAGGTGTAGAGATTACACCTGTAAAATTTCATAAATTAATTCGTTCATTTTGGCGTCGAAACAGCCAGGATTGCATCTGTCGGTATTTCCGTCGGTATACCGGTAAATACCTATTTCCAAGCTGTCGAAACGGCGTCGGTATCGGTCACCTTGTTCCTTGTAGGTGAGTTATAGTTTTTGTTTTCTTTTAGGGATTTTTCTAGTATTAGAGTATCAATTCCCTAAGTTGAATGGAATTATACTATAAATCATCATTTTATTTCAAGATTTTCATGCCGAATTGGAATTCTACTAGAAAAAGCTCACAGGTTTCCAATTACTAGTTCAATTGCTAGTTCAACTTGATTAACCTGGTGATATCATAAGGTTTCATATACATCATATAAAATCAATTAGCTATAGAAAATTGTATATTATTCAAATAATTAATTTTAACTTCATTGAAAAAAGGGGTTATGCAAATGTGTATAATGTTACTTATCATTTTGTAATGCAACTGAATACCAAGTAATGCAAAACCAAATGAAATAAGGTATGTGCAATCATTATATGTTATATATTATAGCTCATACAGAACACAATGTAAAAAAAAATACAAAACTATAAGAAATATTTGCTACCAAAAATCCTTAAAGACGTGCATCAAGTTAACATGGATTAAATTTCGTACTGAAGTTTATTAGTATATCAATTCATAATACCATATAAAATTTTTGATATCAAAAGGAAGGAATGTACATACTTGGCCACTTCAACTAACTCGAGTCAGATTAAGCGGGTCAACAATTTCATGCAGGTGAATCCTCGATTCAATCTGGATTTTTCTCAAAAATAGGTTTTGAAGTGATGTTTAGTGACTTAGGTCTTGAGCAACCAATCATTTATCAAACATGTTTAAAAATCCCATGTTGCCCTCAAATAACAAGATGATATATATAACAAGAGTCAGGCTAGAATACACTCGAGTGTACGGATCGCAAGAATACACTCAAGTGTGTTTGCATATCAAGACTATTTTTTTGAAAATGTAAACCGTTGATCTTCACCGTCATACTATAAATAGGCTACATACAAATTTTGAGCCCATTTGGATGAGTGAAAGTCACTCATCCAAGGGCAACAAAACCGACGCGCGAAACTAATTTGAAATGCATAATTTTGGCGGTCTTCATAACATGAGTTATACATATCCGAATGTGCTCAAATTTTGCGTATGAGTTGTTCACAAGATGTTTAATAAGATCAACGGATTAGATTTTCAAAAAAAATATTGCATCATGAAAAACTACTTGAGTGTATTCCGCTCCGGATACACTCGAGTGTATTCTAGCCTGACTCTATATAACAATATATCAATGAAGTATACATATTTTTTTGTAAATTGTTGTTGATTGTATTTTTTGTTTTGCTTGTGTAAGGATTATCAAAGGAGAGGATGTCGATGTCCCTACCCTAAAATTCTACCAAGGCCATTTGCGGACATGGTGAATGACCATACATGCAAGGCTAAGTGTAGATGGAAGTGCCAATTGGATAAGAATAAAGTCCAATGTGGATTATGTGAACATAAGCAATGTTGGGAGGTCGAAGAAACACAACACCTACAAGTTCCAAACACTACAAACATCCCAAAAGTACTTGAAGCTAGTATGGACGAGTTAAGTGCTTCAATATGGTTTGGAAAGAAGCATATAACTGGCAATAACTTTTGTTTTAGCAATGAAGCCTCTAATGTTATTTGGTTATAAGATGATGGTGAAATTGATTGTCCAGTGCTTCCACAAAGCGACAAGTTTGTTTGTCCAAAGACAATAGCTACTTCCACAATAGCTTGTAAAGGGAAAGAAAAACTTGTTAACAATACATCCAATTCACAAATCACTCCTCCTAGGAGGTCGCCATTCAAAGTGAGGCGGGTATGTTGTGAAAGCAATCGACTACTCTTTCAAGAAGGAAGTGATATGTATTCTGAATGATTGCATCTTCACATGATTGTATGGCGCAGCGATCACATTCAATGCAAATCGTACATCTTTTAGGTGATGGCAAAGTAAAGATTTGAGTTGTCAAGAATACATCATCCCTCCTATTGGCAAATTAGAAGGGAGCATGGAAAAAAATCAAAATGCATAGCCAAACTCAAATGTCGGATGGTTGGTCAAAAAGGTAGAAAGTGTTGCTAACTTTCTAGAAAACATTCATGAAGAATTGTTCTAATTATACTCATTTGATGCTTCTTGTGGTGACCATACGAGTGGATACTTGATGAATGTATTGACAATATGAGAATAGATGCAGTGATCAAAGGCAAAAAAGCAAGACTTTGGAGCATGGTTATCAGAACCGAACCGGCCGGTTGAACCAGTTGAACCGGGAACCGGTCACTCTACCGGGTCGGTCCCCTCCGAAAGCCGGAAATGAAGTCTGACCGGCATCAAACTGGTAAACCGGCGAACCGGTCTGGTTTTGCCCAACCGGTCGGTTCTCTCACTTAGCAAATAAATGTATTGTTGCTGCTATTTTTTATTAATAAATATTGAATATTATATAAATGTCCATGAATAAAATAATATTTGTTATTTGGTCTATTTATATGAGCAATTGTGCTCTTATTCATGTTTCATAACTTTTCAGGGATATTTTCTATGAGTATCAAAGACATTTAATATATTTTTAAACTATTAGTGACGTCATGCTGACGTCACCGGTTGAACCGGTCAGACCACTGGTTGAACCAGTGAACTGGGAACCAAAGGCCTCATCGGTTCGCTGACCGGTTTGAGTCTGACAACCTTGCTTTGGAGTGTGAAGAAAGATTAATGCAACCAAACAAAATCATGTGTAGTGCATGGTGGATTTTATGTTGGGATGTAGCCAAAGAATCTCTATGTGACCACAAAAGCGTGTAAAGCCAAAAAAAATTTGTGTGACCACAAAAGTATGTAAATTGAATGTTGGAAGATGTTGGGATGTTGACAAAGAATCTTTGTGACCGCAAAAGCCAATACGGTTGACAACTGATACTTGTACATCTGCTTGCATTATGAATTCAAAAACATAAGGTATGAGTGTTGGAGTGGCTTGATTATCGTTGCCTTCATCAGTTAGTAGTGTCTGCTTCAACACAGCGAGACAATTTTGCCAATGTCTTATCATAGAATTAAATGTCCAATTTCGATGTCGTGTCTGATGGCCCAAAAACAGAAATTTTTTGAAATTTAACCTGAAATTTTGATATTTACGGCCCTAACGATTTCGACAACCAAATAAGCAAATTAAATCATGAAAATTTACCAAGACAATTTAATCGCCAAGATCTACTCAAATATGCAATAATATTTCATATTGGAAATGTTTTTTTTTTTTAGGGGGGGGGGGGTCTCCCACATTTGTAAGTGAAGGAAGCTGAACAATTTTGACAGAATTTTAATGGCAATTTCGATGACGAAATGAAGGAATTAAGTTATTGAATTTTGCAAACACAATGTTTGAACATAGACACACTAGATTGTATAATAAATTTATATGTTTAGAGGTTAGGGTGGTATCCATGTCTTGATGAGTGAGTACACAAAAGAACAGAAATGTCAAGTATGTTAGACAGTTAGACTGTTACAAACTTGCAAACTTCAAGTTAAAACAACTAGAGTAATAGACTTCATAACTTAAGAGTTATCATTACAAGTTACAATAATGTAGGTCAGTATATTTATTGTATAAGTCTACTATCATAATATATTTAGGGTTACATAAGTGAATAAAAAAAATTAGGGTTACATGTTACAGCCTACACATCATTTTGTATAAGGCTACTATTATAATATATATAGGGTTACATAAGTGAAAAATACAAAATATAAGAACTTCCATTAAAAAGCTTTTGTAGCCATTTTGTGTATAAATATGAAATATATTGATTAGATTCTCAAAATAATTATAGATATACGTATTTCACACTATTGTTTCTTAGATTTACAAGTTCACTTTAAGATCTTGAGAATTTTAAGAGAAATGTCACTTAGAAATTTAGGTTTTTTGGAGTATTTATTTAGATATGTCTAACAAGGAGTAAAAAAAAGTAGTAGATGGGCTAGGGAGGGGGTTTACATACCTTATAATCAAGTAAAGCAGCCTTCAAGAGCAAGATATCACAAAAAAAATGCTAAAAGATCAAAGTCCCAACAAACCCAGTCGATGGAACACTATTTCGCGAAATAGGTACTGCATTTCACACTGATTTCGCAATATCAAGGCCCAAACTGGGCTGTTTTGCACTAAATTACCCCTGTTTTGCAAAATTTCGACTGTAGCTGCGAAATTTTCGAAAAATTGCTAACCAGTTCATGCAAACTGACGTTTCGATGTCCGATTAAAAAAAACAAAATCTCGTGCAAAATTTCACAAATTCTATCGAAATTTTGTTCCATGTGTCTAATTCAACTGCATTTGTACAGAGAAAAGTGACAACGGAAAAAGTTAGAAAAGGTGAAGTAGCAATGGTGTATTCTAGAGTTTTTTCGTCACAAAATATATACTTAGCATGTCTCAACTGTTTAGGATGCTTGAACATTTTTTCGAAGTAATTATTTTTTCATTTCAAATTATGTTGTCATATTTGACGTGTAAAGGTTTTTATGTAGTTTTGAGCTTCTACTTCACTATAACTTGATATTTTAGGATGTAAGTCATTGAATAAATGCATAGGGCACTATGTATAAAAAGATTTAATAGACTAGGCTAGGTATATAGGAGCTCCACTGAGCCAAGCTTCTACCTTGAGGCCCTAAAAACCAAGCAATTTTGATAGATTGTGTAGGAATTGAAATTATTCCAAAATTTTGAAATTTTATTCAAAGTACTTATTTGTGAATATCAAATTATGGTGTAGTATTTGACATGCCTAAAGGTTTTTGTTGCAGTATTAAGCTTCTACTTCTCTATAACTTGATATTTTAGGATGTTAGTCGTTGAATAAATGCATGGGATACCTAATATATATGTATTACACTGTGCTGTACATGCAGATGCATGGGTAACCTGGACGGCCACCCAGCCCCCCCAAACCAGGCGCCTAGTCCACTTGGGCGTGTGGGCGTCCCGGCGGCCCGCCTGGGCGCTAAAAGGGGCAATGGGCCGACTAATTTGGATGGGCCCACAAAACTTTAAAAAAAATTGCCCTACTTGCTCAGGCGCCCAACGTGTGTTCTTCCTCACATATTCTCACACGGATTAAGCAACAACCAGGTGTTGCGGAAGAAGAAGCCAATAGCGCGTGTTCTTTGGTAGGTTGGAGTCTCCTAAGGTCAGCTCTTTTTTTCCTTCCCCTCTTCCTCTTCCTCCTCTTCCTTCCCCTTTTCTTCCTCCGCTTTCTTTTTTTTGCTGCCAATTGTCGTCTTGCCCTCCCTTTTCTTGTTGCCATCTTCCCCTTTGTTTTTTTGGCTCTCCTCCCCTTCCTTTTCTCTTCCTCATGTCCGCCTCCTATTCTTCCTTCCCCCGCTTCCTTCTCCTTTTCCTCCCCCAATTTTTTGTTGTTTCCACCTCCCTCTTCCTCATGGCCCCGCCTCTTCTTTCTTCTCCTATTCTCCCCCCTCCCCTACTTCCTTCTCTTCTTCCTCACCCATTTCTTATCGTTTCCAGTTTCCTCTTCCTCCTATCCCACCTCTTCTTTCTTCTCCTCTTCTCTCCCTTCCTCTGCTTCTCTTCCTCCCCATTTCTTTGATGTTTGCTGCCACCTTCCTTACCGCCTCCTCTTCTTTCTTCTCCTCTTCTTCCCCCACTCTTGCTTCCTTCTCGTCTTTGTTGTTACTTCCACCTTCCTCTTCCTCATGTCCCCCGCCTCTTCTTTCTTCTCCTCTTCTCCCCCCTCCCCTGCTTCCTTCTCTTCTTCCTCACCCATTTCTTATTGTTGCCAGCTTCCTCTTCCTCCTATCCCGCCTCTTCTTTCTTCTCCTCTTCTCCCCCTTCCTCTACTTCTCTTCCTCCACCATTTCTTTGATGTTACTGCCACCTTCCTTACCGCCTCCTCTTCTTTCTTCTCCTCTTCTTCCACCACTCTTGCTTCCTTCTTGTCTTCTTCTCCCATTTATTGTTTGTTGCCGCCACCTTCCTCTTTCTCCCCTCCCACCTCTTTTTCCCCATCATGTGCTTCCTTTTCATCTTCCTCTCCCATTGTTTTTCTTACTGTCCACTTACTGTCAATTTTTTCCTTCACCATTTCTTTTCTAGTTGTCCACTTCCTCTTATCCGCCATCCTCCCCTACTTCTTTCCCTCCTTCCATTTCCCCATTCTTCCCCATTTGTCTTCATGTTTCTCTTCCTGTGCTTCTTCCCATTCCTCCTATTCCAATAAAATTTATTGTATAATTACTATAACTATTGTCCTACAAATACCGTCCTCTCGTATAATTATTTCTTATTTTCTTATTTTGTATTGTCTCTATCCAACCAGCAGGCATATTTGGTGTTGCATTGCTTGGGTATTGTGTTTTGGTGATTGGACTGCAACCCGTTTTGAGATTGCATCACAGGCTCATAGCCTAAAGGCTTAATCATTTTTTGTGTATATTGAATCTTCTTATCTAGTTAATATTTTTGTGTATTAAATTTCTTTTGTTTGCTTCTTTTTTATTGTTTTAGGATGTCTGATTAGCATGTGATGGAAAGTGTGGGTTGTAGTAGCATGCCAACTGGGAGCAATGGTGTAGGGGACAACTACTATTCTGTTTTAATGAAGGTTCCAAAATGGAAGGCAAAATCCAATGATCTTGGGTGGAAGTATTCACTTTGGCCTAATCTGGGTGATAAGAATAAGGTGCATGTGGTTTGTGTGGCCATATGTGCAATGGAGGGATCAAGATGGTGAAGGACCATCCTACTAGCAAAGGTTTGAGTGCAGTCAAATGCAACAACACTACAGCTGATATCAGAAAAGAGATATTTGACTACATGGAGACAACTAGGAAAAAGTCAAAATAAGTGTTGTCGATCTGCACTTGTTTCCTCCTATCAGTGAACAAGAGGATGTTGCCATTTCCTCGCAGCAGGCGGGTACTTCTACCCCCAAGACTGATGTTAGGCCTCCTTTGTTTGGTAAGTTGTCTGGGGTTACTGAACGAGGCCCCATGGATGCACACATGTCACCTCTCCCTCTTAAGGTGAATTCTGCACTTGTTTCCTCCTACTGGTGAATAAGAGGATGCTGCCATTTTCTTGCAGTAGGTGGGTACTTCTACCCCGACTAGTACTAGGCCTCCTATGTTTGGTATGTTGTCGAGAGTTACTGATCGAGGCCTAATGGGTGCACACATGTCACCCCTCCTTCTAAAGGTAAATCTTTAAGGAAGGCGGGAAAAGAGCCTAAGTACATTGAAATTGCCTAAAAGAAAGAAGCACAAGCTAGAGTTGACGAGGAGATAGCATTGTGGTTTTACCGGGCTAGTCTTTCATTCAATATCCCCAACTACAGTCAGTATGAGATTGCATTTGAGGTTGTTGTTTAGGTTGGGAGATGTTTCAAACCTCCCAAATACAATGCTCTATGGACATGTTTGTTAGAGGCCGAATATGAGAAGACTGGCAACTTGCGAGATGGGTATCTAGAGGCGTGGAAGAAGTATGGTTGCACACTGATGTCAGATGGATGGTCAGGCAGGCGAGGAAGAAGTCGAATAAATTTTCTGGTAAATTCACCTCATGGAATTTTTTACATGTACTCTGTTGATGTATCTACACATTGCCATACAGGTGAATCTCTTTACAAACTTTTGAATGAGGCCATAGAGAAGATCGGGCCTCAGTATGTTACTCAGGTTGCAACTGACAATGTCACAATTTTTTTCTAGTGGCAAATTGTTGGAAGGAAAAGCGGTCGCATCTATTCTGGACACCATGCATCGGACATAGCATAGATCTCATGTTGGGGGACATTGCAGGATTGCCTCAATATGTAGGAATAATTAAGAAAGCAAGAAAGTTGACATCTTAAATTTACCTGCACACACTTCTTCCAAATGCTTATCTACAACTTTGAGATGGGAAGGAGTTGACGAGATTCTCAATCACTCGCTTTGCCACAACTTTTCTGACTCTTCAAAGGTTGCATAATGCTAGGAATGCTTTAGGCACATTGTTTCTATCTAAATTGTGGACAACAAGCAAATGGGCTAAAACAAATGATATGGACAAGGTTAGTAGGACTGCATTGTTTCATAAGTTCTACGAGGCAGTGGATAGCTATCTGAGGGCCACTATGCCACTTGTGCAACTTCTGAGGCTAGTTGATTCTCATTCTAAGCCATGTACGAGATACATACGTAGGGAAATGACCATGCAGTTCACAACATTGAGATGAATTTAGGCCATGATTAGAGAAAGTATGATCCCGTTGTGTCCATTATTAAAGAGCGCTACAAAGATCAGATGTATATTGTATTGCATGATGCATCTTACTTCGCCAACCCTAATGGGTGGTTTTGTACTATGAAAGAAGGCCTATTAGGAGAAGATGACATGAAACAGCTCCAGCAACATTCATGGAATGCTTCCTAAAAACGGTTGATGATTTGTCCTTGATGGATAAAGTAGTTGTTGATGTAGATGCTTACAAAAATAGTTGTGGCTTGTTCTAGAAACCAACAGCTTTTCGCCATAGGAGCACCATGTCACCACGTAATCCACTATAAAATTTGTGTAATATTATTGTTGATATATAATAGATATAGATTATAGGATTAATACAATATCTTTATATTTATGGTGTAGGGAATTCTGCCCTAAAGAAGTTGGCTTTGCGAATCTTGAGTCTCTGTTGCACCTCCTCTAGTTGTGAACGAAATTGAAACTCATTTGAGTTTGTAAGTGTTCACCTGATCAACATGTCAACTTTTTTTTGATATTAAAGAAATTTGATGACTTCTATATTACATTAGAGTTCATAATCTTTTGTCATGTGATACACACAAAGTGAAGAGATCGGTTGTTAAGAAAGAGGTTGGATAAATTTATGTTCATTCAATACAATCGCAAATTGGAGGAGCGATTTTCAAAAATGAGGGAGATAAAAGTGACTTTGATGCCATTGCACTTGATGAGGTGCAGTGAGTGGATGATGGGGATTCCTGATAATGCTACAGTGTCAGATACACTTAGAGACTTGTAGATGAGGCCATGGGAGCATCTGAAGAGGTGGCTAGGCCTAAGAGAGTAGCAACTATAGGTGTAAGTTGCATATCAGCCTAAAGTTGATGACAAGCGAAAAGAAAAACTTGTCAACACTCAAAAGAGAAAAGCTTTACAATTCTCTAAGACCAAAACACCACAAGCAAAGACAACAAAGGGTGTTATAATCAGAGAGAAAAAAGTTCCTACTGAAGTTCCACTTGATGAATCTGACGAGTTTGATGATGAGGATTAAATTGAGGAAAAAGAAGAGGAAGATTTTGAAATAGAGGATGATGATTTGAGGTAGATCTCAGTGACGATGAGTGATTAGATCTGATTTGTCATGAGCTTATGTGGGCTACGCACCATTTTGTTTCTCTTCATGATGATTGATGCTCATGCACAATCTTTTTGGCTACAAACATTGTAGATGTTTAGCTTCTTATTTCTATATGAATTTTCTTTACATATTACTTCTACAATTCCCTTCATATGTAATGATTTTGTAGCTTTCCTTGCTTGCACATTTATGATGTATTCATATATGTAGGGATGATATTAATTCATAAATTATAGTATTGTACATACATCCATAAAAATAATATATATAACAAAACGCCTAGAAAAGTCTAGGCCTCAACCTGGGTTGATTGGGCGTCCCTAGGCAATGCATGGTCGCCTAGTTGCCTATACAACCATGGTATTACATATTATACACTATTTATAAAGAAGTTGGATAAAAACTATGGTGGGAGTCTAGGAACCCCATTGAGCCAAGGTTCTACCTTGACGCCCCAACGACCATGCAATTTTGATTAGTGTGTAGGAAATAAAATTATTCCAAAAAAATTGTCATTTTCAATATAATTGATTATTTAGCTAAAAGAACTGGGAGCACCTTTAAATTTGTGTTACATTTTACATTCAAAATGTTTGATTTTTCAATTGTAAAGGGAGGATCAAACTAAAATTAATTTCATTGTAGATTCGCACACGAAGACAAGTTTGACATAAAAGGGATGAACAAGCTTGTGTATAGTCAATACAATCACCAATTTTATGGAAGATCAAAGAACATGTAACTAGAGAGTTTGAATGAAATCTATGTCCCTGCTACCCTAGTTGAATTAATTGAAGTAGTGAGTGCATGATGGGAAAAATTAGAAGATAGTGCGGCAACATATTGAGTGACAATGGGTATAGTTGATGAAGCATGAGAGCTTCTGATGAAACCCACTCCTAAGTGTAAAAGGAGATGAGCATACTATGATACAGTTGAGAGTGATATTTAGGAGTTTTTGTGCCGAGAGTTGTGTTGTACGGGCGGGCGCCCGGGCGGCCAATGGGGCTTCCATATCTGGGCGCCCAGCATCAAAGGCTATGCCAGGCGGGCCAGGCGGGCTAGGCGACCCGCCCAGGCGCTACTTAATTGTATTTACTCATATGCTTATTTGTATTTATCTATCTACTGTTTTATTTAGTTATCTACTGATTTGTGTTTATTTATGTATTGATTTTGATACTATTTAATCATCTACTGATTTAACTTTAGTTATCAACTATTTAACTTTATTTATCAACTGATTTGTGTTTATTTATGTATTGATTTTGATACTATTTAATCATCTACTGATTTAACTTTAGTTATCAACTGTTTAACTTTAATTATCAACTGATTTGATTACATTATATTTATTCATCTACTATTTGTATTTATTTATGTACTGATTTGAGAATTGATTAATCATCACTGATTTATATTAGTTAATCAACTGATTTGTATTTATTCATCTACTTATTTGTATTTATTCATCTACTGAATTTATTCATCTACTGTTTTTTATTTAGCTATCTACTCATTTGAATTTATTTATACTGCTTCTGAAATTATGTAAGAATCTACTGATGTAACTTTATTTATCAACTGATTCGTATTTACTTTTCCACTTATGTATTTATTCATCTACTTATTTGTTTTTATTTATTACTGTTTTTATTTAGTTATCTATTGATTTGTGTTTATTTATGTACTAATTTTGATATCATTTAATCATCTACTGATTTAACTCTATTTATCAACTGGTTTGTATTTATTGTATTTTAATTCATCTACTATTTGTACTTATTTATGTGCTGATTTAGGAATTATTTAATCATCTACTGATTTATATTAGTTCACCAACTGATTTGTATTTAATGTATTTATTCATCTACTATTTGTATTTATTTATGTGCTGATTTAGGTATTATTTAATCATCTACTGATTTATATTAGTTTATCAACTGATTTGTATTTATTCATCTACTTATTTATATTTATTCATCTACTGAATTTATTCGTCTACTGTTTTTTATTTAGTTATCTACTCATTTAAATTTATTTATGTACTGATTTTGAAATTATATAATCATCTACTGATGTAGCTTTATTGATCAACTGATTTGTATTTATTTATCCACTTAGATGTATTTACTCATCTACTTATTTGTATTTATTTAGCTACTATTTTTATTTAGTTATCTACTGATTTGTGTTTATTTATGTACTGATTTTGATACTATTTAACCATCTACTGATTTAACTTTATTTTTCATAAATTTTACATGTATCCATTAAATTAATCTATATATATATATAAACGCCTGGAAACGCCTGAGCCTCCGCCTGGGCGCCTAGGCGGCCTGGGCGTCCCCAGGCAACGCCTGGTCGCCTAGCCGCCTATACAACCATGGCCGAGAGAGAATAGAACTCTTTCACAAGTTGACGAGGAAGATCAACACCAAAAGAACATTATGATGATGGTGATGATGATGATGATAAAATAAAGTAGTACTATATTGAAAAACGTTCTGAGCGGCCGCTTAAGCGGCCAAGCCCTTCAGTCGTTTAAATTTGTTCTTAAGCGTCAATTAAGCAGATCCACAAAAAATCAGCTGCTTTTTGCCCGATTCACCTGCTTTTGCCCTTTTTTCAAATATTGTTGTAAACCTATAACATTAAGTAAATTATATGGTCCAAGTGTTATTGACTATAATATCTTAAACTTATATACATCACATGTTCTACGAGAAGTCGTAGTCCTAATTTAGAATGCATACTTTTGTATGTAACTCGCGATAATAGGGTACTGTTGTAATGTATATAAGTAAATTATATGTAACTATCATCTAATTTTGAATGCATACTTTGGCTAAATATTGTTGTAATGTATGATTCATTGATGATATGCAAATAAAGGTATATAACAATAAGTTAGTAAAGTATTCGTGATAAGTCTATTGTTAATTGTTTAGCTATGCAAACATGTGATGCAAATCTTAGTTGTATCATATTATGTATGTAGGATGTTTTATCCATGACAAGTCATTATAGCTATAATCATTATGTTATAGTTGTGTTATAAACTATTTGGCTGCTTTAAATTGTTGGGTAGAGTGTTTAGATATATATACATAGAGAGAGAGAGAGAGAGTCAGGCTAGAATACACTCGAGTGTACAGACCTTACGGAACACTCAAGTGGTGTTCGCATATCAAGACTATTTTTTTGTAAAATGTAAACCATTAATCTTCATTGGCATACTATAATTAGGCTACATATAAAATTTGAGCCGATTTGGATGAGTGTAAGTCACTCATCCGAGGGCGACAAAATCGACGCACGAAACTAATTTGAAATGTATTATTTTTGTGGTCTTTATAACTTGACCTATAAATGTCCAAATGGGCTCAAATTTTATATATGAGTTATTCACAAGATGTTTAAGAAGATCAATGGATTAGATTTTTAAAAAATGTATGGCATCATGAAAAACCACTTGAGTGTATTCCGCTCCGGATACACTCGAGTATATTCAAGCCTGAATATATATACATATATATATGTATATATATATATATATATTGAAGTTCCAAAAGTTACAGTATTTATATACATATATGGGTAATTTTGGATAAAATCATATAGGAAACTAAACCCATTTTTTTCAAAAATCGCCAACTTACCACTTTACAAGTTACGAGGTGATGTTCGCACACATATAGCTTAACGCTTTTTAAAACATTGTAAACAGGACATCAAATAGTGAAGAACATATTAGGATAGGAAAAGATAAATGAACATGAATTAAAGTATAATGATAAAGAAACATTAAAATCCTAAGATATTAATGTGATTACGGCGTTACTATTTGCAACTGATCTTGTAGTTCATTTGACTTTGATGTATTTAATAGCTCATGTCAAGCAACTTAAAGACTCTTTTGAATTTTTCATTCTTTCATCCTTTCTTATATATCTACAACATCCACTAAGAGTGAGTCCTCTAATATCTCTTTTCATGCAATATATAGGATACCAGAGAAAAAAACATGATTTATGTGTTATTCATTTGGTTATATTATTGAAGGATAGTGTATGCCGTCTAATACTCAATCTTTTGTCTCCATCTAAATTGTCAAATAACTACTCAATAGCCAAGCGATAGGCATATATTTACTAGAGTACAGTGGGAAAAGGTACATATGTATATACTACTACTTGCTATGATTTTAAGAACTTATAGTATAAAAGCACATTATGTTACCTACTTACTATACAATAATAGTTACACAAGAATTATCTAACTATTAATAGAGAATAGGGTACACTAAGGTAGGTTATAGCAGTATTTTATTACACAAAAATTCCATACTTCACACTAGGGAAGGCAAGGTAATACGAAGAAACCGAATCTATGGATGATTATACTGCATTTTACACCGCATAACAGCACCAAGTGGTTATGTGTAATTGTGTATATATGGTTTTAAATTTTGAAAACTGGTTCAGTGTGGTTATATTTCTAGTGAAAAGATCATGGATAAAAACCATACCGCAAAATATTTATCACAAATATATATAAATATAAATTTTAAAGATATAATTTATTATTGTTGCTCGTATAGATAGATACATATTTATTTTTAGATGGCAATTAATATGCTCAACATAGAAGTAGGAGAGACTTTTTTTGCAATTAACATGCACATGATTGTATATTTTGTACAACTAGTAACATATGTGTACCCCTTTGTACATGAAAATATAACGAAATATAATTTACTTTATATATGTTGTACTCAATAATATGTGTATTTTCACAAACTTCAGCAGTTAGTTATATAATGGTGGCAAAACAGAGTTGAGGTGACTGGAGGAATCAATTAATGTGTTATGTTTATGTTTTATTGACTTATCTCATGCATATCACAAATGGAAACGTGCAACCATCACAAAAGGAGAGATAGATAGTTATGGTGAGAATTTTGTTTCTTACTATAAGCGAATTACTATTTGTTGAATGAGTGGTGTAGTTATTCATGGAGATATATTTCAGTTAAGAAAAATAAAGAAGGATGCAAAGAATGTGGGAAGAAATAATAGAGCGAGTCAAAAAGAGATATTTACACCCATTATAATGAGTCTTTATTCTCCATTATTAATTTCAAATATTTTATCACCCTCTTAAAGTAATCATTTCCCTGTCCTAGAAAAGATACCATTACATTTGTTTTCTAAATAGTATCTTACTTCTTTCCTATTAAAATTAAATTTAATATGGGAAGAGACATAACTTACATGCTTGAAAATGAGAAATGATAATGAGGGAGAAAGATAATGAGTCTGTCTGACGGCAGCAGTAGCAACCTCCGCCGCCGTCGCCAGCAAACGGCATCCACCAAAACCGCCAGTCCATAGGAGCGGCAGTCATCATCTAGCCATGTTGCTACCACCATCTGGCTGTGCCACTCTGACGTCCTCAGCACCAGCCTTCGTCGTCTGTCATGGAGAGGCTCTGCACTTGGCTCCGCATGCAGCCTCATGGCATGCAATATCTCCAGAGCCACGTAGGAGACCGTTATCATCTCCTCCGATGCGGCGAAGTGCTACATCAGCCGAGCGAAATAATCCATGCCCCCGGCCGCTGCTCCACATTGTTGCCCTGCTGCTATTTATCTCGCCATCGCCATCCATTATCTCTGTCTATTGTTGCCGCCTTGCTTCTGCTTAAGAGAGATGCTCCATTACCCCTAATTGTTCTATCTTCTCCGAAGTTTCTGACGTCCTCCAATACTTATGATATTCAGATCCTTACTCAGATCTATCTTTAGCTAATCGGATCCAATTTTAAGCATAACGGGCCAAACAAATCCCCTTTTTGGGTCGGGATTAGATCCATTTAATTTTCTTACTCGGATCTTACATTGACCCATTTAGCATATTCTCTCCGATTATCGGTTTCATTCGCCACATATTACACATCTCCATATCACAAATTCCTCTAAAATCCACCAATTCCTTTCCCACCCACCCACCATGTGTGTATCCCTTTTTCCACGTGCGGGGGCTCATATATCCATTTCTCCACGCCAAACACTCACTCTCGTCGTATTTGGTGTGCGGGGATAGAGAGGAGAGGAGGAGATGAGAAGAGAGAGAGAGTGTGTGAGAGAATAAGTATGAGAGAGAGAGTATGAGAAGAGATGATATATGTATTCAGACTACTTATTCCAAACTACTATGGAGCTTCGTATTGTTCAACACATTTGTTCTCCACTTCCAGACAGCATTGAAGGATCTCCACTACAGCGTTGACACCGAGCTTCTCACGTTCATACCGCATTATGTACGTCGGGACAAGAGTTTGCTATGTATATTGCAGCCCTCTTGGTTCCTCTTCCTTCGGTGTTAATGGTGGTTAAGTTGATCACCCTTGCTGCATTCTTGAGAGATATATGAGTGCTTTTTCAGACTTCTCATAAGCTTAGCAATTTCAAGCCTACCAAGTCTACATCTGCAAGGTTGATTCATCCAGTTTTATCGTCACCGAGCTATTTTTATCACGTCTTCTTCGAGTTGCATCTGTTGTATTAGTGTCGCCTTCTGCTGATCTTCTTGGGACTTTCCTTGATGGATGATATCTCCTTTCCTGTCAAGCCCCCAAGCTTCACGCGACAGAGTTATGGTACCTGCATCGTATCACCAACATATCGTTTGTTCGTGTTTGTGCCACGTTATGTACGTCTTCCCAGACAATTTAAAGATTCCGCTACATCGACACTGTGTATCTGCGTTCTTGTCGCATTAAGTACATATTCCAATGAAGTTGTCGTAGTTGTGGTATTGATGATCGTCTGCTCCAAGTGGCGAATTACTGTTGCAGTATTCAGGTTCCATTCCAGATGTTCTTCATTCCATATGCACTCCAAAAGACCTTCATCAGAGCTCGATGATCTTCATCCTGCAGAATACAATTTCAAAGAAAAGAGGCGCCATCGTATGATTCAGGGGGGAGTTTTGTTTAAGGGGGAGTATCAATCTTTTAAATGGGGAGTGATATTTATCTTTTATCATTTCTATCTTTTCTTTTATCGAGTCATGTAACTCCAAGCTTGGACATGTCTTTCACCTATGATCCAGCTTGAGCGGGAGTGTTAAAGAGTATATCTTAGCCTATTTAGTTAATAGGTTAATTAGTTAGTGGGCTTTTAGTGTCTCGTCCCATTTAGATTACTTGGGACACAAGTCTCAGGGTTTCTCCCTTGCTCCTATATATACAGGGTTGTACCTCTTTTATTAATCGAATCAGTTCAATTCAATATTCTTTCACAAAAATCAAGATTGGAAAGTTGAGGAGGACGGCGTAGTAGAGGATCTAGACAATGACGAGACAGTTTAGAATAAAATAATGTTGTTTGTAAAGAAAAGAATGCATAGTAGTGGGAGAGAGATACTTAATTATCCGTCTTAAAGGGGATTATGTTTGAACTTTGAATGGATGTGTGTGTGTCTATATAGAAGAGAGATAGAGACAAGTACGCCCCCTTCTCTATGTAACTTCTTATGTACGTTTTCCAGAAGTCTGAATCTAGCCATGTTATCTACCGAAGCCATGTTATCTACCGTTTTAGGCTTGTTTACTAGCTTAAATCAACCCTCTTCGTGATATCTAACTCAAGCAACTCGAACTGGCAGGTGAAGGTTGCTTTCTGCTATAAATGTGATAGAGACGCGGGTTGTATTAATAGCATAGTAGGATAGACTGCTTGTTTACAATAGCCATCAATAGCAGCATAAGCACGCCCAAGTAATGCCGACGCCATTGAATAAGAAAGTGGTAAAATATCATACCAATGAGGGAATATTTTTATTTGAGATCATCAAACCAAGGCGAGGTTCAACTATACCTATGATTGCTGTATAGGATTGAAGATTTTGTTACTTGACTCAGTAATATTTTCAAATCATCCGTTTTTTCGCTGAAATTTGAGTCACAGGAGGTGACGCCATACGATGTCCGCACAACATATTAGGCACTAGAAAAGCCTGTCATGCAGCCGGTGCTAATTGATACTTTTTTGACATTTGTTTTCGATTTGAAAACATATATTCGATAACGTTTATGCTGTTTCACTTGATGGGGAATCGATGTACGCTTTAAATTGCTCTACACTGCACATGAGCAGAAAATCGTTAATCAATGAACCCTAAGTCCAATAACATGATCGTAACACTATGGGCACATTTAGTAAGTAACAAAGAGAGATAGGAAAGGTGAAACATCCGAACCTGAACCACAGGATCCACCCGCCGCCCTCGTTGCAAAGGCCGCATACTGTGGACGGAACAGAGAAGGTCGGAGCAGTAGAGCACATGTTCTTTTAGCCGCAGCCACCGCTACCATGGTTTCCGCTTCTTGCGAAAAGAGGCTACCACACGAGCACGGTGCTGCGTATACCCGCTGTGGTGTGATCTGTACTTCGGGACTTCGGCTGCTCCTACTTGCTAGCAGCACGAGAAGGCGGCCGGGAGGTCTTGGCGGGTTGGCCTAGTGACTACTCTAGTGTGATCCTTCCTAACGTGAGAATCACGTGGTTACGCACAAGTGCACAACCCTCGCGTAGGGTTGAACGCTGGGGCTGACCCCAGCCGTAACCCTTTCCCATGGACCAATTCAAATCGAGACACATCCTTTCGTGGCAGAGCTAGGACCTTGATGTTATACCCAACTATTTACAATTTTACATGGATTGTCTTAGGGTTGAGGTGAATCCCCATTACAAGGACCTAAGGGCCCAGACCAGATTTTGTAACATTAATAATGTGTTTTTAAGTCAATATTAATAATGTATTTGTAGATGTTAATATGGTGTACACATGAGCTTTCTGTAATATGTAGATAAGTAAGGGTCTACATATAAAATAGTAAGTTACTGATTTCATATATCTACAAGTCATGGAGAGATCTGCATTTAGGTCGTCTACTTCTCCCAATATATCATTGTTTACATGGTATTAGAGCTTCAAGGATTCAACCTCTAGCAAAAAAAATAGTCAAAGAGGAGGTGGTCGTCATCTCCTCTTCTATCAACCCTAGTTTTGAGGAAGTCCAACAGTAGGCCCTTTGATATTGTCATACTTTGGGTGTGTGCTATAGTGTGTTACTGTAGCACGAGGGTCACAAAGGGAACTGCTCTCTCAATGATTTTGTCTAGGGACCTTCAACCCCAAGTCCCTCTTCTACAAGGCCAAAGCAGCCTCTAGGTACTAGTGGCTGGATCTACATCTCTTTGGAAAAACTCCTACGACCTCTGCTTTCTCGAGGCAGGTGGTTGTCAGTGTTGTCCTTAAAGATTGCTCTCATAAGGAGGATGTTCAAGCAACCTTTTGCCTCATGTCCAGACCTATAGGTGGCGCCCAGGCCTCTTCTTTCTCCTGGAATTTACCTCGTTCATTTTTCATCTTTTTGGAGGGGTCTGCAGCTTCTACCCCAAATGGTCTAGTCATTGTTACTGTAGTAGCGTGCCAAACAACACTATTTCGGCCAAAATTGTTGTCGTTTTGTCATTTCTTGAGGTTATTTGTAACCGACTAGCTTGTTAACACATGTGAGGCCTCAAAATAAGGAGGATAGAGTCCAACAATCTATTGTTACATCCCAAATTTATTTGATGTACTGTTGTTGTTGTTGACTATTTTGTGTTGTTGTTGATTATTGATTGTTGATTGGTAACTATTAAGGAACTGTTGTTTGGGCTTACTAAGCTACTTATGGAGAGGTTACACCAAGTCAGTTTGATAAGGGATGAATACATATATATGATGTAGTTTCATGCCTCTAACACATCAAATCGTCTAGCTCGGAAGGTGGAATTATCTGCATATGTTTGTCTGTCCATTACAGCAACATCATCATCTTGGGTTTTAGATTTAGGTGCCACAGACCACATGATCGGTACACCTTAGTTGATATCCATCCATCCCACCAAATTGCCTTTACCCAATGTCACTATTGTTGATGGAACCAGAATTGTTGTTCAAGGTATCGGAACAATAAATCCCTTGTCAAATATCTCTCTTGATTCAACCTTGTACATCCCAAAGTTCTCTTTCAATTTAGTATCCATCAGTCATGTCACTCATTCACTTCAAGTTGTTGTTATATTTCTGCATGATTGTTGTGTTATACAAGATCTGAAAACACATAAGAACATTGGCCAAGGGTATGAGCATGCTGGTCTTTACTGCCTTGGTGAGCCTCCAAAAATGTGTGTAGCTGCATCTCCTCTACATATTCATAGTCGTTTATGTCATATGGTGTTAGACAAATTAAAGTGATGGTCCCTAAGTTGTGCAAATTGGATAAACTAGATTGTGAGTCATGTCAGCTAGGTAAGCACCAACTATCACCATTCAGGTCTAGAACCCAAAAGAGAGGAGAGTCGCCTTTTCATATCATTCACTCAAATTTTTGGGGTTCCATTCGGTTCTATCAAAACTTGGATATAGGTACTTTGTCACCTTTATAGATACTCACGAGTCGCATGGTTATATTTGATGAAGGACAAATCTAAAGTTTTTTCCGTCTTCTAGTCTTTTTACCAAGAAGTTGAAAACGTTTATAACAAGCATATTCATATCCTTCACACTGACAATGCCCAGGAGTACTTTGGTCACAATTTTACTCAATTTCTTTCATCTCATGGCATCATCCACCAATCCTCATGGCCACATACTCCATAACAAAATGGAGTTGCAGAACGAAAGAATCAATACATCATTGAAACTACTTGTACCCTTCTTCTCCACATGAATGTCCCAAAAGAATTTTGGAGTGATGTTGTTCTTACATACACTTACTTGATTAACTGCATTCCATCAACCGTCATTCAAAATAAAATACCCTTTTATGTCCTTCATCCCAAACAACCAATATACCATGTGCCACTTAAAGTCTTAGGATGTGTTTGTTTTGTTCATATATTAGGTGGTGGTCCAGATAAGTTAAGCCCCAAGTCTAGTAAATGTATTTTTGGGCTATTCTCGAGTCCAAAAATGATACAAAAGGTTTTTGTCCATTAGAGAGTCACTTCTTTATCTCTGTTGATGTCACCTTTTCTAAAGAAACGTCATAGTTTGGTGGTTCCCAGTCTCTTGAAGAGGTCGAGGAGTCTTTGCCACTTCTAACTGTCATTCAATCAATCATTGAGCCGCCAGTCATACAACCACAAGCCATCTAGCCACAAGTCATTTAGCCACAAGTCATTCAACCACCAATCACTTAGCCACAAGTCAGCCACTCACCTGCCATACAATCACAAATCTATGGGATTAACTCTCCTAGTTGTCCACCCATTATGTAACCCTACACACATCATAAGGAGAATCTTATCTCGGGTTATGAGAAGGAAAATGCATGTCTCAATCCTTCTACAATCATCACTTAGCCAGATGATCTGATGGAAACCAACAGTCATGTTGATTTGCCTATTGCCTTACACAAAGGCAAATGGTCTTGTACCTCTCATCCCATCACCAATGTTATTTCCTATGCCAATCTTTCTCCATCATATTATGCCTTTCTGTCCTCTTTGCCTTCCATTTCCATCCCCTCGTATGTCTTAGAGGTGTTGAATCACCCTAGATGGCGTGTTGTAGTGATGGAAGAAATGTCTGCTCTCAAAAGTAAAAATACATGGCCATTAGTTCATTGTCCCTCTGGGAAATCAGTGATTGGCTGCATATGGGTATTTACGATCAAGATTGGGCATGATGGTTCTGTTGATAGCCTCAAGGCACGTTTGTGGCCAAGGGATTCACACATATTTATGATGAAGACTACTTAGAGACATTCTCTCCTATGGCCAAGATAGCCTCTATTCGTCTCTTCCTATCTCTTTATGCTACACATTCATGGACTCTGCATCAACTTGATATCAAGAATGCATTTCTACATGGTGATCTGAAAGAAGAGATCTATATGGAGCAACCACCCGGGTTTGTTTCTCAGGGGGGAGTCTGGTATGCTATATCGACTCCACAAGTCTCTTTATGGTCTTAAGAAATCACCTTGTGCTTGGTTTGTTAGATTCAGTTGTGTTCTTTCTAAGTTTGGTCTCCACAGATGCATCATGGACCACTCTATTTTTTGTCGGCGATGTGATTCTGGATGTAAATTTCTATTACTTTATGTTGATGGTACTATGATCACTACTGATGATAGACAAGGTATTAAACAACTCAAGCACTTTCTTCAGGGCAATTTTTAAACAAAAGATTTTGGCAACCTAAAATATTTTCTTGGGGTTGAAGTAGCCAAATCAAAGGCTAGAATTGTCATTTCACAATGAAAGTATGTTCTAGATCTTCTTACAAAGACATGTATGCTTCAAGATAAGATAGTAGAGAGTGCAATGGACCCTAAGGTTCGATTGTCTGTGGAACTAGGGAAGCCACTTGATGACCCTTGGTGTTAAAGAAGGCTTGTTGGAAAATTGAATTATTTGATTGTCATCGGACCTGACATTGCCTTTGCCAACAGTGTTGTTAGTCAATTCATGGAGAAGCCATGTAGTGATCACTTGGAGGCTATCATGTGCATTCTGGGATACTTGAAGAAGTCTCCTAGGAAAGGACTATTGTACCAAAATCATAATCACATGAGAGTTCAAGGTTTTTCTGATGCAGATTGGGCAGGATATAGCACTGACAAAAGATCTATTTTTGGCTATTGTGTCTTTGTGGGAGGTAATCTGGTGTCATGGAAAAGTAAGAAACAAATAGTTGTTGCTAGATCTAATGTTGAATCAGAGTATAGAGATATGGCTTTGACCACTTGCGAGTTATCATGGGTCAAACATCTATTAGAAGAGTTGGGATTTGGTTAGAGTAGTCCCATGGAGTTGAAGTGTGACAATAAGGTTGTTGTCCACATTGCCCAAAATCCCATCATTCATGAAAGAACAAAGCATATAGAAGTTGATTGTCATTTTCTTTGAGAAAAGATTCGGGAGGGCCTCATCCAGTTGTCATTGGTCAAGTCTGAAGATCAGTTAGTTGATTTATTCACTAAATCTTTGAATGGTTGTTGAGTTCAATTCTTATGTAACAAGCTAGGGGCATATGATATACATGCTCCATCTTGAGGGGAAATCTTAATATGGTGTACACATGACCTTCTTGTTATATATGATAAGTAAGGGTCTACATGCAAGATTGCAAGTTATTGATTTCATATATATACAAGTCATGGAGAGACCTGTATTTAGGTCATCTCCTTCTCCCAACATACCGTTGTTTATAGTAGATACGTGAGATAATTCACCCACATGTTTTTATATTGTTAATTAATTAGGGGAAGCTATTATCCACCTTGGCCTCCTTTCTAGGCAAATGAAGATCATCTGTGACTAAGCCTTTTACTAAATTTCACCCTTTAGAGAAAAACACTCTATATGTAATTGTTGCTCTACGTGTTCTTTAGACATTTACTATGGACGACACCATGTTTGTCACTAAATTAACTCTCTCTCACTAGAGGGGGTGCATAAGAGAATATGAGAAAAAAAATAACAATAAAGAAGCCCCCACCCCTCTAAATAGATAATTTTGTACCCATGTATTTAGCCTTCTTATTGATCTTAATAATGGATGTAGATCCCCTTATAGAAGTACTTTGCAACTCTTCCACTGCTTATTTGACCCTCCATGGTAAATAGAACACCCCTCTGGCCAGATCAATTGGAAGTAAATTAGTTTCAAAAAGATCTAATGTTGCATCTTGCACTCTTCCTAGGTTGGTCGCATAGAAAATCCCTTCAAGATAGCCAACCACTTTGTTATCAGATAGAACGACAGTGAAAAGTTCCATAGAAGCTCTCATTTGAAATATTTGGCTAAGCCTTCCACTATGATAAGATCAACTTTATTGTCCTCATTTTCCCTTTTTTATAGCCACATTGGCCTTCATAAAACCTTGCAAAGGTTTTGCCCAACTAACTATCTACAAGATCCATGAGTGGATGGACAGACTCTAAAGAAGGTAACAATTTCATATTTCTCATGTGGGTTGTTGAGCTCCCATCTCAATCTTTATATCACAAGATCAAAAAATATGTATGGCGTCTTCATATAGTTTGTTGGTTAAGTTTGAGACCGTCAGACTTGCTCTTGTAGCGTGTAACACATCCAAGGAATATAACTTAACCCTCCTTTTTTACTATACCCCTATTTATTTATGTTAGTATTGAGTTTCTTCCCCCACTATCAGGAATAGTTTGAGTTAAACAATATCGTGAATTCATAAATATCCTTTGTATATGTAATATTAGGATAAAATAATCACAACATAGCACATATTATGAGTTAATGTCTTAATACACTAATTAATAGGTCTGATCCCGGTTTGAAACTCAAGGACGGGGTGAAGGAAATTAAATAAATATGAAATATTATGCCATGATTTAATAAGATTTGTAATAAATACATTAATTGAGTATATAGCATTTATATAATAAAATAATATCCCAAATGAAGTAAAAAGGGTAAAATTGTGTCAAATTTGGTTCCCCATACATTAATTACACACAAATTTTACGATAAGGGTGACCTCATGTATGCTCGCTCTGGCACCGATGGGGTCAATCAAATACCCCCAAGAAGAAGATGGTGCCCCTTGGATATCTTGTGAGGGTTACAAACGCACCAATGGACTGGGCAACATTATTCAAAGCCCAAGACAGAGATGTGAACACTAGGATCAATGTGACTGACATCACACAAGATGGCATGATAATTATACCATAGGAAGATATTGATGATAATGCAACATTCTAGAAGAACACTCTGGAGGGCTACATCATTGGCTTCCATCCTCACATCCCAATGCTTCAAGTTCACCTACAACATATCTAGAACCTATGGGAGCAATGGAGGTCATGCACATGAGGTTCATTATCAAGTTCTAGCGTGAACTCGATCTAAATAATGCTTTGGAAGGAGGTTCTTGGTACATTAAAGGTAAACTAATGATCCTAAAAAACTAGGAATAAGGAGAGCAGCTCAAGAAGGAAAAACTCTCCTCTATCCCAGTTTGCCTCAAGCTTCTCAACTTGCCTCTGGAGTTATTGAGCAAGAAGATGATTGCTCAAATTGCCTTCTACCTGGGTAAACTGCAATGTCTAGATCGACAAACAAAATCCAGGAAATGAATCAGCTATGTCTAGGTGAATGTATTGAAGGCTGCAAAACCATCCTTCCCTAACTCAATTAAGCTTAGAACTGACAAGGGCCATAGCTCGGTGCAGGTTGAATATGAATGAAATCCAGAGAGGTGTCCACATTGTGGTACCTTCAGGCATGATAAATCTCTTTATAAGTTGGTGCCCCAACTGGATACAGTGCAGAAGGAACATGGCCAAGGGGAACCTGACGTACAACAAACAATCAAAGTTGAAGAAATCAAGCAACCTATTCGTCAAAACAATAGCACCCAACATGTTCACCAGATTGCTCAAGAAACTGAAGTAAGAGCATAGGTTGTCAAAACTATTCAGAAGGAAGAGGGTTTCACTCAACTAAAGAAAATTGCAAATCCACAAGGTAAAATAAACACAAGAGGGAAGAACAAGTCCAAAAACAAGGAAAAACAAAGTAACATGTTTTAAAACATGGAAGACCGATAAGAAAATGGTGTTATGGTGGGAGGAAGGTCTAGTCCCTCCCACCCTATTGATTAATCTACCAACTCTGATGGCCTAGAATGTCAAAGGCTAATCTTAAAAGGATAAGCAAGGCATGGCTCAGGTGGAAACCAAGAGAGTAGAAGTTGATACCGCTCTCTTAACTGAAGTTAAAATCAAGTGAAGTAAAGTAAGTAAAATGATGAAATGAAACTGGCCTAGTTATAAATAGATTGATAATTTGTCTAGCTGCAACAAAGTCAGAATCATCATCATGTGGGAGAATCCAGAATACAACATCATACATGTTAGTCAATCAAGAGAGTTCATCCAATGTGGACTAAAAGTAGATAATAAAAAGTGTGAATTCACCACTATGTATGTTGAAAATGAAGATGGTAAAAGATCTAAACTGTGGGACGATTTGTGTTTTATTTAACTTCAAGCCCCTTGGCTAGCACTTGGTGATTTTATGCAACCAGGGTAGTGAATGAAAAGATGGATCGATTAGCACCATCAGCAAAATCTATGGAGGAATTCAATAGTCTGATCTGTGATACAGACCTAGCGGAGATCATGCAAAAGGACCCTATTTTATGTGGAACAACTAACAAATAGGTGCAAACAATACAAGGAGAAAGATCGATAGGTCATTTTGTCAACTCAAACTTCTAAACAATCTACCAAATCTATGGTTGGAAATTATGCTTACCATATGCAGTGATCACTATGCACAAGTGTCCATCTTAAGGAACTAACACCCAAATAGAAATATCCATTATGGTATTTTAATGCTTGGGCATTGTTAGATGGGTTCAAATACACTATCAAATACACCTAGAAGACTGAGGTATGGGGCAATACTATATACAAACTCTATCAAAAACTCAAGCTTACAAAAAGAGCAATGTAGACATGAAATTGGGACTGGATAGGAGACATATTTAATTCAACAAAAAGTAGTGAAGAGGAAGCCTTGAATGCCCAATTGTTCTTAAACAAGGATCCACATGATGAACTATGTAGGCGGTAGCTAAAAGAAAAAAGGTAGAAGCACTCAAAGCTAGGTCTATTGAGGAATCTATCATCTGCCAAAAATCAAGAATCCAATGGTTAAAATAATGAGATAGCAACACGAAGTTTTTCTACACCTCCATGAAACTAGAAGGAGTAGAAACTAGATTAAAACCTTGCTCTACAAAGGGAACTACATAAAGGGTGATGACAACATCAAGCCATGCTTCATGTAGAACTATATAATGATGTTAAATGCTCCAAGAAAGTCATGTAGTAACCAAGACTGGTTCAACATACCTAAACTTATAAAACAACAAGTCACACAAATGTGTACCATCATCACAATTGAGGAGATATATGATGTTGTGAGAAAATCAAGCGATGATAAAGCACCTGGACCTAATGGCCTAAATGCTAATTTCTTCAAATCCACTTTGGACATAGTGGGTAAAGATGTATGTACGATAGTGAAATATATCTTTCTGAAAGGTAGGCTACTAAAGGAAGCAAACAAGATCTTTATTTCTCTTATCTCGGGGTTAATCAACCGGAAAAGGTAAATGATTGGTGACCTATATCACCTTTGTTTATTTTGTCTATAAGATAATCTCTAAGATTCTGCCTAATCGGTTGAAAGATATCATGCCCACTATTATTAGTGAAAACCAATGTCCCTTTGTTAAGGGCAAGTGAATTTCTGATGCAATCCTACTAGCAAATGAAATAGTTCATGAATTTAAGAACTAAAATACTAGCAACAAATTATGTCTTAAAGAAGATCTCAATAAGGCATATGATTCTATTGATAGGAATTACATCCCCAAAGTCATGAAAGAGATAAACTTTCCTAGTTGCTGGTTGTAGTGGATAAGGGAGTGTATGAATTATGTCTCCTTAAAAATTCTGATCGATGGAGCTCTGGCACATATTATTCAAGATACAAGATGTATCAGGCATGGTCACCATCTTTCCCCATACCTTTTCTTCATTGGGATGCAAGGCCTTACTTCAACCCTAACAAAGTTGTATCAGAAGGAACTGTCACTCCACTGAGAGTTGGTGCGACTGAGGTTAAACACATCATATTCGCATATGATCCCTTGGTTTTTTTCCCAAGCTTCCAAAGTCAATACAACAAATGTTCAGAACTACTTAAAGCATTTCAATTTGCTATCTAGTTTGGAACTTAATCCCGCTAAAAGTCAAATGTTCCTTAGTTGCAAAGCTTCAGGCAACATTGTTGACTCATTTGGCATCAATGAAATTGAATTTCCTACAAGATACTTGGGGCTACTTTTATTTACAGGAAGACTGACAAAGAGCATGTGTGCCCCCTAATCAACAAGATTAAAACAAAGCTTGATTCTTGGAATACCAAGCTCCTGTCCACAACACACATGTTATAATTAGCGGTGTCTACTCTCTCCTTCTATCACATGTATTGGACTGGAGTCTTATGAATTTCCAAAGCTACTATTGTGTAGATTGAGCGACTCTGCAAGACCTTCATATGCGGTGAACATGATGGCTCCAAGCATTTCCATTATGTTGTTTGGGATTCTAACTGTCTACCAAAGCTAGAGGGAGGATTAGGCCTCAAGAAAGTTGAGGATTGGAGTATAGCTGGAATGAGTAGGCTACTCTAGGATCTCATTGATGGAAAGAATAATTTGTGGGTTAGGTAGATACAAAGTTTCTATCTCTGCATTGATTATATAAGGACTTGGTCTTCCAAACAATACCACAATTGGATGTGGAGATCGTTATCAATGTCAGAAACACCATATTACCTCTCAAGCAATTTGAGGTTGGAATTGGGTGTTCGATCTAGCCATGGAATGATCCCTAGGTCAAAGGGGGGTTTCTCTAAGAACTCATTGATGACCAGATTAAACTATGTTCAAGATTTGACAATATGATGAAATTGGATGTATTTATCAACAATAGTAGATGGATCTTCCCAAATATTAGAGGTTCAAAGCTACTAGTTCAAGTTTTCTCAAAAGTTAATATACATGAAAAGGATTGATGCTACTTTTTAGGACTGAACCAGTTCACCCTCATAGGTTCTTGGGACCTATGCTATAACCACCATACAAAACTGTAGTGGCACAAATGGCTATGGAGTATTCAAGCCCCAAATCAATTTAAAATTTTGGTTGGAAATTCTTCTAGAAAAGGTTGATCACAAAAGAGTTTCTACAAAATTGAGGGATCCAATTAGCCTCAAGATGTAGCCTATGCAGGTAGCAGATTGAAAGTTGCAAACACCTAACATGATAATGCAATTTTGGTGTAGACCTATGACTAAAGTCTCAAAGTTACCTACCATATACACCTTCGTGCTCAGATGTTATTCTTCATTCTTGTTATTACAAGGAAGGACAAATGTTTCATCATTCTCATTATCCTGCACCAAATTTGGAGTATAAGAAACCATACTATTTAAAAAAAAATTAGGCCATGTACTTGTACAACTTGGTAAAGGATTATAGTAGAGTATACTAGTCTATTGCATAGATAGTCTCTATACTTCCATTATTTGATGATAATTTATCCTACATGGCATCGTAAAGTTTTTTGAATGGGAATAAGTGCAAGTACTCTTAGTGATAAAAGAAGATATTATTTGAACAAAAATTGAATGATTAGATAATTAGATTCCATCGAATTAACTAGCTTCCATACTTTTTTCTGATGTACAAGATCATCATTCTTTCCCTTACATGACATGATCAAATCTAACAGATAAATGGTCACACACAAATGATTGGATAGTTTGCCATCATCTTCCTCTTTGGTCTTCTTCCGTTATAGTACCTACTAGAGAATTCCATCTCACCTCCCTGTTTACCCCTCTATGGTCCACCCATTTTGCTTCCATTCTATTTCCTCCTACCCTTACAAACTGTTTAAACCCTAACTTGGTTGTGCTTTAGCCACCTAAGACTCCTACTCAATATGGGCTTGCTCTCTTCACTATTTCGACCACATGAGATCTACTTGCAAACGTGAGCATGTCTTCCTCCCTAACTACATTCCCTCATGGTGGAAAAACGTCAAGGGATCACCAAGGATCTCTGATAATCTGAGTAGTGAGTAGTAGTTTGGCTGCCTGCCCCCAACCCCCTGGGGGATGTTGTAATGAGGTGAAGCACCGATAGTAGGTCCAAGCCTCTATGTAACCCAAAAATGTCCACATTGGGTTTATAAGGCATCCTAAAGGAAATACAACAACTTGCTTATGGATTTGTAGGGTAAACATTTGAAATCCATTTCCTTTCCCTTCTTTATGTGGTGCATGGAAACTAAACAATGCTCATTATGTTCTTATTGTGTTGCATGAGTTTTTTTGACAAACTTGACTTAGTTTGTGTGTTTCGATGCCAACATACTAATTTTGATGTTGCTAGCCTTTGGTATTTGAATTTCCTAGCTATTTGTCTTTAAGTAGTGATCGATTGTTGGCATATCATATGTTGTATTTCCTTCCAATCCAATCTACTTTTTTCCATGTTGTCTTTGTGATCCTTGGTTGATCTCCTAATGGTGGGATAAGAGCCAGGTTCCCTTTGGTCTCCTGCTCCTTTTGCATCAAAGCTCTAAAGTAGAACTATTGTCATGGATGCCATGGTAAATTACGAATTAGCAAGCCTATGGCTTGGGCTAGGTTAATTATAATATGTGGAATCCCCAATATGCATATTGTCTAATTAAAAAGAACACACTATTATGGGTAATTCAGTTGTTATGTGTCATTCCTTTGTGTTTTATGTGGGTTTTAAGTGGTGACTAAGTGACTTGTGTACCCTATCATGAATATTGGTCTCAATGTCTATTTTGAAGGTAGGGGAGTCATTTATGGATGTGTGTTTTCTCTATAAATTACCTTTCATATGTTATCTTTGTAATATTTGTGAGTAGATATTTGTAAGTCAAAAAATTATAAAAAACTCTGTTGAAGAATCATAAAAATAAAATACATCATTTGGTGAGGTTTTTGGTGATAAAATAAAATATTTTTAGTGAGGTCATTTTTAGGGTAATACACCTTTGTTGGTATATTTCTAATGAGTTTTAATATTTATAATTATGTAGCTTGTTCCCCCAACAAGTATAAGGGTTCACATCATTCAAGGTTGTCTCCCATAGGAAATATCATTGTTAGATGCAAGAACTGTTGTTTTCAACAATCCAGGTCGAGTTATCAAAAGAGAATTGGTTTTTATTTGAATTAACTTGACCATTAAAGAAGAAACAAAATTGAAACAGGGATTAGTTGAACTGATGATTCAATTTTGATTAGAAACTCTTGGAAATAGGATTTCACAACCATGTAATATAAAAAGGCGACAACAATTATAAACTAGCAAAATTTATCACAAGGGGGGTTCAAGTTCTCCACCCCTTCAAGAGGCATAGAATGACTCTAGCTCTATATAGCATTGTTGTACATATATACATATTTGAACCAACAAAAATCATGAGATCCCCAACATTATCTAGCCCCTTCCATTAGTTAGAAAATGAGGCTACAATGACATCTCCTTACTTATTGCACACCCTTGTAGCATATAACACACATACAAGACGGCATGTTGAGCATATATGAAAATCAACATCGATACATCATATAAGTGATTAAAATATCATTGAATACAAAATATGTTGTTTAAAAAGACATGACATGAGAGAAAGAAGATTCTACTTGTCCATGGTTAAAGACAACAGGTAGAGATAATAACAAATAGAGTTCAATATTAAATGAGTGTGGAGCAAACTCCAAAGTTGGGTTTCTAAAGAGTGGTGAAACTTAGACACATGTAAAAAGTTAAGGACTCCACTCTGAATTGTTCGGAACCCTCTATAAATCTCCACCCTGATGTTCGATGAAAATAGTGAAAAGCATTAGTGTTATTATCGATGAAGAGGGTGATGGTGTGGTGCATATTCTCACATGAGAAACCCCCTCTAGCTTTGTGGTTGTCTTTCATTGCCTTTCCACACTCCTCCATCTTCTCTGCCTGAGTTCAAATTCAAATGATCTAAGGTAACTATTACAAGATGGCTTACAGTCGTATTTTGTAAAAGTGGGGAAGTTAGGGCTTGAAATACATTGATTTGGCAAGTTGCACATCATGTAGGATGGACTACACAACATGTTAATTGTGTTTGGTGCAATTATAACTACACAAGTTAGGTGACACAGTGTGTAGGAAATCAACACAACATGTCGCTTGACCGTTGTCAAAGAAGTATCTAGATTTGGCATGACATGTTGGAAATCAACACGAAGCGTCATTAAGTTGTTCTCAAACAAGTCTCCAGATTTGACAAGACACGTCACCAATTACCATGGTGTGTTGTTGATCTACTGTTGGAGAAGACATTTTCACTAGATTACATGGTGTGTTGGTCACCTTACAATGATGTTGTGTGGAGTGTTGTTGCAACAATTTTAGACTTTGAAACGTATGTGTAGCTAGGGATCAAGCCTTGAAGTGATTGGGTGATCATTCTGGGCTCAATTTATTTTCAAAACACAGTCCAAACAATCAAAACCAAAGTGCAAGTGAAGTAACATAAAAATAAGGACTCTGGAATTATAGAGGAGAATTTACGTAGAAATGGGTCAATAAGTGTGGTGAAAATGTTAAAAAGGTGATACAAATCATGCACATCAAATCCCCCTAAGCTCAGACCATTTCTTGTTCTAAAGCAAAAAGAGTTATAAAATAGACACTGAAATAAGTAGCAAGGCACATGCATCAAATAAATGAAGTCAAAGAAGTAATGCAAGCCAAACCCACTCTATAATCAAAGAGGTTTGCTATTAGCCATGTCAGCTCAAACACACATAAAAGAAATTTAAGTTCAGAAAAGATGGCCAAATCTACCTGGAAAAATCAACCCAACAGTGTTGAGTAGAGATGTATATGAAAAGGCAAAATAAACAATGAATATGCAAAATAATCCTCTCAAATATAAGGATAGATAAAAGAGGAAATATGGGTTTTTATAAGAAATTTAGTAGTGATCTCTTTGCTTATAAATAAGAATGAAGTAATTGACTGTGGGTTTGACACTTGATTGCTAAAATAGGCTTATGAACATGTGGAATACTAGTTGGGGTCAATTTACCCTCTTAATGATGTAGCACCTAACCATCATGGACATATGAGACTTACACTTGGTTGTCATGCTACATGAATTGTTTAGCCATCTTTTACAAGGAATAAATGTATTTATATGAAAAGCAAGCCGAATTAAGATGGAATCAAATTCTACTTGAGAACCTCAAAGTCATAAACTAATATATTTTCACAAAGAATAAGATATTTATACTAAATTGTGTACTAAAACCAGAGTTTCTTTTATTACAAAATTTCATCAAGAGGGTGGTTAACAATGCACTAAAGATTTGGATAAGGATTCATATCTCTAAGAAACATTGTAATATTGGTGAATCCATAAAGATTAGGTCGTTACATGCATTGAGCAATCATGGATGAAAGGGATGAATACATTGGCTAAAGGTGAGAAACCAATATTTAGAAGGTATGGCTAGTGAACAATATAATGTAATTGATGCATGGCTTATATAAGACTTCTTCAACTGGCATTGCATAGATATAGGAGAAACAAATTAGCAAAAGGGAATTCAATCCAATAAGAGAGATAAGACTACAAAAGTACACAAGATCTTAACATTGTCTAAAAAATAGAGAAAATAAATGAAAATGATATGAAAAGTTACATTATTGAATGGTTGCTCGAAACCTATAGTGTGTGCATTGTAGGTAACAAATGTAGAGGGTAACAACTAGATATCTCATCATGATGCATTAGGTATGATAACTATTATTCACGAAGATTATGTATGTGAGATCCCCAACTATATTTAGGCATTTAAATGAATATGAACCTAAATTCCATTAATGAAACATTCTCTTGTATAAATTCCCTTTGAGACCATCACCTGAATTGCAACTGTTGAACTTTTAGCTCATTTCTAGATAATAATTCAAAGTGGAGGGAATTCTCCCAGATCCATAGTTGCCACTAGGGTTCATTTCAAATTAGTTCGGGATACTTCTAAAAGCCCCTATATAAATTAATGAGGAAGCTCATTGCGCGATTTGATGCTCAAGCATTTTCATGTGGTCTTGCTAGAGAGCTGAAGAAGCATGTTATTCAATGCTTGTACTTGCTGAGAGAAATCTTCTTTCTACTTTATTTGAGTGTATATGAAGGTCTCCAATAAGGATTCCATATTTGATTTGGATATGGGTTGTTGTTGTTGGAATTGTGAAAACTGTAAAAATCTTGCTTGTTGTTGAGGTGGTTTCAACACATTTTTATTGCCACATGAGAAGTTGGGATTATTCCTCCAACCTGGGTGTAGGTGTTTGACTATGGGTCATGTAGTTGTTGGTTCCCAAAGTTCCCTACTACATTGGATTGCTCTAGATTTTGTTCTTGGGATGTTGCATGTTCAAGCATAATACATGAAGAAGAGATATGCCCTTTCATTCCACAAGTTTCACATATAGAATTTGTTTCATGCATGGGTTGGGTCAACTTCTCAAATTTTTTATTCAGGACATCAAGTTTTGTTGCAACGAGATCCACAACATCCACTTTACTCTTTCCTCCTTATTTCACAAAGCATTGGTAGAAGAAGAGGAGGTTTGGTTGTTTCTTTTAGAGACCCTTTGACAGTGGTTGATTGTCATGTCTTCCATGATAGAATATGCATCTGTGTAGGATTTCTTCATCGGTGTCCCATTTATTGTTGCATCAATAGACAATTGAGTGTTATAGAAATACCATTATAAAACGTCTACAATAAAGTCCAATTGCTATCCATGGTGAGCGCATAGGCATTGAAGATCCTTGAATTGGTTCCAAGTGTCATATAGAGTCTCCCAATCTCTTGGAGAGAAATTTGTAAGTTGGGTTCTCAGTTTGGAATTTTTTCTAGGAGGGTAATATTTAGCTAAGAACGCCTTGAAAAGCTTCTCCCAACTATATATGGACTTATACTGGAAGAGATGAGAGCCACACCTTAGTTTTGATCCCTAAAGCGAATGGGAAAAGAAGAAGGTTAAGATTATGTTGGCATGTATGCCTGAGAGACATTCATATGATGATAGTTGTTGGTATGTATGTCCACGGAGTCAATCATATGATGATGGATTGGGACATTATGTACTTGAATTGATTGATAATAAAGGGAATTCATTTTATTACATATGTTCAATTATGAGATGATGGTTTAGATGTCTAAAGAACAATGTTACTCACTAACATATGGTTTGGGTTTTGGACTTGAACATGATATATTATGTATGATAAGAGTATATACATTCTTGTTATGTCCCTAGTTGGATATTATTGTGGAAGCAAAATAGACAATAATAATACTTAAGACTAGATTGTGTGTTGACTGTGCTGAGTCTCATTAGTCATGATATAGGATATCGAGTCAAACACATAGGTATTTGTTATCCAATAGTGTACCAGACAAACCCGCCTAGATAGTGATACATGAATGATAGTCAGAATCATCTCTCAAAGTGATAGTGGGGGGTTGTGGCTCTTAGATATGAAGTCACTACAATGATAACATGTCGCTTGATGGACTTCAACACCATCCAATACAACCTTGAATAAGGGTTGCCATACATGTGGTTCTTGGGTACCTTGTGACACATATGGATTGTTGTGAGTGATGTACGTAGATGAGATTTGTCCCTCCTATTGGAGTGATATCCCAGCCACTTGATAAGTAATAGCGAGAAATACATGGTCATGCTCATGTGAGTCAATATGTGATATTGAGTTGACATGCATCTCAAGAGTCTACTCCGGTCCGAGGAACATAGATTGAATGTTAAGAGGATGGAGATTTCATGTCTCATGTTCAAACTGGATATTTGTGACAAAGGTACTATACGGTCACTGTAACACTAGTCACAAGTTTAGGTTGAAGTTGTCCTCCAACTTATCCAATTACTTAGATAGTAATGATGTGTTTCTAGTTATCACTCATTGCTTGTGAAGATGATTATGGACATTATTTCCCACTAATATGGAGCCTATAGGGTCATACACATAGGATGCACTTGGAAGAGGGGTTTAATCATGGAAAATATTCAATTATATTACTAAAGTGTTTAGGTAATCAAAATGAATAATATTGGTTATTAGTCCACCGACTGGATTGTGCTGACTCTGGCCTGTGGAACCAGTTGGTCGAACGATTGAAATATTCAAATCGATCGACTAATCAACATTGTCAATAGATGATCGGAGTATCCAGTCGACCTAGTAGACCAGTCGACCTAGTAGATTGTCCAATCAACTGACTGGGTCTAATCGACAAGTTTGAATGGATCAAACAATTAATGATTAACCAAAATGATAGACATTAATCATTACAATAAAACTAGTGTTATTTTGTTGTTGACCACGAGCCAATCGACCGACGAGATTTTCCAATCGATTGATTGGTCTTGCGCAGCCACTGCCCAACCATGAGATCTGACCCTTCATCTTGTTAGGGTTTGTGGAAACATTTTTCTAGTCACTCCTATATAAAGGGGACGATCAAGGCTCTCAAACATACACTTGACTTCTCAAAGTTGTGGTAATGTGAGAGCCCAAGCCTTCTTACCCATTAAAGGGAGAGATAGCAAGGGAGAAGGAAGTCGATGTTAGCACATTGAAAAACAAAGGGACAACTTCTTCCGGACGGCTCAGGAAGCGTGATGTGGAGTTACTAGTAGTCCATGTGGACTATGTAGATGCATGAAATATTTTGATACCATGCCAGGAGGACACTATCAACCGTAGTCTGTGAGTACTACACTAGGAGGATGTCGTTGACTGCCATCCATGTGCTTCCTAAGAAGGAATCACATCTTCATGCAAGGATAGTCACTGGACTTGCTCCAAGACAAGGAATATCTTGCACCCTCTTTCCCAATACGCCATTGTTGATGCAAGCCTCTAGTTAGGAAATATGGACATTATTTTTTTTGTTTCAACTACCTACTCTATCTCCATATTTCCCAACAGTCCATATGGAGGAACACCACTTATCATGAAAGAATTGTATATGTATAAATTCATCCACATGGAGGTTTGGATCTTCAATTTGACGTGCCTCCAAAACAATATCATTGAATCATATAAATGAGATTCAGGTTGATGGCATAGTTATTTGATTCTATAGTTGGACTATGGTTAGCTACATTGATGTATATATCCAATAGGACATAAAAGTATTTAAGTGGGTGGTCGTCTTTTGCCATTGAGGCTAGTAAATCTTCTTGATGAAAATCTAATTGTCGTGGCAGAGTAGATGAAGTTGTCTTCCTTGTGTAGATAAGGGCACTCAAAGTTTGGTTAATGTCTTGGTATAAAACTAAAGGAATTCTAGGATTGTTGCTCCTAGTGTGTGAAATACATAAGAAAATAATTCACTAAAAAATGAAGACAAATAATAGTTAGTGATAATTCAAATTATAGAACATGGAAATGGAAGATATCATAATATATAGATGATGATGGTAAATAACCTAGGATCCTTTACTCACTAGAGTTATCACTCTAACAAATTCTAAAAGTTTCCCAACAACGACACCAAGCACTTGTTGGTATATTATTAAAAACAAATTAATATTTATAATCGTGTCTTGACTCGTTCACCCCTACAAGTATACAAGTTCATAGTAGTTAATGTTTTATCCTGTTGTAAATACCATTATAAGGATAAAAAGATGTTGTTTACAACAATCAAGATCAACTTATCAAATGATAATCAATTTTCAATTAAATTAACTTAACCATAAGAGAAGGAAATGAACTAATAAGGATCACTTGAACTAATTAATCAACTTTGATTATCAATTTTTCGAAATAGGGTTTCAGTACCACATCATATCATGAAGCAACAACATTTCTAACGTATCAAAATTAATCACAAGGAAGGTTTGAATTCTCCACCCCTTTCATCATCATAGAAATGTTCTAGCTCTATATAGCACCATCATGCATATATATATAAATCAGTACCGCCAAAAAAATGACATCCCCAATATTATCTACCCACTTATGTTTGTTAGAAAATGAGGCTATGATGACATTTCCTTATTTCTTTTCACACCCACTCAACATATACAAGAATCATATGACACACATACAAGATGGACAATTCAAAATATATGGATTTGAACACAGATGCATCATAGAAAGTGATCAAACTAGCATTGAATACAAAATATGTTATTCAACAAAAAATTATGTGAGAGTTTCTTCCCCATGGCTAAAGACAACAGACAAAGATAGTAACAAACAAAGTTCAACATCATATGAGTGTTGAACAAACTCCAAAATTGGGCTAAAGAAGAGTGGTGAAACTTAGACACATGTCATAAGTCAAACACTCCACTTTGTGGCTGGGAAACCTCAAGAAATCTCCACTCTAGGTGGGGGTGGGAAGATGGTGAGAAGCTCTACTTCTACTCTTGAGGATGAACATGATGGTGAAGATTCTCCTCAGAGAAGCCTCCTCTAGCCTTGAAGTCATCCTTCGTCACCTTTCCACGCTCCTCTTTCTTCTCTGCTTGAGTTTGACTTTGAACGATTTGAGGTAACTATCCCAAGATGGATTAGAGTTGCATGTACACTTGACATGTCATGCTGAAAAGCAACATGTATTGTCATTGATTTACTATAAAAAAAGTCTATAGATTTGACATGGCGTGTTGGAAACCAGCATAGAGTGTCACTAATCTCTGTTAGAGGAGATGATGTTGCAAGAAATGATGTGCTTGTCACCTCATACACCATTTGAAGTGTTGTTGCAACAATTTGGACATCAAACCACATGTATAGATGGGGATCAAGCCTCAGAGTGATGGGTTGATCTTAAACAACTTGGTTTATAATCAAAACATGCTACATGCAATCAAAACTAGAGAGCAAGTGAAATAATATAAAAGTACATATTTTTGCATGATTAGAGGAATATTTAACCAGAAATGGGTCAATAAGTGTGGGAAAGAGTTGGATAAAAGGTGATACAAATAATGCACATAGAATCCCCCTAACAACAGACCGTTGTTTGTGCTCAAGCAAAAAAAATCATAGATATCAACCTAAATAAGTAGCAAAGCATATGCATGAATTAAATGAAATGGAAGAAGTAATTCAATCCAAGCCAACTCTATAGTCAAAGAGATTTTCTATTAGCAAGATAGGACTTTGAGTTCTAAAAAGATGGTCAAATCTAACATGAAAATCAAACAAACAACTTTGAGTAGAGATATAGATGAGAAGGCCAAATAAAAATTAACATGCAACCCAAACCTATCAAATATAAGAATATCTAAAAGAGGAAATGTGAGTTAATATCTATAATTTTAGTAGTAATCTATTCTCTTGTAAATAAAGAATGAAGTAGCTAAGCACATGTCTCGACAGCCAGCTTCTAAAATAGGCTTACACACACACGTGGAGTGTCAGTTGGGGTCAATTTACCCCTTTAACAGCATAGGCCAGATCTAATTTACACTAGGTTGGCATGCTATGTCGGCAATTTAGCCATTTATTACAGGGAGTAAATGAATTTATATGAAAAGCAAGCTAAAATAAGTTGGTATGAATCAAGTTCTGCTTGAGAACCTTGCGGCCAAATACTAATTCATTTTTGCTAAATCACAAGAGATTTATACAAAATTACGTACTAAAACTAGAGCTCTTTTTATTACAAATGTTTCATTTAGAGGAAAGTTAAAAATACACTAAAAATTTGTCAAAGGCGTTCATATTGCTAAGCAACATTATAATACTGGAAAACCTAAAAATATTAGACTACTACTTGCATTAAGCAATCACGGGTGAAAGGGATGACACCTGAGCTAAAGGTGAGAAACATAAATGAAGAAAGTATGGTTGGTGAACAAAATCATGTCACGGGTGCATGAGTTATATTAGAATTCTTCAACTAACATCACATAAATAGAGGACAAATGGATCAACAAAAGAGAATTCAATCCAACAAGAGAGATAAGACTGTAAACACTCACAAAGATGTTAACACCATCTCAAACAATGAAAGAAAAGGATATTAAAGATGCATTATTGTCTAGTTGCGCCCCTAAGCTTGAAATCTACCGTGTCCATACTATAGGTAAAAAATGTAGTAGGTAGCACCACGTAACTCATCATGATGGAGATGTCAAAGTGGAGGGATTGTGCCCAAATCCACAACTTTCACCGGGGTTCATTTTAGGTTGGCTAGAAATATGGCCAGAAGCCCCTCTATAGATGTGATTATGTGTAACTCGACTAAATATATGAATCATTTTTGTTATGAATGTGTGGTTTGGAATGGTGACGGTTGAGCATCAATGCTCCCCTCTCTCATATCCTGGTTCTTCTTGTTCTTTTGTTCTGTTTCTATTTCTGCAATTTTTTTAAAAAAAAATTGCAACTTCTAGTGTCGGTTATTTAAGAAAACTGACCTTGTAGGTATTCCGGCCGTGCCGCTTAGCACGGCCGTGTTGGCTTCTGGTAGTACGGCCGTTCTATGTAGTACGGTCGTGTTGGCTTTTGGTAGCATGTCCGTGCTGTGTAGCACAACCATGCTGGGATATGGTAGCACGGTCGTGTGTGGTTATAATTCATAGACCTGTAGCATTGGTTTTATTAAATAACCAACCTTAGAGGTTCACTCTAAGGTCAATTTTTTTAGAAAACCGATGCTACTGGTCTACAGTTTGTCAAGCTCAATTTGTAGACCTATAGCATCGGTTTTCTTAAATAATCGACCTTAGAGTGAACTTCTAAGGTCGATTTTTTTAAGAAAACCGATGCTACAGGTCTACAGATTGTCAAGCTCAATCTGTAGACCTTATAGCATCGGTTTTCTTAAAAAACTGACCTTAGAGTGAACATCTAAGGTCAGTTATTTAAGAAAATTGGTGCTAGAGGTCTACAGATTGAACTTGATAACCTACCTAACAACCTTGGCCACAGTTTCTTCCTCATTTTTTACAACCTATTAGGTCGGTTTTCTTTGGTTAAAAAAACCGACCCTATAGGTCAAATTCTATAGCGACGACCACTTAGGAGTCGGTTAAAAAGTGACGCTACATGCTTAAAAAAACTGACGCTACAAGCCATTCTTGTACTAGTGATGCTCTTCGGTAGAACAAGAGTCAAACCCCTTTGTCTCTCATGGATGAACTTTCCTTCTTTTCTCTGTTGATGCAGCTCCAAATAATCACAACTAGTGCATCTGTTTAGTAAAAGTAAACAATTATAAAGAAATAAACATGTCATTTTGAGGGTTGAACTTCACCATTTTTGTGCCACATCGTTAGTTGTGGGGTTAGAAATTTCTCCTAAGTGTGTTGTTCTAACATCAATCTACTCCTCATATTAGAGATATAATGTTGGAGTATGTTTGATTCATCCTCAAACAAGGGTAGTTTTTTCCTATTTTGACAGCACAAGGCATAACCACCAGGACCCAACTGATCGTCATGCACATTTTTTCCACATTTCATTGGGAGACTCTTAGATATAGATATTAATCCAAGATAGATGTTATATTATGTGTAACGTGAAAAATCTATGTAGTATATTAAATTACTTAATACTTTGAGCTAATCTAATTGCCTAGAAGTAAGAAATGTGCTCCATGCATCAGGGTCAACATAAGTGTATTGCTCAGAGATAGCTCTCATCTTCTTTGCATTATTTATATAATGCTCTTAGGTGATATTGGTCTTATAACCCCTCTACATCATGATACATCACTATATCACCTTTTATCGATGATCTTTTCCTCTATTATAGACCGTCTTGTATGATATATTCAATAGTGTATCAATAGTATTGTCACATATATTTTTTCAACCTGCATGACATCAATACATTGTCTATTTATCAAAGAACTCCAATAAGGAAGACCTAAATGTTGAACTCTTCTAGTATAAAGATTTATCACACGTAGAAGTACCACATAGTCTCTTACCAAATACATTGACAATGTCTTTCATCTTACATATACAATATACCTTAATATAGGTTTAGGGACAATCTCTTCCTCGTTTGAACTAATATATATTTTGTTTAAGAATACACTTGTGAGAAATATTTGATGAACAAGATGTATGATCTTTCAATCATATTTTAGTCTCGTTGAATCACTTTTTTCCTTACATATAGGCCATGCTTTAGATCCTTTTATACTATATCCAAACAAAATCTCATAAGGTGAAAAGCCATTAATCATGCTAAAAACATACATGTATAATAAAGGTTTCTCCATATGAATCATCATATGTAATAATAGCTTCTTTCCAAAGTTTTATTGAGTCCTCAATAAAAGGTTGAGGAAAAACATTAATGTCATTGTCAGGTTGTTTTGCCTCTGGAATCAACATTGACAACATGACGTACTTATTTAGCATACATAATTAATGAGGAAGATTGAATATATGAACTGGAACATACCAAGTGCTATATAGGTTCCTTAACATACTATATTCATCCCATCAGTAAAATTCCAAGTCTTAAGTTCCTATCTTATTCATCAAATTTGGGGTACAATAAATCAATTTGGCTTCCATTCTGGTGAATCAGAAGCATGTCATAAGATCCCATCATCATTTGCCTTCACTCCTACTTGTCAAGGTAGATTATATGCATCTTCTGATTTGACAAATAATCATTGAAACCATGATATAATAGGTAGATACCATATCAATTTGGTAGGAGAGCATTCCCTTTGTACCTTTATGCCTCCACATTTTATAAAATCTTTAAATTTCTATGGTCCTTCAAAATAGCACACAATCTTACGACCATTCATGTATCTTCTTAGCCTTTATTCCCATTGGGCACATCATTTTCTTTATTTTTTATGTTGATATTGTAAGATCATTCCTTTCGAAAGAATTTCTTTCAATAGAGACAACATATACGTAAATCACTTATCATTCCACCCATTATTAACTTTTAGAGTATACAATCTCAATACAAATCTCAGCCTAGTGAATTTGGGACAACCCAAATATATCAATTTTTATACATCATGTACAATGGTTGTAAATTAGAAAGGTGGATTAGTAAGATTGTCCTTATACTTTTCTACCATTGCTCAACACTATCATTATGAATCAATTCATTTGCATCAACATTGTTCCGCGTTTATTCTTCTATACAATTACCAATATCAATATTTTTTGGTTTGGAAGTAGGAATCTCACCATACGATACCATTTGTTATAGCCTTGTATAATTCCATTCCACATGACATGAATTCAATTTTCAACAATGTCGACTTTCAAATTATTATTACTTCCTACAGGGCAATAGAATATATCTTCAGGTCATATCTTATGTTCCTCTACAAATCTTATAAATTCATCAAGACATCTTGTAAACTTTAAGTGCAATAGTTTTGAATGGACATCCAACTTCAATCACTCTCTAATCATAGGGAAAATTAAAGCAACTAAGCATTGAATCTAGGTGTTATGTCAATTTTAGGTTTAAATATGTTTGAATTGAAACCAAACATAATAGTTTTTTTTTATAAATGTGTACCACCGACCCCATTCTTAGAAACTTAATCTCACTAATAAGTTGTAGAATGTTTTCTTGATTTTAAGCAAAATCTATAAGAATTCCCCTTTAGTTCTCCAAATACACCAACAGAGATGGGCAATCCCACATATATATGTAATCATAGAAGAAACGAGAAACAACTATCAAAATTTTCTTAAAAATCAGACACGCATTATAAATTTATATTGTAATTGAGATTAAGTATTTAAGAATAGTCTCAAATAGGGGACTATCCAAGATTTACTCCTAAAATGAGTAAATTTGGATGCATTTCTAGGCCAACAAAATACATTTATAATTATCAAATGCATAATTAATTTAGGTTAAGTACATATCATTTTAGTTTAAATTATGTTAATATGGATTAATTTATATCAATGAATCTTACCTTTTTTTATTCATATATAAATAATCAAATATATATTAAGAGACAAAATTTATCATAGAAATCATAGGTAGTATATCAATCTTTTCTACATAAATTGTAAGGACATACATTATTCAATAACAAGCCAAACATGTATCATTTTCTAAATTTTGATATAAAAAGTACACCAAATGGAAGCAAAGAGAATGGTTGTGGCAATAGGAAATTGGAAACATTGTCTGGTATGGGAAATGGAAGAGAGAGCAGAGACGATACCAAGCATGGGATAAAGAGAAGTAGAAACTGGGTTTTGTGGGTCTACAATAGGAATGGGAAAGTCAATTTCATGGTATTAAAGTTAGGATCAAGCATTGACTATGATTAAGAAGTTGATGTTGAAGTAATACAACACCCCAATTTTCAATGTAATGTCGACCCTATTATTCAAACTTATAGCATAGATTCGGCATGTCAAAATGACATTATACCAAGTGAGATGGATTTTTCCATGTCTCTTATAGCATAAGTTTTGTTGAAAAACTAACACATAAAGTATTTGTAATTTCATTATCGAAAGCGAATAGTTATTTTATTGGTGGTTTGGGGGATGCCCATAATGTTGGTTTCCTAGAAAATTGACGTTATTTTTCTTTACTCAACAGTTGGTGGGAAATTAAATTTCACATTTTGTTTAAGCTTTGGTTTTTGTGAACCAAACCAACACTAAATGTAAAGTGAATGGAATTTCTAAGTGACAATTATCGACATATAGAGTCGCTTGAGTATTTATAATTGCTGTTATAAATTTGAGAATCAATTTTTTTATCAATAATAGACAATGTATTTGACACCGCTATAGGTCATAAATGTACAAATCAGTCATGTATATTAAGACCAGATTGATTCATTGTAATTGTGCAACACGCGAGCAACTAAAAATAGTAAATCAAAAATATAAAAGTAAACTACGTGTAATTTGGTTGAATGTAATTTAGTTTGATGTTTTTATTGCCTTTACTTTGGTTCAAAGAACTAGGTTATTGTATGCACTTGTGTTGCTTCATATTTTTTAGGTCATTGTATCCGACTTCATATTGACACTCTTATTATATAAATTAAATAATTGGATGGACGTACCAAAAAATTATGAAAGTCCAAATGCTCCTTAGTTAAGCATGTTGATTTTCCCAAAATTTCTATGCGTGGTTAAAGAGAATGTAGTTGAATTTTAACTAACGAGATACATCTACACCAAGATCAATGTCTGAAATGATAATGATTGGGTAGTTGCAACCTCATGAATTTACTTTAATTTCACCTAAACGGGGCCCATAGTACATAGGGATATACATTTAAACTTGTCTGAACTTTTTTTTAGAGAAGAAAACTAAGAGGAACACTGTAAACAAGATCTAAAGTCGCTCAAACATGAGAAGAAATCCCTCACACAAATATACAAATCTATGTAGAAGAAGTAGGTGCGTTTTGCATATAATATGAACAAGAGCAAGTGGCATGTTTGGTCTTCGACATAGTCAGTCTAGTTGTTTTACTCAAAGTGTAATACGATCTCACTGTCTAAGGTGATGTTTACTATTTCACAACATTAGCCACCTCATGACAGACCAACTTCTACCTTGGGTCCAAAGAGTGAATACAATGAACCAAACCCTAGGAGTCAGACTAAATTTCTAACCTGACTCTTTTAGATGCCCACAACAAATATAGGGTCCAAAGTAATAAATGGGACAAGAGATGGACAAGGTTGGCAATTTGTCAAGACCTTAAGGCTTAGATTATCCAAGTCAATCTAAAAAGGGATATTGTTATAATTCAAGCATTAATAAAGACCAAACTAAAGAATAATGAGAACATGAAATAAAATTCAAGTAAACAAGAAAAATAAAGTAGATAACACTTTGGGTTAAGAGATAATGGCGGGAACTTGGATTAGGTTTCTCATGTAAATCAGACTCACTAAACATGAAAAAACTTACAAGCCTCTTTCATACCCTTAGCATGGAAAGAAGTCATCATTGCTTTTTATTGCCTCTCTTTCTCAAGATCATGTTAGATTTTAGGTTAGAACCATGGCTCCCTCTTGAAATGACAAAGAAACAACCAAACATGATTAAACGTATGACTATCACCATAGTAATCCATCACTATCATTGGTCCACACTAATCCATGCTTCAGATCTAGACCAAACAACACCTCTTGATGTTATTTGAAATAAAAAATTAGAAGATGATAGCTAAGCATACAATGTAGTTATAAATAAGATAAAGGAGGAAAACATGCCAAGAAATATACATGTTCAATGACCTTAGAGTATGGTTGGGAGGGCCTGGTGGCTACTCGCAATCCAAATTTAATGGACTAGCCAGTCATGTTAATGATGAACAATATTGATTCATAGTACATAGTGGCCATAGACACGAACAAGGAATAAATAAAGCAAAATATGTCTATGGCCATTATTAGAGTAATTATTGGTGTATGATTGTTAATAAAATGTGATGGATCAATTGATCTAACATGCTAGACTTTGGGATTCATCTTCACCTATGTTTGAGATGTTGGTATGTATGCCCTGAGAGCCAATCATGTGATGATTGGTGGGATACATTAAGATTGATTTGATAAACATCAAAGGCAAGCTTCCAATTCTTTCTGGTTCAGTCATATGAGATAATGATAGAACAGATAGAATGTCTAGAGAATGACAATACTCAATGACATATGCTTTCAGGTTAAGGACTTGAACGATGAGATCATACATATGCTAAGAGTTTGTACATTCTTATTATGTCCCTAGTCGGATGTCATTGTGGAAGGTAGATAGACAACAATGACACACAAGACTAGATTGTGGTGTTGGTTGATGACAGAATCTCGTTAGTCATGATATGGAGATATCAAACCAAACACATAGGTACTTGTTAGAGAACAAGTGTACCGGACATACCCACCATGAGTTTGACACATGGAACCATGACATGGTAGTCACAGTCAGTTCTTATAGTGATGGTGGTGAGTGTGATTCTTTAACCTGAAATCACTACACTCAACACATATCATTGGGTACACTTTGACATCATCAAACACAGTCCTAAAACATGAGTTGTTATAAAGGAGATGATTGGGTGACTTTGACACATGGGGCTTTTGAGGGGTGAGCGATAGATATGGGATTTGTCCCTCGTGAGGGAGTTTGATATCCATGGCCACTTGATGAGTAGGATTGAGATAGCCGTGCACGCATGTGTGAATCACTATGTGATATTGATGTCATACATACCTCCTCCAATCTACTCTGAGATCAAGAAAGTGAATGAATGTTGAAAGAATGACTATTCCATGCCTTGAGTTCATTCGGGATATCAGTGACAAAGGAATTATACATTCGTTGTAACACCATTCACAGATTGTAGGATTGAAAGTTGTTCTCCAAATTTCCTTTTCACTTGGGTAGCACTGATGTGCGACTAGGCACCACTCTTTGCTTGTGAAGTCATAAGTGTTATAAACTTTCACTACCAACGTGAAATGGATCTGCAGGGTCACACACATAGGATTTAACCCGGAAGAGGAGTTTATCCACAAACGATGTTAGATTGATTACTAAAGGAGTTTAGTAGTTCAATTAAACACTCAATCAATTGATAGCTCAGTATCATAGTGTTCAAGGTGTTGGACCGATTGATTAGAGTATTGGATTGATTGAAACTACAATTGACTGGTTTTGTATAGTCTGCACTCCCAACCGATCGGCTCATGTGATGAACCGATCGGCTCAACTTGGTCAACTGATCGACTCATATGATGAACCGATCGGCTCAGGACAGGTTGAGATGACCGGTTCAAGGGTTGAATCAATTGTCTCAATAGGTCCAAACGAGCAAGTTGGGAAAGTCAGGTAGGTAAGAAATTTCTTTTCGTTTCACTTGTCCAATTTGATTGGAACAAGGATTGGTATTTGGATCAATTCGAAACAAAAGAGGAAAAGTCAATCGGGAACTGACTAGGGCAGTGAACCGACTGGTTCCGAAGTGAACCGATTGGCTCAGGTGCCCCAACCGATCGATTGAGGTGTGAACCGATCGGCTCAGGTCCCCAACCGAGCGATTCATGCTTGAAACGATCATTTCAGCTGGTGCAGTTGGTTGTTTTTGTGGAAAATCTCAAACCCTTCTACTCCTGCTTTAATCCCACATTGCCCGGGGTAGAGAACCCTATCCCATGACCCTCCTATATATATAGGGGTACTGGGGGCTTCTCATGTACAACTCAGAACACCAGTTGCTCTGTAAAGTTGTCGTTCTCTCTGGTTGTGGTAACCAGGAGAGCCCGAGTAAGTGCTACCCGATAAGAGAGGCACAACAAGGGAAATAGAACTGTAGAAAAGTGACTGGTGGCAGGAGAGTGTGTTGGTGACTAGTATGTCGGCTGAAGGGTACGACTCCTTCCAATTCCTTGTGGGACAAGGAGATCAGAGTTCCAGATGGTCCATGTGGACTACTACAGAGGCGGGAGACTTCTGTCGCTCGGAGGATAGCTGTCAATCTCGACAGTCCCGGTGAGACCAGGAGCTGACAGTCCAGGTGTGACCAGGAGCTGCACAGACACCATCCAATATCGGAGGTGAAGACCGCACAAGCCGCGAGGTAATGTCTCCGAGCAAGCCTCAGGACAAGGTATGTCTCTACAAACCATCCTTCCTACTGTATAGACATTGATGCAATTTCTTCATTCTGGGTTTGGGGAGAAGAATTTTTTTGTTTCCGCTGCCTTTTCTGTCTCCCTTAGAACCCAACAGTAGTATGAGAGCCATGTCAACTGCTCTATACTTTAGGATTGTCGATATGATCGATTTTGGTTTGTCGCCTTTATTTATTGCATACGATGTGAATAAATATGGCTTTATGCATGTCCAATCCTAAATCCACAAATCCCAATATACATATATGATATGTAATATGAATGCATTTGATATACTTCGCCCTTAAACGAGTTTTTTGGTGGATGTATAGCGTGGTTATGGCCAATAAACCCTATATATGTGTGCTTGGTTGTATATGGTTGCTTGCATTTCAGTCTGCGCACCGATTCCCTATCTCTTATTCCTGATGTAACTCGAGATAACTCGAGATTTCTTTCCTACCTTTGCTCCCCCAGAATGTAACTCGGGGTTTCCCAATTTAAATGTAAATAGGATAGATCTTTTTATATTTCCTGTTATGTCAAAGAACGGAGGACAATCTGATGACGACTGAGATGATCGATTCAAGGCGTGAACTGATCGGTTGGCAATCCAGACGATCGGCTCGAGAAGCGAGATGAGCGGGTGGTGACATGAGGAGATGCACGACGACCAGGAGAACCGATCGATTGGAGGAGCCAATCGATCGACTGGTGGCACCCAAACGACCGGCCAGGGCGAGTAGGTCATTCATGTGATGAGTTGATCAACTCGGACAGCTATAACACTTCATCATGGACAGGTTGCATGTGATGTAGACCTAGATGATCATGATTCCTCTTGGCTCGAGGAATCACATTAGGATGGCCATAATCACCGCTTTTATCGTTTCACATGTTTTCTGTGGGATATAACATGTATATGATACATACTATGTATTGTGGTGATTGGATATATATATGTACCTATAAAACCAAATCCCTCATCTAAATATGAAGTCTTTTACGCCTTCCATTAGTGGCACACATGAAAAACTTGATCGACCAAGCGTAGGTTACGCCAAAGCGTGGTGCACCGTCTATCTCGTGGAAGTGTGAAGGATAAACATGTAGGTTCTGCCAAAGCAGGGTGCATATTTACTGTGTCGGCTTTTGGGTTAGACTTAACTGGTGATTCTTAGAGCGTCTAAGCCCAGAGGCACAGAATGTTCATGGCAAGGTGTTGCGCATGTTCATTCATTAAGAGTTGCATATGATGCAATTGGCATGATGGCCTACCTAAATAGTCAAGATTGTGGGCGATCAGCCAAAGCTGACTCATGACTTGATGAAATATGGATCTTGACCCACTAGAAGATTGTACGCTGTAATATTCCAAATTGATGGTGAGGGCTATCAATTTGAACAAAAATAGTGGGAGTGATAATTAATTAAAGTCCTAATTATATCGTAAACCTTTCAAATCAATCAAATAAGTCAAAGTTGAGTTTTGGACTAAATTGCATATATTTCCTTTTGTAGTTCAAATGACAACAAACAACAATCACTTTTCATTGCGATCGATCCTTGAAAAGGACAAACTGAATGGGAGTAACTTCCATGACTGGTTTAGGACATTGAGAATTGGTCTCACTCAAGAGCGAAAGCTCTATGTCCTGGATACTCCAGTTCCAGAGGAACCTGCTCCTATCGCACCAAAGGCAGAAAGGGATGCTTATAAGAAGCATTCTGAAGATGCCATTGATGCAAAGTGCTTGATGTTGTACTCCATGAACCACGAGTTGTAGAGACAACATGAGAACATGGGTGTCATTGAGATGATTCAGCATCTCAAGAACATGTATGAAGATCAAGCACGACAAGAGAGATATGATGTCTCCAGGGCGCTGTTCAAGTATGTCATGATAGAAGGAGATCCAGTTGGTCCACACACGCTCAAAATGATTGGGTATGTGGAAAACCTGACAAGAGTGGGATTTCCCCTGAGCCAAGAGTTGGCTACTGACGTGATACTGCAATTGTTGCCAGAATCCTACAGTCAGTTTGTGATGAACTACAACATGAACAACTTTGACAAGCTGTTGATAGAGTTGTTGGGCATGTTGAGGACAGCCAAGGCACATATAAAGAAGGACAAGCCTAAGTCTGTGATGATGATCAACAACAAGAAAGGCAAGTCCAAGCGCAAGGGTAAGGCCAAGGCTAAGAAAGGTTCTGATGCTAGCCAACAGCCAAAGTCGTCTTCAACTCTCAAGGCCAAGGGAGGCGTGACCAAGAGAGGCAATTGCCACCATTGTCAAAAGCCAGGACATTGGAAAAGGAATTGTCCACTCTATCTGGAAGAACTAAAGAAGAAGGAGGCGGCAGACATCTCCACCTGAAGGTGTCATGAAATAAACTTGTAACACTTTTTGAGGTATATGATACCAAGATATAAAGTGTAAAGTACCCAATAAATGGGGCAAATATTTCCGCCATAGATAGGAGTACTTTAGTTTATTTTCAGCCTTCAAGGCACGTAATAGAGTTATGAACTGCTATTTCATATTTGCCAATGGATAGAAGCACCTTAATTTTTGCATATTGTATGACAATGATGGCAATTAATAAAGTTGATGTTTCAATCTTTGTGGAAATGCCTTGTTTATCTTATGGTACTTGGTATGCATAAGATAAAATGATACCTAAAAGTTATTGATAACTCAAACAATGAAATTAGCATAAATCATGAAAAATTCATTTCTAGTTTCCATATGACGAATAAAGTCTAGACTCTTTTGGTTAGAGAACCAGTAAGAGACATGAATATCTTAGACATGATTAATCAATCTTCACTAGTGGTAGTGGGAGAATGATTATCCTATTAGGTATAATACATGTGATTATTTACATACCTATTAGAGCTAATGCTAGTACTTCAAACAATTTTTATAGAAATATCAATATGAATATCTTGAAGTGTTCAAGAATATCTTAGATGAAGTATATATTTGGTAAAGTGTTAATTCTTGATGAGATCAATGAATGAAATACTTAGACCAAATGTTTGAGAACCTTGTGAGTGATTATGATAGTGTATCATAGTGAGCTTGTGATTAAGGCATGGTGATGTCTAAATCAACAAGGAGTCATACTCTAAGGAGTTAGAGGATGATTATCAAATAACTAATTTATTCTTAAATAAAGAATACCCCACACTAATAAAGGACATTAAGAATCACAAAGGGTTGTGAGTTCTTATATCCTTGACAGATGCACCTCGATTATCTATGTGATGAGTTGGTCATGTGATGAGTCAACTATCTAGATGAATATGAGGAACCTGATTTTGAGTTATGGTTTATGACCATTACATCCTAAATAACTTCCATGTGAACCATAAGGTATGACCTTGATGGTAGCACCCATTGGGATGAAATCCATAAGTGCAAATGAGTCTTAAGTGTTAAGACACATGGATAACATTTTAAGAAGGATGATGCTTGTTAATTGCAACAAAGATTTGACATACAGATACTGAAACCACATTCCTATAAGGAATAAGACAATGATGTGTACGTGACACAACCTATAAGGTTTATGAATCCATTAATGCAAATGAAGTCTATAACTTACAATGGACTAATCAATGTGATTTATTAAGTACAAGCAACTCAGAGCTGGATCTTTACTTTGATGATATGGTCAAAGGGTTTGACTGATGTATCAAAGATAAAGAAGGGATATGTGATTTAATGGGAGCATATTCACATTCCACATGTTGATGTGAAATGGAAATGTTCTAGAATGGAAATCCAAAGTGTAAATTATCTTTAGGGAAGATAGAGACGTTTCCTATGATAGGAATAGAGATCGATAGAGATAGTTCTCAAAAAACCTCTTAACCTGAAAAGATAAAGCTTACCTTGGAAATCTATACTGAAGGGTTCAGTATACACAGATTCAGTGGGAGAAAACTTGTCCATGTTACATGGAGTTAGTATCCTAAGGCCAAATGTCCAATTCTTATGAAGAATGGGAACACTAAGAACATATATGGATCTATCATGTATGTAATCATCCCATCATCTTGCATGTATGGACATAACAAGAATAAAATGCATTTATCATCTTGTGTGTAGGACATGACAATATGATGTGCTCATCTTGATAACTCATATGTGGGACATGACGAGTGGATGTCTATCTAGTTCCAGTAAGGGTTACTGGAATACCATGAGAACTTGATAAGTACTAATTCTATGGAAATAAGGAAGGGTTCACTGTAAAGAGTTACACTGACGCAAACTTTTGAAAAGGACAGAAAATTAATCACAAAATATATATGGGAGATATAAAAGTGAATGTTTGTTGATAAATAGAAATGTTCCAATAAAGCCATTTTAAAAGGAAATGCCGAGTATCCGTGTGTTAGAGAACATCATTGGATACTATATGGATCTAGGAGTTCATAGAGATGAACTTATAGTTATTCTGATCATTGATGACAAGTTAGTAGTGCTTGGTCATGCAATGTGGCTAAAGGTTAGCAAAGGAATACTAGATCGCATATTCTGACAACTCCATCTCATACGTGTGACGTACAACGAAGAGATGAGAGACATGCAGCTAATACCGACTTTGGCAAGGTGTTGCCATAACTCACTATGTTAGCACTAGAGCACAGTAACATGTGGGACATGTTTGAAGATCACTAAGAATATGATTCAAGGGTGATTGGCTCGCAGTGCAAGTGGGAGTCTATTGGTATGTATGCCCTGAGAGCCAATCATGTGATGATTGGTGGGATACATTAAGATTGATTTGATAAACATCAAAGGCAAGCTTCCAATTATTTCTGGTTCAGTCATATGAGATAATGATAGAACAGATTGAATTTCTAGAGAATGACAATACTCAATGACGTATGCTTTCAGGTTAAGGACCTGAACGATGAGATCATACAGATGCTAAGAGTTTGTGCATTCTTATTATGTCCCTAGTCGGATGTCATTGTGGAAGGTAGATAGACAGCAATGACACATAAGACTAGGTTGTGGTGTTGGTTGATGATAGAATCTCGTTAGTCATGATATGGAGATATCAAACCAAACACATAGGTACTTGTTAGAGAACAAGTGTACCATACATACCCACCGTGAGTTTGACACATGGAACCATGACATGGTAGTCACAGTCAGTTCTCACAGTGATGGTGGTGAGTGTGATTCTTTGACCTGAAATCACTACACTCAACACATGTCATTGGGTACATTTTGACATCATCAAACACAGTCCTAAAACATGGGTTGTTATAAAGGTGATGATTGGGCGACTTTGACACATGGGGCTTTTGAGGGGTGAGCGATAGATATGGGATTTGTCCCTCATGAGGGAGTTTGATATCCATGGCCACTTGATGAGTAGGATTGAGATAGGCGTGCATGCATGTGTGAATCAGTATGTGATATTGATGTCATACATATCTCTTCCAATCTACTCTGAGATCAAGAAAGTGAATGAACATTGAAAGGATGACTGTTCCATGCCTTGAATTCATTTGGGATATCAGTGACAGAGGAATTATACATTCGCTGTAACACCATTCATGGATTGCAGGATTGAAAGTTGTTCTCCAACTTTCCTTTTCACTTGGGTAGCAATGATGTGCGACTAGGCACCGCTCTTTTCTTGTGAAGTCATAAGTCTTATAGACTTTCACTACCAACATGAAATGGACCTGCAGGGTCACACACATAGGATTTAACCTGGAAGAGGATTTTATCCACAAATGATGTTTAGATTGATTACTAAAGGAGTTTAGTAGTTCAATTAAACACTCAATCAATTGTTAGCTCAGTATCATAGTGTTCAAGGTGTTGGACCGATTGATTAGAGTATCAGATTGATTGAAACTGCAATTGACTGATTTTGCACAGTCTGCACTCCCAACCGATTGGCTCATGTGATGAACCGATCGGCTCAGCTTGGTGAACTGATCGGCTCATGTGATGAACCGATTGGCTCAGGATAGGATGAGACAACTGATTCAAGGGTTGAACCAATCGTCTCAATAGGTCCAAATGAGCAAGTTGGGAAAGTCAAGTTGGTAAGAAATTTCTTTTCGTTTCACTTGTCCAATTTGATTGGAACGAGGATTGGTATTTGGATCAATTTGAAACAAAAGAGGAAAAGTCAATCGAGAACTGACCAGGGCAGTGAATCGACCGGTTCAGAAGTGAATCGATCGGCTGAGGTGCCCCAACCGATCGGTTGAGGTGTGAACCGATCGACTCAGGTCCCCAACCGACTGGTTCATGCTTGAAACAATCGGTTCAGCTGGCGCAATTGGTTGTTTTTGTGGAAAATCTCGAACCCTTCTACTCCTGCTTTAATCCCACATTTCCTGGGGTAGAGAACCTTGTCCCATGACCCTCCTATATATATAGGGGTACTGAGGGCTTCTCATGTACAACAACTCAGAACACCAGTTTCTCTGTAAAGTTGTCATTCTCTCTGGTTGTGGTAACTAGGAGAGCCCGAGCAAGTGCTACCCAATAAGGGAGGCACATCAAGGGAAAGACAACTGTAGAAAAGTGATTGGTGGCAGGAGAGTGTGTCGGTGACTAGTACGCCGACAAGAGGGCACAAATCCTTCTGATTCCTTGTGGGACAAGGAGATCAAAGTTCTAGGTGGTCCGTGTAGACTACTACAGAGGCGGGAGACTTCTATCACTCGGATGATAGTTGTCAATCTCGACAGTCCCGGTGAGACCAGGAGCTGACAGTCCAGGTGTGACCAGGAGCTGCACAGACACCGTCCAAGATCAGAGGTGAAGACCACGCAAGCTGCGAGGTAACGTCACCGAGCAAGCCTCAGGACAAGGTATGTCTCTACAAACCATCCTTTATACTGTATAGACGTTGATGCGATTCCTTCATTCTAGGTTTGGGGAGAAGAAATTTTTTTGTTTCCGCTGCCTTCTCTGTCTCCCTTAGAACCCAACAAGAGAAAGTATTGGGTGATATATCATGTTGGTGGAGGTTATTGATGATGTAGGGGCTTGTTCAATGCAAAGCTACAATCGATTCTTCATATCAACTGATGCAAATTGTTGACTACTTCTCTCATTGGTACATCGATAGAGCTCATTAGGTGAAGGCTTGTTTCCATAAAGGGCATGTGTTGAGCGACACAAAACATTGATTGATCAAGAACCTGCACATAACATCCATCTTTGATTGACATATTACATCGATCAATGGTGTATCATGATTAATTGTACAACAAATGTGATGCCATTGATGCTCTATGTCAATCAATGCATGACATTGACTTGTGCTTTGATTGTTGCCTAGATGCTGGCCTTTAGGTGATACCTCATGGCCTGATGTTGGCTAAGTGAAGCTATTTACTACTCTAGAAAAGCTCAAAAATAGATTTCAAGGGAATTAAGGATAAACAAGGCAAAAAAAAATCAACAAAATTGTCCCTCTAAAACATTACATACATCTTTTCATCAAGCTATAAATTTCAAAATATGGGGTAGATGAACTAGGGTTAGCAAGGTACGTTAACAGTAGTAAATGGTTGTGCTTTTACACTATCCTCTTGTCGTAGTTCATGTATTTTAGTGTCATTTAGGATTGATAGCTTAGTATTTCCATGTAGACCTCATGGGAAATTCAGAGTACTCCAATATTCACCCATTAGGTTTCCCATGTCTCTTATGGGAACACCTATTGCAACATCAACTCTAAAGTCCATTTCTTGGATTTTTATCTCACCCCATTTAAGGTTAGTTTCCACTCCCATGCCTTATTTTCAAGTTAAGGGTGCAGTAGATATGTACGACAAATATTGTGGGTATTAACTTGGACTTCTTCTAAGTGCACTCAAATAGAGGTTTGTGTAGCATGCAAATGATTCATGCTATCCAAGCCAATTGGATTTACAATAGTGATTTCTCATCCTATGTACCATTGCCCCCAAATTGCAAATGTCCATGCTATCCAAGCCAATTGGCTTTATAGTAGTGATTTCTCATCCTATGTACCACTACCCCCAAATTGCTAAGGCTTTAGTTAACATTCTTGAAGGCCAATGGTTTATTATATTGAGCATATGGGTACTACTCTTGTTCATTGTGTATATATCTTTGTGATGACATCAATACACATGTGGTATAGTACCTTAACTCTATGTCATGGCACAATTTTCATGGTTTTGATTCACACTTTGGCCTCTATTCTCTCTCTCTCTTTGGGTTTTTGGGTATTTTGAGGATTTTTGTGGGGTAAGAGATGGGTAGATTTTTCTTGTCTAGAGTTAAGCAACACCACCTAGTACTTAGTCCTTGGTTGATCACAAACAAGGTGTATCATCCTCTGTATACCCCATGTTGTCTTCAGGGGCTCAGGTGAGTAGAGAATACACAACAAGTTCCTTGAGAATAGGTTAGCATTATAGATAGATCATTTAGTTCAATGAAGGGGTGAAGTAGACCTAGTTTGTTTCCTCATTGAAGTGGAAAATACTAAAAATCTTGAAGACAATTTGATCAATCTTAGGATGGCTGATAAACACCTCATGAGTTGGATCAAAATTCCTGAAGTTAGCATTGGTCAAGTCAAAATTCTCAAAAACTGACTACAATAAGAAGTAAAAGTATCTATGCAAGAAAAAGTTATACATTTTCTCTATAAAGTGGATAAATAAGTTAAAGATCTTCCTTTTCTTTAGAATTTCATGCATATCTAGTTTTGCAACACATATTTTATCAGTTTGGAAAACAAAGGTATGATCATCATTACTAGGTTTCAGCCTTTCCATGATCAAATTAAGGTCATCCTGAGTCAGGTTGTACCATGCCCACATATCAAAATTTTCAGAAGTAGGTACTATGATCCTTGTTGGGTCAAGTACATCTTCTTTTTCTTCCTCATGCTCAGGGATATTAGGTATAGGTTCCTTTGATTTCTCTTTGGTTTCCTTCTCTAACTGTGCTACTATCTCTAACTCTACCATGGATACTTGTTGAGGTTGTACATGCTAGTATGTCTATTCTTGTTTTGGTTGTGGCTGGGTTTGTTTTGTTTGTGGCTATTTGGTGTTAGGTGACTAGTACCTTCTTCTTTGAAATTATTTCAACACTTCTCACCATAGCATCGGGGTGGGTAAGGTATCGTGGTAAAACTATGCCTAGGATAAAGAGTGTTATCGTTAAAGGTTGTATATCACTTTCATGGAATTTTCCCATTAGGGAGTTAAATCTTGTGTCATCGCTTTGATCGCCATTCTCTTGTAAAAAGCTTGCATGAACCTAAAAATGGTAAGGCACTAGCCCTAGAATCTGGTTGTTGTTGTAACATACCCAAACCTAGGTATCTAATCTAATATTTTACCTTTCTTATGTTTAGTTTCAGTTATGCTAATATAAATTTATTTTCCTCTAGTGTAACTTACATTAGAACTAATGGAAGCCTGGAGAATATAATATCTCAACATATTACCTTTTATATAAGCTTAAAGATAAATTAATTAATTAAGAATTTGATTAGGAGTTAAGTATATCACTTCATTGATCAATATTTGACCCTAGTATGACACTCTAGAATCTTCCTAAGTCTAATTGATGTAGGAAACTTAATGAGTGTGAAATAATGCATCAAACTGATTATAAAATGCATTACATTAATATCAATATAAAAAATTTGAAACTAAATGCACAACATTTTCAAAAGAAGAAATTGAGGAAAAACAAGAGTCTTCATACTTTAATTAATCTATAGGTCAAATCTCAATTCAATTGGACTTGATTTGATCACTTTATTAACGTCTTTACTTTATAAGGAATTATGCACATTATACCATTGAATATCATTTAAAACTATAACCCCTTTAAATTGCATACGTGTAATGCAGTTCATGTGTTACTTTCCTCTCCCTACTAACCCTGACCCACGTGCCCCTCTCTTTGGCGTCAGCAACGAAAGCCACAGGAAACAACATAATTACCTACTCCTCTTCCTCTTCCTCTCCATGCCTCTCCCTTGGCTCCCTAAAGCCCTAGCGCTTGGTGCGGCAGTCGTAACGCCAATTGAATCTATAAATAAAACCAATCATCAAGCAAATCAAGCATAACATCCCAATCATCCAGTTCATGTCCCTTAAAGACAAGAATCGTGTGTGGGAAGGGGATCCTTGGACCTTTGACAACTTCTTACTACTGCTCAAGGAGATAGAAACCACATATTATCCATAAGAGATGATAATAAATGAGACGCCATTCTGGGTTCGATTCTATAACCTACCCCCGGGACTTAGAATGGACAAAGTGATACTTCCTATTGCTGGTAAAATAGGAAAATTCCTAGATCTGATGAATATTGAATCAATGTGGGAGAGATTAGGATGAGTAAAAATCTTAATCAGAGTCAAAATCTGATCAAAATGTAGTAAACAATTCAATATTAAATAGGGAATCACTTCATTATTGACCTGAGGTATGAGCACCTATTGATTTTCTCCTATGATTGCGACATACTAGGTCATGTGCACATAAATTGCACCAAATTCAAATAAGGAGAACATGAAGGGTGGGGCAACTGGATCAGAGCATCCCTATAAAAGCAACAAAGACAATATCAAAATGAGTCATATGAAAGCGGTGGGTAGTTATATGGTTTATGGTGATCTACCTGCTATCCAATAACAAAGATGAACATTGTAACATCACATGATTTATGGCCTTAGATAAAATAATATTAGAAGGAATGATTGGATTACCCATATGACCAAGGTGACCTTCTTTTTCGGGAACCTATTACTAAAGAACTCTATGGCTAAACATGACCAGCCTAGAGTAGTACTAGGATGGGTGATCAGTTGAGAAGTTTATCCTGGCTTGCGCGTGACTGAGGAAAAAGCACACAGTTAAGGCTAGTGATGGTCTATGGAGCCATTTGTCATTCCTAAAACTCTAAAAGAGCCTTGGGTAGTGGGCCTAGGTGTTACAAATGGTATCGGATCTATAACCCCTCAAGTAGGTGGGCCCCACATGGGCATGTGGCATACTAGTCTTGAGCCGCGCAGTCCAAGCTTGTTGGAAAGGATTGTCCATGGTGATGTAGCCACCCTTGCACCAGTATTCCTGATTGGGAGCTGGGTGTCCGTGGGCCATTTTAGGCCTACACTGAAATGAGGAAATATTATGAGGCCATATAGTTGAGCCTTGACAAGGAGTCAAGAGTCTAAGTGGGGGAGATTATAAATTCTTAGGATTTGAGGCCTCATATAAAATAATCTTAAAAGGAATGAATGGACTACCCATATCATCAAGGTGCACCTCTTTTTTAGGGAGTCCATCACTAAAGAACTCCATGGTTCAACATGCTCAACCTAGAGTAATACTATGATGGGTGATCAGTCAGGAAGTTTATCCTGTCTTGCGCATGAGTGAGGACAAAGCACACAGTTAAGGCTAGTATTGCTCTATGGGGCTAGTCATCATTCCTGAATCTCTACTAAAGCCTTGGGCAGTGGCTCAGGTATTACAATCATGATGAAGACATAGAGGTTCGGTCACTTTTTTCTCCTTATCTTGCTCCAAGATGAATATTGTTGAGTGTTCTTCAGTGGAAAGTTCAATGATTGAGAGTTAGGTTGAAAACCCCTATATATATTTTGTTGTCAGACCCACTAATCATTACTTAAGTGAGATGAAAACTATATTGTACATACCTAGAAGAACTCAATTGTTTGATTGGGTGACTAGTCGATTGACTGGGACCTATGTGTCCAACTGGTAGCTATGACTAGCCATCCAGTCAAGTGACTAAGTGAAAAAATTTATAGAACAAGGACACTTGCTAACTAGTTGATTGCTAAAATAGATCAACCAATGCACTTTTGGACATTGGTTGTAAAGACTTTCCCAGTCAATAAACTTGAACAAACATCTGTTCAAATGACTTGTAGCTTGATTTCTTGAGTAAAATCCAATCCAATCAACTGGGTTCCTATTCTATTTGTTTGGTAAGTTTCATTCTTCTTTGTGGATTCTTGGTCTTTGGAAAGCTAGTTGACTTGGCTAGCCAATTGATTGATTTAAAACATAGTGGATTCATAGAGAACCTACAATTACATTACTTAGACTGACTCATGAGGTGAGTGGATCCACTGGACGTCTTGACAACTTCTTGAGGAACGATCTAACTAGTTGACTGATGATCTAGTCGATCGATTGGGTCTACCTAGAACTTGTTTCAATGACCCAGACCAAGGGGTCATCTCCCTTTTGCTTGGATATGGAAGAGAATGATCCAAGTCAACTTCCATCATGCTTCAAAGGGCATTTTGGAGCTTCAATCTTGATCTTGTAGATTTCCTACAAACAAGCACATAGTTCTCTTCAAAATACAACAAAAGCAGTAAAACCCTTTTAAAGCTAAAATAAATAACAATACACATAGAATGGATGCAAAATTAATCTAAATGTGTGGCTAAAATAAGATGAATATGCATTTTTCAAAAAATAAATTAAGAACACTTTCAAATATTTCAAAACAAACTACACAACTTAAAAGATGAGGTCAAATGTTCCCTAGAAATTGTAAGGAGTGGGACCCTATAGTGGGCCCACTCAATGGTACAAAAAGAACCATGAAATAATTGAGAAGCAAAAAACATAGCTATTTAAAAAGTTACAAAATATTTCCATGTACATAGCTTTCTCACCCTAAGGGTGGTACATAAATTGAAAAGGTTACATCTATATACACATAAGCCCATATGTAGAGGGTAACAATGCTATCTCAAGTTGTCCTTATGTTCACCAACAAGTTCACGATCATCCTAAGTCTTTGTCCTATAAAACACCTACACCTGGGTGGAGGGAACACCCAAAAAAATATGAAAACAAGGTATGTATCAGCAAAAATTGAGTATGTACATGAAAAAAATTAATTAGACACTAATTGATACAAAAGTAAAGTAAGATGTTCCCATAAAAAATGGGGCCATTAAAGCTAGAGGCTTTTGAACTGACGCGTAACGGCTGGGCTTTTAGCGTCTCCCACATAGGTGTCGCTTAGAAACCGACACTAAAGGCCTTAAATAACCGACACTAAAGGTCGGTTATGTACTAGTGAATTCATGAGGTTGGTAGTTACATTGAACACATGTCATTTCTTTATACTAGGTGTAAACTCTTCTAGGATTATGGCACATAGGACCTTAAATAATTTTTTGCTTATGTGGTTTATAGTTTTGAATTCCCCTTGGAAGTCATGGTGTGTGAGTTTATGTCTTCCTTTTACATACATTACATCACTTCTAAGTTTTGTGTCGTAAAGGATGTTAGATAGGACATAGATGTCATCTAGTTGCATTCTTGAAATATATGACATGTACCCCCCCCCCCTCATTTTTTAGTAAATGGCTTGAGGTCTAGTAAGACACTATTATGGTTCTAGGAAAATTGGGTATGGAAGTCTTTTCAATGTGCATTCACAGTATTGTTGTAGATCTTCATCATCATTATAAAATGAACTGTCCATCTAAAATGGTTCAGTTATTTCTTGTATGGTTTGGGTTTGATCTTGAACTTCCTCTTTTGCTACTTCTGGAAAAGGGGTGTTTTTGATATCTATGAAGTTCTTCCTGTAACTTATCAACTCCACTACTACACTTTGTTTTTCTCATCCTATTCCAATAAGGTTGGGGATTGAAATTCCAATTTTTCATTGTGAATGTCCTTGTATGTCTTGCTTGTGAATTCTGGAGGTGGTGCCTTTTATTTTAAGAGGGAACAATGTGTTCAATAGACAATGTATCTTGTGCCTCCATTGGTGGTAGTTGTTGTAATACACTAGTACTTGGCTTATTTCTTGATTTGGTAGAATCTCCTCTTCACTAGCTTTTATCATATGTACATCCAATAACTATTGTAGTGGATTGATTATTGGTTTCAAAGCTGAGGCTTCTTGTTGTCATTTAGGTTCTTCTACTTTGGCCTTAGATGTGCTTATGGGGGCTTGTTCAATAGATATTGTTTGCTAGTTGCGTGTAATAATAGCATATTTGTGTGACATTGACATGCTCAAACCATCAGAGTATGTTGATTGTGTCGAATCAACTATTCCTCATCTCAACTCAACAGGACTCTACATGTCGATGGCCCTTTGTGTTTTGGGGTCCACCCTTCTTTAGTTTCTTGTTGATTGTCATTTTCATGGGCAGCTAGAGAGGTGACCCATCTTATGATGGGTGTATGGCTTGCCTATCTTTCACTATATACTCTATTTTACCTCCCTTCTTTTGAGGTTTCTAATACAATAGAGGGAGGGGTGAAGATCATGATGAATTATCTTGTCCTTGATGCCTTCATCTTTCCATCCTCCCCATCATCGTTGTGTTTTTCCTCTCACTTGTTCTTAAGAAGCCATATTTTTGTCTCAAAATCTAGTAAGAAACAATACATCTCACTTTAATAGGCCATGACTTCTTATAATTTTTTAGCAGTTGCAATTTGGTGGTGGGTTCTTTAACATGCATGATTAGGGCTTGTAGTTGTAAGACATATGAGATATGTTGGATGCAATGTTAAAAAATACCTCTTGGATGTAGTCACATTGTCATTTGGACTCCATCCCCACTTTGCACTGTTGTTTTTTTGGATGATGTGGGGTATAGAATATGCACTCCATATATGTAGGTGTTTAGAGACATTGTTGATCTTGTGATGGATTGTGTTGACAAGTCTTCCCATGTTGTGTTTGTGCCAGAAACTTGTGCAGTTTATGGAGGTGGTTTATGTGGTTGTCTTTGACTTTCAACATCCACTAAGTTTCCAACTATGGCATTGGTCGCACCATCTTTGCTTTCTTCAAATTGCACACCTCTTTGGTTGTACATTTGTTGATAAGGTAGATATCTTGCCTCCTTGTCAAGTTTGTGTCAATGATTATGATCTCTCATAGTTTGTCATTGTGTTGTTGTGGTTATTGAGAGGAGGAAGCCATCAACATAGGTGTCAAGCTCTTTCTTCTCTGTTTTCAAAATGCTTATGTTCCTGTGTCATATTTTGTAGCTCGTACATCTGTTGTAGGGGAAACCACTCCTTAGCAAGTAAGGTAGATTTTTAAGTTTCCTCCCCTCTAATATTAAATAGAAATCATGATTGTCTTGATCTAAGTAATATTGTGAGTTTTTCTTGATCTCTTTTCTATCATTGTCTGTAGTTCTTTCTCATCAAATAGAAGTTTCTCCTCATTATCTATGCTCATTTCTAAGAGTATTAGAAGGAATCTTGATTTCATATTTTATAAAAATATATGTTTGTTCTTCTTTTCCAAGATGTTGGCCAAAATAACATGCCTAATGCTAACAAAGGGTCATCCTTTAAAATGATGTAGCTCTTTAAAATCGTAGGTGTCTAAAAGTGTGTCTTGTTTTGTTGATTAGACCAGCCACACAAAGTTCCTTTAGGCCATTTTTGGCACTAGATTTCACCCATTTATCTACCAATAGTTGTTTGATATTTAGTGGATTTTTTATCTAGAATACACCCCACGATGTGAAGATCTCCTTGATTCATGTTTCTAGTGTAGAACCTTGTGAAGATTGTGTTGGCTATTACTATGGATGACATGGCATAGTCTTGAATGCATGATTGATTTTTAGAATGACTAGGATAGTGTCGCATTTTACATGTTAGCCTTTGTTAGATATCATTATTTTTTAAACCTCTATCATCTTTTTCCAAAATTCTTTTTTCCAAAAGTCATGTATATTCTTATCTTTTTTCTATATTTAATGTATACACAATTATATTGAGCATATTCTTCATGGGTGTGCGGTCCTTATTGAACATCCTATTTTGTAGTTTGAAAATATGGTCACATTCCTCTTCTTCCTTTTGGATAGGCATCTGGATCAACAAGGACATGAACTCCCTCCTCACTTTTGTGTAGGAAATCCCTCAAGCACAGAACATAGTGAAGATGTTTGTTGCAGTCATTTACTTTTCACCGAGCAAAGATACCTAGGTCTCATATAATATGTCTATTACCAAATTGGGTGACAAAAGTCCCTCTCTCCAATTGCATCATAATTTATGTAGTATTCAATTTCAAGTGGATTGAATTGTCCTCCTAACAATCGGGTTGGAGCATGGATGATTGTAGTAAATGGCCTAGCTTGAGATGCTAGTCACTCTAAGCTAGATTTTAGTTTAGACACGATGATCAGTTATTGTCCTAATTTGGGGGGTTTTCCTATTCTTTTCACTATCCTGGTCTTCTATTTACTTGGTCTAGATAGAGATTACCCCTCAATTCACCTCTTCTTCATCTCAAACCCCTCTTTAGGTGGAGTGTATTTAAGAATGATGGGGGATTCTTTTTATTAGAGAGGTATATGTGTAGGGGGGTCAATGCCTTTTATAAATGCCAGCCCTTATTATCTCTTATATGAGCTCTTTGTGCAATTGGATGTTCTATACAGCTTCATGCAATATTTCCTCTACCTCCTCATGGTGAACTAGCCTAGACTTGAAGAAAGTCTTAGTTCTTTGCATTGTGAGAGAGAAATTTGATCGATGTAGTGGATTGGGTTTCTCTACATGTTAGTTGATGTGATGCACTGACTATTTATATGAAAAATTGGAGTGTTGCATCAATCAATGTTCTACACAATCATTGCTGCAAAAAGACGAGTGGGAATGTTGTAGTTGATGTAGTGAAGCGACATATGTCTAGTCAGAGGTGGAATGTGCGGTGGTTTGACTTGAATGTTGAGTAGAGGTTGATGTGTTTCTTATTGTGACAGTTAGAGCCTCATGTTATCTTAGTGTTGCCTCATCTTGGTAGGTTTCTATTGCGAATAGAAGCACCAACTATTGAGTACCAATGTTAATTGGTGGATATTAGGCTTTTCACTTCAAATGAAGAATGAGATTAGTTGACATGCCCTTTGTACATTTTAGATTGTTAGTTGAGGAAAATGCTTTTAGGGGGTGTAGGGCAATACATTGTGTATATGTACATATCAATTATGAGGAAAAATTCCCAAGGGGTGGAGTTCTATAACATACAAAAAATGCTATTCTTGAATCTAGAAACCTTGTATATGTAGATGAAACTCCAATATGTTTGGTTCTTTATAAATACCCAAATAAGTCTATAATATACATTAATGCAACCCTTAGTACCTAATGAACCTATTTTACACATATCATGAGTAACTCAAATACAAACCCTAACTCTGGTTACCTATGACCCTAACCATGTTGTGGATCAAGAAATCATTAACTGGTGATAATTTTGGATCTATGAAACCTATACCTAGAGTTAGTAGGTGTTTATGGTGAGTATATGATTAATGGAAAAAGGTTTCGATCTAACCCCAAGTTGTATGTTGACTAAACTAAACATGTATGTGTTTGGTATCATATTTTTCAAGTTAACTTAATAAATTATGTAACACTTGTCACATTATGTACATAATATCATAAATGGGCTACTTAGCCATGGATGGTAATAAGCATGCATAAATCATTAGTATGGTTTAAAATGTGCTTAAAACATGTAAAAAGGAAACAGTTAGATATTCTGAATAAGTTGTAACAAAAAATGTGCTATCATTTAATTTTAAATTGGTATAATGGAATTAATGACTTAATCAAGAAAACATGTTACTTATGTAATTGTTGTTATATTAAAAAGTCAATGATAATATGAGATTAAGAACTAACTTTTGAGAATAACGGTGATATATAATAGTAGATATTAATATAATTGATTTAAACCCTAGTTTACTTATAACTCATAGGAGCAAGTTTCAAAATAATCTTGACATGAAATCAACTAGGATAGTTAATTTCAATCGAATTGGATTAAAATGTCTATCGTAATTCATAAAAAACAACTTAATACATGGAATCTAAATCCTATATAAGTTATAACATCGTTGAATCGTTGATTGATTGGGGTTTTATTAAGATTGAGTTGTCACACACATTTGATATTTTTCGTGTTGGGTTTTCTTTTCTTGGTATGAGTTTGGTCCTAACAAAGTTTATCAAATGCCCCTAACCTCTCCTCTTCACCCATCTCATCATCTAACTAGGAATCCATGGTCCTGATTTTCTCCTTCACCCCCTCTCTCCCCCTCTCTCTCTTATTTCCTATCATCTCATGCTTATCATCTCTTGAGTTTCACATGATATGTTATCCTTCCTCATCCCAGACATCTCTAGAATTAGTGGTCCCCACCATCATAACAAACTCTCAAACTCCTATTTCCTTCTCTGTCATGGCCTATTAAGGTCTTCTAGTTTATATATACTTGCTTCGTCACCATCAAGATGCCTACCACAACACTTATCAAGCCCTATATTTTCTTCCCCAGACCTCACCTTCACAATCTCATCTACTGGTCTAGTAACCACATGTTTGTCATGGATCTAGAGACAATTTCAATATTTGGGGATCATCCCAATTTCGTCCATGTGGTTTTAAGTTGTCACATAAGTGATCCCTTCCTCTAACCAAGTATGCTTTTGTTTTTCCACTTTCACTTATCTAAACTATCATTCTCGACCGTGAGAGGTGTTCCTTTCTCTGATTTTTTATGTCATTGTCTTTTGTTTCTCTATCTATAGTCATCCATCTTGAACATGTTTTGTGTATGTTGTGCGAATGGATTCTTTATCTTTTATTTTTGTGTTTCCCCATGGCCAGTGATGATGAAGATGTGTAGTCAGGGTTTTCTTTTTTGTGGTGCTTTTGTATGGGTCTTTGAGACTGTCTGGGTCTTACAAATCTTTTGATCACCTTGGGTGGTTTAGTGAAAATTTTATTATATTCAATTATCTAATTTGAGGTTTGTTCAACTATGTACTTCATCACATCAAAGAACATACAAGGAAGATGGTTTTTGTGTTTAGTTGTGTCACAACTAATATGTCATTTTAGTCATTTCACCCTTTTTTTAGGTTGTCGTGTGGCCCTTTGATTTCATATAATGTACTAATATGTCAATGCCATGTCATAATCTAGTAAGTCATATGTTGGGTATTATTTCTCAAGTAATTTTTGTTATATAAATAAGTGAATATACTTATCTTCACAAGTCATGCCTAATAATATGATTGCCAAAATTATAACTATATACTTGTTGGAATTAGATAATTTTCTATACTAACATTAAATTCATAACCTAAATCTACTCTCAGTAAGTGGGGATATTCTAGAGTTTATCTTATACACATAATTAGTGAATTTATATGTAACTCGATACTAGGTCAAGAGGATTGCCCTAAGTGGACCTAAGATTTTGTATGAGATTGTTGATACAAGAATGAAGGTTTGTTGCAACACTTCTAAGTTATTTTTTACAATGGATTTGTGATCTCTCTTTGATATCTTATTTTGACTCCATTGGACTTATTCTCTTAGAATTTAATTTTCCATATATTTTTGCCTTGATGTGAGATTCATTCTCTGATAATTGAATGCATGTTGGATATAATATGTTGGATTTATCTATTATATGTTATATATGAAAATTGATCCCTAATTCATATGCCTTGTTCATATCGATTTCAATTTACACCTTATTTGCCTCATTTTCTTATTTTTCTCCATTGCATAATGGAGACCTAATTTGATCCTTTTGTGATAATTTTGACTCTAATAAATCTTGCATCTTATTAGCATAAGTGGTTCATTTAAACCTTTGGCATGGATTATTTTGAGAAATTATCTACTATTATGAGGATTTCTTTGGTCCACATTCTCGTCTCTTTAGCAGCACATTTTGACTGGCAACTCTTTTAGGTCGATATCAAGAATGCATTCCTACAAGGATATTTTCAAGAAGAGTTCCATATGCAGCAATCTCCTGATTCTTTTATTGAGGGGAAGTATTCTCATAAAGTGTGTCACCTCAGAAGATTGCTATATAGTCTCAAGCAGTCTCCTAGAGATTGGTTCAATAGATATAGCACAATACTTGAAAAGTTGGGTTTCCAGTGAACAACAATAAATCATTCGTTATTCTCATCAAAATCACCATAGGGGCATTTTCTTGTTGTTGTTTATGTTTATGACATTGTAATTATAGGCAATGACATTATTTGCATTAAAAACCTAGAATAGTCTCTACAAGCCCTTTTTTGTGGTCACCGAGATACTCTTATTCATCATGCTCTTGGGTTGCAGGCAAACTATTCGAAACAATTACGGATAGGTTCATCCCTTGTTCTCTCCAGTGCTCTACTGGAATAAACTCAGGACATTTGGTCCACACTATGTAATCACTGATGGTCCTAACAGACCATTTGACAAGAAGGTATGCTAATACGTTTGCCTCACATTTGATGAACTGGATACATATGTTCAACTTCATTTTTCTGAGTTCTTCGATCTTCTATCTGTAGATTTGATATTTAGGCATGCCGGTCAGCTTAGAGGTCAGAATATCACATGCCATTTTTCTATCTAATTCAATGATCAAGGCCTCTGGAGTTTGAATCATGACTTCGATGCCTCTACAGATAGCTAGGAGTTCAATGTCTAAGGTATGATGGCCCTTATCGGTCTGAGCTCCTGCTTTAATCCATCTCTATTGTGTGTCTCTGGCAACATAGCTTGTGGCCGCTCTATCATTACTTTTTTGCATCGATCCATCTACATTAACTTTAATGGTGTTGAGAGGTAATGGTGACCAAGTAGCAACTGGTGGAGGCTGGTGTGGTCTTGTTGGATTCTGAAATGCATACAGAGATTGCCTAACTTTATTATCTATTGTCCGAACACTCATCATAGGAGTATTGTGTTTACTAGAGAATATTATATCATTTTTGTGTTGCCACAAAGTTTCAACTGTGTTGGCGAACCACATTGATCTGACCTTGCCGTCTTTGTTGTTCTTCAAATTTCAAAAGAACCATACAACAACTGACTCTCCTGCCTCAAACTGTAACTTGTTACTTCTTGAGATAGCGCTCCACACATGCTGTGCAGATTGGCATTCTTTGAGGATATGTAGTGTGGATTCACCACTGACCACAAATAGGACATCTATCATCCTCTGTAAACCCACGTCTGGCTCGATTAAGGTTTGTCATTAGACCTTCATGTAGGGCCTTCCATAGAAAGACCACTGAGGCCACACTGACAATTCCCATGTCTGGCTCATTTAAGGTTCTTCGATCTACAAGCCCATTTTCAAACAAAGGATTTGGGAATTGTATAGTTTTTTCTTAGGATAGAAGTCCTTCATTCATCAGGAGGAATACATCTATCTCAGCAACAATATGTGTTGGATCTACTTGAATGACTAGATGACATATGCTAAGCTCATTTCCACCCCTATGGATTACCATACCAAGGCTCCTCTTGAGGGGGGATCCATTTCCTTATCAAAAAAATATCATATAGTAATTGGAAAATGGATCAACCTAACAATTACTTGACTTAAATAACCAATGTAATGGGAATTGTCAATTATCACATGAGTGCATCCCTCCAACAATGTTGGTACATCATTCAATGTATCCTATGTTATCTCAAGAGTTACCTAGGAAGAGAATTATTCTATCAATGACCTCAAGGGAAGACGATCACTATTTTTGGATGTGTTGATGCAGATTGGGCAGGAGATGCCAAAAATTATTGATCTACCTCTGGATTTGTTTTATGATTGGGGGTCATCTAGTGGCCCGAAGAAGCAAAAAGTAATCAGTGGTTGCTTGCTCCAGCACTGAAGTTGAATATCGTGTGATGTCCTATGCTTGTTGGTATATTCAGTGAGTTCAATTTATTTTCACTAAATTTGGGGTTCCTTGCCAAACTCTAGTTTGTATTTATTGTGACAATCAAGTTGTTATCCATATTGCCAATAATCCAACTTTCCATGAATGTATAAAACGTGTCAAAGTTGAATGTCATTTTGTATGAGATCTAGTTAAAGACAAGAAGGTTGTGACTCCTCATGTACGGAACGACTATAAAATCAATCATATCTAGACTAAACCACTTCCTCCATCACATCTCCAGTATATGGGTGCTAAGATAGGACTATGCAATATCTACTCTCCAGGTCTAGGGGGTTGTTATCATAAGTGGTTTATTTCTTGTTTCTTATCAATTGGGTTTAGGACCATTGTATTTGTATTTCTTATATTTATGTAAGTAAAACTTCAGTGAGCATTCATCTACCCACTTAAGTGTACTAATGTATCCCTGGACTCCTATATACAGGAGACCTTGAACATCTTTACAGAATATTGAATATATGGTTATTGTTTTCTACCTGTCTCTATTAAAAGCATCTCATATTTTTTTGCCTAGTATGATCCTAATTGTAGTAGCCCATCATGGGATTCAGACCCGATGTACAACTACCTGTATATGGTTTTTTAGGTTATGGTGTCAAGCCGCATGTGTTTTTAGTGTCGGTGGTCTAACATTTTTTGATACCTTTATACATAGGATTGAGGTGATGGTGCCCCTTCCTAGGCACCTTATGTGGTAGTATACTGGCACTACATTTTGGATTTATTTTAGTCCAACTGTTTAATCTACTTGCTATACATTATTGTTTTCTATTGTTGGTAATTATCTAACATGCAAAAGGTTGATTTTTGTTTCTATGTACATTGATTATCATCTTGTTTGAAGTTATTTTTGGCGTCCAATTTGATAGTATCCCTCACTCTCTTTGATTGGGAACTTTGTTACTTTCATTGACATCCTCTATCCCTAACATTTTTCATCTTCTATTTATATGCACATACCAGCCTTTGTTGAAAATTTCCATTTGTTCTCTTTTGTGAGGTTTTCCCAACTTGTTTGGGTGAACATAATCTTGAAGTGGTTGAGACAAATATAGAACCTGCAAAAATTGAGCTAAAGGGTAGAGATTATCCCAAATAATCTCAGGTTTAGGGAATCATATGAGGAATCACAATTAGACATACCTAAAGATGCAGTCAAACGTTGATGAAAGCCTGCTAGTTCAAAAAGATTGTGAGTTATGGACGAGGTGTCCTATACATCCAAAATTTTCTAGTTATATGTTTAGTTTTCCTCACGTACCCACCCAAATGGTGATGAATCATCTTCATTTAATAACCTTTGTAATAGTTAGATGATTTTTCATTCCGCTGCTACACTTTAGTATTTTGAGAACATACTTATTGAACATCCCTTTGTGGTACACTATTATGGTGTTTTCATGAAGGATGTTCCATATTATTTGATATTTTAATGTATGGCTCCCCTCTAAAGGTCTTAATCGTTACATTGATCTTGTGACTTGGCGATAAAATCAATCCCATTGCTACATATGCTTTCTTGTGGAATCACATATCGGCATATGAAGTTGTGGCAGATAAAATTGTCACATGACTGGCTATGGAATTGGATAATGATGTCACCTCGACCCAATTGGTGAATTAGTAAATGGTGACTATGATTAAAGTATGTCCATTAGATGACAACAAGTGTATCTTCCCCATCATATAAATCCCACAAATACATAAAGGTCGTGGCATGCCCATACTATTTGGACGTGTCATTGGAATAAGAACATACTTTGTGGGGCTTTGGAAGTTGATGTACTTGCTAGATAATTGATAATAAACTTTCTCCATAGTGTTCTAAATTAGTCTGTGAGTCTGATATTTCCTGAAATCATTATCCCATTCATGTTAGAACCATCTACCTTTTGGCAATTGATGTGTTGTAGCAACATTTTGATTGTATATTCTATGGTATAGTTGACCTACACCTATTATATAGTTCATGGCCAGTCTCTTGATCATTTTCTTTTCTTACTTTGTGGAACCATTAGGAAAATGGTGTCCTTCTAGGTACCATTGTATGTCTAAGTACAAAGAAGCCTGTTCATGTTCTTCTTTTGATTCAATGTTCTAATGGTATGATGGTTGTGGCAAGGTATTCACTTCAATAATCTATATGTCTTCTATGAAGGTTGGGGCAACATACACACTTTGATATTGTGTATGTCTTCTTTGTTAAATTCAATCCAAGAAGATATAGTTTTTAGTGCATCTATGAATCTATTCTTGCTCCTAGAGGTTGTGACTTTAGACATGATAAGCAATGAGTCTTCAAAGACGTATAGCTGACTTTTTGTTGTTTTACAACTTGAAGTCTGGGATTACATGCTTCATTCTAATCATTAAGTTTCGTGGTGTGGAAACTTGTTATTTTTTTCATTGGTACTAATGTCGTCCTAGGGGTTTTCCAAAATATTTATAATTCTCAGGCCATGTTTGTTGATAGCACCATCAAATTACATTTTTGCCTATCAGTATCCACTTCGTCTTTTTGCCCTCTTTCTTCAGCAACATGGTAGATATCTTCATCAAAGAACTTGAAATCTTGCTATATGACTATATCTAAAGAATGTTTAGCCAATGTTTGGGCCTTGCCAACTTTCATAAGCACATATGAGATGCCAAATTCAGTTATTTAACTTTTCACTTGGTGCATATACATGTAAGAATAGGACACTCACACAAGTATCAGAAGGGATCGTTTCATATTACTAATTGTACAATATAGATCATCAAGTTGTTGGGAAACTTTCTAGATTTATGGACCTAAGATAAGCAATGCTTCTCTTCTATATAATACCTTGCTTCAACTTCATTGAACTTCTTGTTGATGTAATATATGGAATAATCTTTGCATCTTACTTTTCTCTTTTGGATCAAGATGTCTCTTATTCATTTGTTGTTGATCATGAGACACAAAATCAGAGGTTATGTAGTCATTGATGGCATAAATATTAGACTGTCCATCAAATAATGTTTTATATTTTCAAAAGCCTCTTATTACCTTTCTTTACGTCCATGATTTGCTTTCTTTCTGATAAGTCTAAGGATTGGTTCATGAATAGGTGTCAACTTTTCTAAAGATGAATAGTGACAAGTTTAATGTACCGTATAATTCAAATTTTAACAAAACTATAAGGATTATTTTGATTCATGTAGGAGATTCAAATTCAATTAGTTATTATTAAATAGAAACATATGATATGAAGTATTTCTATTTCTAGTACTAGTGCAAGAAGCTACTTGACCCGAGAAAGAAATTCCAACACCAATACCTTGAAAGACTACAAAAAATACTAAATAAGAACACAAATTGGGTGCAAAATGGAGCACCTATGTGTTGTATTTGCTAGTTTGATTAGTAAGTTTCTGAACTACCTTCACTTTGTAGGCATTACGTATAGAGAGTCATAGAAATTACAGAGACCTTGAACAATAATTTAAATAGTGTTTTTTCTAGTTTGCAAGTTGATTTTTTTGCCAAAAAAAAACTACATGTTTAGGTTCAAATTGCTTGAGCATAACATCTTGCACACTTTTCAAAATTTTAGTAATTCCAAGATTATTTCCTAACCATCATACAAACTTGTTAAATTTATTTGTTTCCAACTAACACTAAATACAAACAGCAACAACTTCACTATATAATTTGAATCAAATTATATGATATATAGAATTCACTTTCTTTTATTTTAAGCATACACTTGCATATTTACAAATTTATATCCATTCAGACAACAATTAAAAAGAAAGAATATATGTAGAATGTGCCTTAAGGTATACCAAGTATAAATATTAAATTTTAGTAAGAAAGTTCACATATTGAAAGCAAACTTAGAAGCAAAATAATAGTGAGTAGAAAAATAAGAAAATCTATTATTCTTGTCAAACACACATGATATTTTGATCTTCAAAATGATCTAAGAAGATCACAAATAAGATATTTTAGGATCCATCTATGATGCCTTATGAGATTATATTTAGTCACACACAACCTTGTATTACATACTCTTTGTGAGACCATTCTTTCATATGATGCCTACATTAGGTAACACTTAACCCACAAACCTCTTATGCAATGTTAAATTATGATACAACCTGTCACGTCTCTTAGGAAGTTTTTACACTAAAACTATGTCCCCAACCAAAGTTATTAAGAGAGAAATAAAAACCTTTATTTTTATGAAATATATGGTTTGATTTCTCAAATTTTGGATTGACACTAGCACCACAAACCCTAGACACTTTGAGATAAAATGCATGAATTATTTGCTACTGGGGTAGCCTGTTTAACTATTACATATATATTAAGTATCATAAAATACCACCAGCACTCCCCCTCATGATGGAGAGTGCACATCATGTATTCCCATCTTTCCAAACATATAGGAGAAGGATGAAGGTGGAAGTGGCTTAGTGAAGATATCAACAATATGTTCTCCAGTCTTCACATAAGGTGTAATGATTTTCTTTGCACAAATTAGATATCTCACAAAGTGGCAGTCAACCTCAATGTGCTTGGTATGTTCATGAAATCCTAGATCATTATCTATATGGATAGCTTCATGATTATCACAATTGAGAGTTGCTAGGGGTGAGAGAGGGAGATCTAGCTCTTGAAGAATGGGTGTCTCCCATTGAATTTCACAACAAGCGTGTTTCATGGTATGATATTTTCCTTCAATGCTGGAACAAGCCACAATAGACTATTTCTTATTTCACCAACTGATGGGATGGATGCCCAATAGAACACAAAAGCCAAAAATGGATCTCATGTCATTGACATCTACAGCCCAATTGGCATTAGCATAGAAAGTCAAAGAGATATATGTATAGTGTGGTTTCTTGTATATGAGACCCCGACCAGGTGTACTTTAGATATATAGAACATGTTGTACCTGACTCTAGTGGTATATAAGGGGTATGGACATGTTTTGACTAAAAAACTAATAAAAAAGGCTATATCTGGTCAAGTAATTGTAAAATAAATAAGTTTCTCAATCGTGCATCTATATTGATCATGATTGGATTAGGACTACCCCTTAGACAGAACATTTTTGTGATAGTCCATAGTTGAATAAAGAGGTTTGGAATTTAGCATATCAGACTCCTTCAAGAGGTTGGGGATATACTTCCCTTGAGATAAATAAGTATCATGATGAGAGTGTACAACTTCAAAATTCCCAAGAAGTACATAAGTTGTCTCATATCATTGGTAAAAGTTATATATGGAGTGTTTGCTTCAACTCTCATATCCCACGAGCATCACTACCAGTGATAATGATAGCATCAACAAAGATGGTGAGGATATTGGTTCCATATTTGTGATGTAAAAAAGTAGAGTTTATGATCACTAGAAGATATGATAAAATTTAGGCTAGCAAGAACTCCATGGAGTTCTGTAAACCAAACCCCCAGTGATTGCTTGAGTCCATATAAAGAGTGTTTGAGATGGCAGCCTATGAATACTCCCCTAAGCACAAAATCCTAGAGACTGTTGTTGTAGGATTCCTCTAGTAAATCATCATGTGAGTGCCAAGAGAGCTCATAGTCCTAACATAAGTAATGTGAGTAATCGGTGAGAAGGTTTAAAAGAAATCCACATCATATTCCTGGGTGAAACCTTTGGAAAAAGACAAGCTTTGAGAAGACTAATAAACATCCAAAAATATTTTTGTCTATGGAACGAGAGACAATATCCCATGTTCAATTCTCACACAATATTGTCACTTCCTCAAGAATTACATCTTTCTAACCACGATGTTAAAGGGCCTCATGATATTTTTTTTAGAATTTGGACAGAATCAAGTTGATTAGAAATGGATTTAGTAGTATGGAAAATCTTTGACAGGAAATATGTATGAGATATTGGATGATGGAGAGCACAAGAGCGTGTACCTTTTTAGAGAGTCACAGGCACGATAGATCCTCAGAAGTTAAAGATGTTTCTAGGTTCCGTGCATGTGGAAGATAAATGAATGGGGGGACTTGATTCATAAGAGGATGGGTGTCAGGTTTATGATTCTCTAGTAAGAAAGATCAATCTCAACAAACTCAGATCAAGGTTGAGTTTGAGGTGTATAGGATGATGAAGGAGAATCAATGAACACATCTAACTAATGGAACGTAATGTAAACAGAGGTATACATATGATGTTTGCTTGGACTATAATAGCATAACCTTTCTGAAAGGTAGAATAGCCAAGGATAACCATTTTAGAGTAGGGATCAAGTTTATCTACCTTAGGATCAAATTTTTGAACAAAAAATTACACCCAAAAACACACATAGGGATGTGACAACCCTTTTGAGTGGGAAAAATAACTAAAATGTGTGTCTTGTTTTGTAGAATAGAAGGTAATTGTTGATTATTAATGTAACAGGCAGTGAGAGCAACCTCATGCTAATAGGGCTTAGGCATCTTGTCTTGGAATATAAGATTGCAAGAAATCTCAAATAAATGACAATTTTACATTTTGAAACCCCATTTTTGTGGGTTGTGAGTGTAAGAATGTTGATGGATGGTTACAGTACTAGAGAAAAATGGGGAGACCTACCCAAGATTTATTCTAAGCATTTTTGGTCTAAAATATTTTAATGGATTTATTAAAGTGTGTTGAGATCATTTTAAGTAAAGACTAAAACACACCAATCATTTCATCATTGGATTTCAACAAGTATAATTAAGTAATGCTAGAGAAATCATAAAAAAGGTTAATGAAACAACAAAATCCATTCAAGCTAATAGTTTGAAAAAGATCACATATATCACTATGGATAACATCAAAAATAGCTTTAGAACATAAACTAGTTTTTTCAAAGAAAAGAACTCCTAATATTCTTTCCAAACACACAAGAGTCACAAGGAAGAATTTTTAAACTAGATGAAAAATATTCTAGGTGCTTTAACTTTTAAAAAGAAGGATGACGATAGTTTTCATGATTTTGGAGAGGTGTCCACATAAGAAGGGAATATGAAGAGATACCATCGCCAAATTAGTATAAGTCACTGAATCTATAACTCAAACCAATCATCTTAAAAGTCTGAGAATCGTGCATAAAAAAACCATGGCTATTGAACATGACCTTACAAGTAAAGGCATCAACTAATTCAACAATGAACATCACTTTAAAGTGAAAATAGGGAATATAACAGATAGTATTAAGCTCAAGATTGTGTGAGAGTTTAAAACTCCCATATTGTTGAACAATTTTAATGGACCCACCTATCAGAGTGACATATGAGGTAGGAATATAGGGTTCATATGAGGAGAAAAGATGTCTCACACCCATAATTTGTTGGGTGGCTCCAGAGTTGACAATATAGGAAGAATTATATGCTAGCATGGAGGCCTTGACATTACCTTGGATGGAGGCCTAATGCACCTAAGACGTCACAGTATATTGCATGGTCATGGAATCCATGGATCATGTAGGTTTTTTAGTAGACTTTTGAGAGACTTGCAGAAGTTGATTATATTCAGCTGATGAGATGGTCACAAGTGGGTTGTTTAATTCTTGGGTGACATGAGAGGTATCACTGCCATGACTAGACCCATACGGATGGCCATGCTTCAGGTAGCACTTCTCCTCCAAGTGTCCTAATTTATTGTAGAAAGTGCATTTGGGCCTCGAGGGACATCCATGGCCACATCCATGGGCAATGGATGCGATTGCCATTGTGAACCTATTGGAGTGGAAGATAGAATGTGGATGTCAGATTATTGAAGATGAGAGAAGACGGTTATAGACTTGGGAAGTTGACGTCTTGTAGGATGATGTTGTCACTAGAGCATAGGTTGGATTAATGCCATTGAGAAATATGGTGACAATGATATTGGCATGCTCTTTGGTTTAACCTTTAGAAGAGATAGGCTGGAAGTAATATAGTTGTTGGGACATGCTACAATGGAATCATAATATTCATAAAGGGTCATATCTCCCTAATTTTTACCAAAAAAATCCCAAATTATATACAACCACATAGAAATTGTTTCCTACATGTAGTTACAACAAGTAGTGTCCTACAACTATTTGCAATAGATGACTCCATATTATTCCAAAGCTAGGCTTTGACTTGGATATTTCCCTAATTCTATTTTGAGGTATCCTTAGTATACTTTTCTATGAACTTCACCTTGTCTCTACATTCAAGAATTATTTAAACAATATTCACCCAGAGTAGGTAATTATCTCTATTTAAGTTGATGATGGAGATAGGAGCATTGTCATTATGGAAAATCATCTGAGTTGAATCATTGCCTTCAGTCTTGTCTTCATATATGATGAAAAATTAGTCACATCGATAAGAAAAAGGTGGAGAAGTATGTTGAAAAAATAACCACCTATATGGAATGGCAATGGAGATAGCAAAGCACTAAGATGCATAGTGAGAGAAAATAGATAGTCAGGAAGAAATGTGGCTAAAGCACTATTAAAAGATAGGAAAAATATAATTGATCCCAAACTTCTAACAGAACTCACTCATGTATCTACATATTATACATGGGGAGGGAAATAATGAAAAAGAGAGGTTCAGAGGCAAGGAAGAGGCTTCCTAGCTTGTCATCCACCCAACAGCCAGTGATGGCTTGGTGGTGTGCTACTGCAGCAGACGATAGACATGTGTGGGTGCCAATGGGCATGAGAGCCGGAGTGTGGGTGTAGGGTCGAGAAGAGAGAGATAAAAAGAAGAAGAGGAGGGTGGTGGTTTAGAGAGAAAGAGAAAGGGGATGGGGGTGCTCCTCTTGAAACCCCAAGGGTTAAAGAATTTCTCTTGATATAAAGTCAACATAAATTCTTGTTATGAATGGAAAGGATTACATAGAGTCACATATATAGCCTTATCTCAAGGTATGGTGTACTGAATACATAACATAACATAAACTAAACCAATACCAATGGGCTTAAGTTGAGGTAGCCCACTTAGCTATTATAGAGATAATAACTAGCATAAAATACCATCAAAACTTCTCAAATATGAGCATGTGTGGAATGGTACCACTTCCTATGGAATGAACCTAATTTAGTTCTAGATTCATTTTATGAATCAACATTGCACTATCCCTCTTGGCATCAGATGCTTTTCCTGAACAAAATCTAATGTGCTTGTGAGACAAAACACAAAAGCCCAATTTTCATAACACAACCATGAAGTGTGAGGGCAAACACACCTCTTAGAAAAGGAGAGATAACTATGGCTATCACACCCTAATGTTGCACGCAATTCAAAAGAAATATATACCTTCTCATAATTTATCCTTTCTAACTCCCCAAGATATGCCCCTCTGGATTCCTCTCCTCTCCTTTTATAGAGATATGTGGGGGAGAATGAACCACCCCCACAATGAGCAGAACTTGATTCTGAGTAGCTTTTTCTCAGTGCTAGCACTTAAACTACTAGTAGAATATCATTATCAAATTTATTCTGTTGAAATAGGAGACTATTATGCTCTTCTATTGTAGGCATACAAATATAAATACACTAACCAACATTATTTGGGTACTCTATTTCCTCTCTTAGACTTGTTGAGATAAACATAGGGCACTCAATCCATGTAAATACCACCTATCAAAATTATATATTAACAATTTATGATTAGCTTATATTATCGCACACATATGGCATTATTGTTCCCCATCCATATAGTATAATGGATAGTATTATGTTCATCAAAAGTCTATTGTCCTCCATTAAAATATGCCACAAACCATTCTTGAGGTAAGAAGTCCACTTCTATATGCTCTGGATCATGTATATAATAGAATAGCAAACCAAAATTGCAAGTAATGTGACATGTTAATGTTGGCTATATTAGTTTTTTTGTTACTAGTTAGCATGAGTTAAGCCCAATGTAGGTGCAGCTAGTGTATATGGAGTGTAGAGGAAAAAGTCATTTTTGTCTTTTGTGAAAATGAGAAGGTTTTTTAGTCTCACATTGCCCACTTATACAGCTTTTGTGCTCCTTTTATGTAGGAATTCATGTGACACTAGTATCTAAGAGATCTAGGGAGGGTATGCTCACCCTTGTGGTGGTTATGGTGACTACACATGCAGACATATGTCACGCCATGCCTTGCCTCGACTCGCCTCATGGGGTCGGGATCAGGCACATGGCTGATGGCTTGGGATAATGGGTCATGTGTGACGCCCCAACGCCACACAACAAGATAACTCAAAATAAAAGTGCATGATCAACAACTAAACAAATATATTACCAAAAGAATAGGTAAATTAAACTGATAATATATTACCATCATTGAGCAAAACATATTACAACAAGTTCTTTAGACCAGTAACATATCACATACCATGCCAGGTACTAACATTTGTATAGTGGCCATTTCCCACACACATATTATAAAAGATCTATTTACATATGCAATCTACTTATACAAATTGTAGGTAGAACCAAGGCATACTTCCAAAAACAAGTATCAATGTACAGACAATCTACAAAACACATCCCTCTTGGACCTGAGAGTACAAGCACAACACATAGGATTCCACTACAAGACTAGCAACTCTCCAACCATCTGTGTCTACTGGTCTCCAAGCTTCTCTTCCTCAATAGCACAATCCTACCCCCGTCGTTGATGACCGCCTAAAAAGATGTGGTGAACCATAAGGGTGAGACCCATGTCCTGACGAGAGATATAACTCTCAACCAAAGATTATTACTACAACAGAATATAATATTATTAAGCGGGATGAGTAGATTTAGCTAAGTGAATAATTTAAACTAATTAAATAATTTAGGAAGATTTAATATCTCTAGCAGATAAGTAGGTCATCATATACTTTTAGAACGAATATGAAGAACATGTATAACCGTTGATTTCTCTTACCAAATTATATATAAAATAAGCAATAATAAAAACAAGGCAAGGGTAAACATCCAATGTGAAGTGTGTTTAACCCTAAGCAGATGTACTACACTGTAGTATGATGTATTTTATTTTGACCCTGAGAATTTGAGTCATACAACCCAAATACAACTGACCATTGTTAAGTCGAAATCCATGCCATACAAAATCTAGGAAGAGTCAGACTCCAAGATCTTCTTTGCACTACTCGGTCAGTACGAGTCTGCACCGCAATGATATATCAGTCAACTTTCCACCAGTGACATATAGTTAAACTAAAAACACCTAGCCTGCCTTAGTACATGTCATAGTGCTAGAAGCTAGGGTATACATCCCAATCACTGAGATACAACCGTAGTTTTCCTTCAATCACATCACATATATACTCACCAAGACACAACCGCAGTTGTTCTCAAACTAAGGGCTAGGAAGGACCATAGCCATACTCCCTAAAACACTTGGGATCTAGATGAAAAGGATGCACTCTCCAAGCACCCTGCATACTCAATAGTATGTGCTCCAATTTTCTCTTAGGAATACTAGTTTCACCGTCCAGTAAGTTTTGACATTGGAATCGATCTATGGCTAGGGCAACTACATGATTAGGGTTTCACTTGATTAGTTAAGCCAATTGGGTGCATTTTAACTGCATCAATCAAGTTACATTCAAATCCTAAAAAGATTCTACAAAGATAAGGGTAGATTGCAACTTAAGAAGATATAAAATGTATAAAGCATAAAGTTGACCACATCACCTCACGATATTATTTTGAAGTCATACACAAGGCCATCTTCATTATCACATCACCATGGGATACCAATCCCTTATCACATCACTAAAGGATGTCACTTCAAATGGAGCACAAAGTCCTTTCCAGGCCATAAGACCATTCACATTGTTCCCTGCAAAACATCATTATTTCTCCATGCCTCATCAAGGCTCATCATTATCACACATGTGTCACATAAGTGATACTCCAATCAAACATTAGCTTATGATGTTCATAAGATAGAAGTTAAGATTACAACAGTTTATAAGAGAGAAAATATTCTATAAACATGCTAATTATTCAAGTAACTTAGGCAACATCATTACATACTTGCAATCTGGGTTATGTTTCAAATTAGTTAACCAAGTTAGGGTTTAAAACAAGAAATAACATCAAACACTAATTAGAACCACTTCCCACATTCTCGAAAGCAAAGAAGATGAACTGTCATTATCATGAGGTGACAACATTAGGTAAGCACATGTTCTGGTATTCTCATCGATCAAGGGAAAACAAGGCCATGTATCTCTATGATTAAAGAGAAATAAAACCAGAGTGACCAAAGACAACCATCAACCCTAGCGACCAAAGAGAACAAGACCATCTCTTCGATCAAAGAGACATCACAACAATCTGATCAATTGAAGAAGAATCAACATCACATATCTTGAAGGACCAAAGTTCATCGATCAAAGAGCACCTTGTAATCATCATTGACCACATAGAACACAAGAGCATGGTAACAAAAGATAAAGATGGGGAACTCATAAACCAAAGAGAAAACATGTCGCCTTAGCAACCCCACAAGTGGGTCCATACTTAGTGACTCAAAACCATCAAAACTCTACAACGACATGGACCAAATCATGAAGAGTGTCAAGGGGGAGAAAACCACCTCCAACATGTGATCAAAATAGGTTGATCACCATGAAGAACCGTAAGTCTCCAAAGTGCAAGGCACAAGAAGAAGGTCATCACTAAAACCCTAGATCTAATCATCAATCATGAGAGAAATTGAACCATAAGCAAGTGAGAGAAAACCAAACATTTAACCATCACACATGTATCAAAAACTTCCAACCTCAAACAATATAACAAAACCCATGATCATGAGAAGGAAACCAACATTTAGCGTCTGCATGCAAGAACCAAAACCTTCATCGTCGACAATAGTTTGGGTACAAGAATAAGGGTTTAGATAAAGGGGTTTATACACAGAAGATCATCACATACTCACAAACCCTAGTTTAAGATATCATCATCATACTACTTAAGGCTACGTTTTAGAGATCGATTAATTGCATACAAGATTAGGTGTAACAATAGTCGAGGAGAAAGTTATATAACTCACCTTGATTGTGAAGAATAACTCCAAAGAAAGATGCTCCAAGGAAAGGGAGGAAAATGCAAGACTTATCACCACCTCACGGTCAAGATAGAATCACCTCAAAAAAGAATAATAATCCTACGTTAAAGGATCACAAGGAAGAGGGTAAAATTCTATGCCGAAAAGACAAGGAGAAAGAGGAATTCTTCATCTCAACCCTAGCACTACCATGGAGAACCATGGATTCGGCCAAGAAGAGGGAAGTTCCTCAAGAAAATCCACCATGGATAGCCATGGATTTAGATAATAGAAAAGATAGGGGTATGGTTTCAAGAAAATGATACCAAGAAGGATAGATCACTTACCCAGATCAAGGAGCACCCATGGATCACCAAAAGGGAGTTGCTCCAACCCTAGATCCACACATACAAGGGTTTGGCAACCTTGCTCCAAGGTTGAGCTCTCCTCCACCACCAAGAACACAAGGATGAGAACTAAGAACGAAGAGAGAGAGGAGAGGGTGCAAAAGTATTACTTGTAAGAAAAGAGAGGGGTGTATATACCTAAGGGTAGGAGAGATGTAAGGGAGGTTAGGTGCCATGCCACATATGTCGCTTGTCCCTCAAAGCTCGATCATGCAAGTACTAAAACCATGCATGAAACAAGGGTCACTAAAACCTAAAATAACAATCGACCTCACTTGGCCCAAAAGACCATTGGTCGAAGAGAAACTCTACATCCAAGACATGCTCAAAACCCAACAGCCGCATAACATCAAAACCCTAGGTTATCATATGTCAAAGAGAGAGGTAAGGGCTCTTCGACCAAAGAGAACACGTGGCACACCTCAAAAACACTTCAACCGTAGAGATCAAAGTCGAAGGAACAACAAGGTGGTCACTGAAACCAAAAACTCAACGGTCAACACACATGATCAACACCAAACTAGGGCATCCAAGCAAACCCTAGAAACAACACATGATGTCACCGCATCTCTCCTTATCAACCAAGGTGCAACAAATTTCCACTCTATACAACATGATACTAGAATGTGTGAGGTACATCAATAATGTGACAAATTTCAAGATAAACCCTAAACATGTGTAAATTTCAATTAGGTCCAAAACAAGCACATATATGTATAACTAGCTCAAACAACAGCCAAACAGGACTAAACTAAAAACACAAGCGTGTCACATGTTATTAAGGCACATCACATGAATGTATTAAGGTTTTAAGCATCTTATTATTTTAAGCAAGAAAGATCAAGCATAAGGCTAGGTCAAGGGCCTTACATCATGGCTCGTGAGAATTGTCTTTTGTCTTCTTTTTTTGCAACTAGATAACTACTTAATTAATTCTTTAATCAATTTTGAGTTGGAAAGTGACTATTAATATTTCTTTTACATGTATAAGAGTGGTTGTATGATTATATCATATTGGGAATAGTTTTATACATGAGAGTGCTATAAATAAGGCCCTTGGTATTAGTGATAAACATATCATACACAATTCAGAGTGTCTCCCCTTTGTGTTTTACAATTGTGCCATTGTTGTCTTTCAGTAGACATTCCATGTGTATGTTCTCCTATTGGAGTTTGTCTCATGTACAAGAGAAAATGTTTTTTGTCCCTTCTCTTCCATTGATGTGATCTATTCGGTGGTGGTACCTAACGACTATCGAGCTACACAGATGGTGTCACTACTTGACATCTATGTGCGAGTGATACTGCATCTTTCTACAAGTTTATGACTAGATCGAGCCTGGAAGAATAGTGTGTGTCTTGGGGGTACCGAAGAGTTGATTTCTTAAAGTAATGTCTATGTTCCTCAAGAGAGTGATCTGCTTTGAGTTTTTCAACTTGATTTTATTGTTTCTTCTACTCTATTTGTTCTTACATTTCTTGTCTCTTATCTAATTCTTAAACTTGGCATGTAAACCTACTAATTAAACCTCAATTTCTTACTATTGTGTTATTCTATTTTTAATCGAGGGAACCACTCTTGTATATGATCCACTTCATCCCCCCTGATAGTGTAAAACCCTCAGGCCCCAGGCGTCCCATCCACCTATGAACCGATTAAAGTGCACAGTTGGTCGTCTTACATGAAAAATACCATTTTGGAGGTGGCTGCTAGGTTTTGGACCCGAGTCCCTTTGTTAGGGGACATAGTGTTGACCACTTGAACAAGTCCTCCTCGTATATAATTATGTTATAAAATCCAATAAGTATTAAAGAAATCATATGTTGTCGTTAGTTAACATGGTTGGCCATGTTGTATATCATCCTGAGATTGATATGATCTACCTGAAACTTTTATGCACCAACTTTGCATGTTGACAGAAATGAATGGAGATTTGGCTTGAAATGATAGGTTTTCTTTACTATATTATAAAATATTAAACTATACTTGATGTAATTGATCATGATAATGCTAAAAAAATCACAATCTGGAAGGAGGGTGACCATTTGTGTAGAGGATGTATGGTCTTAACACTTCCAAATAAGTTGTATGATGTATATTCCTGACCTCCTGAAATGAACAAGAAGTAGCTATGGGATACATTCAATAAGACATATAAAACATAGAGTAAGGGTGTTGAAAAATATTCTTTCTCTAAATTTCTTAAGTTTTGGATGTTACATGGCAATTTATTTTTTATTAAGTGCATGATTTTCAAATCTTGTGTCATAACCTTTTAGAAGCATGTATGAAATTACCTAAAAATTATTATTATGTCTATCATTGAAAAGTTTCCAAGTCTTGGGAGGCCTTTGGCCTGGATCTCAAGCACAAGAAGTTTGACATATCCATAAGTGAACTCATACTATATATTTCAATAAGGGAGGAACATTTGAAAGAGGAGGTTGTTGAGGTACAAGCTGATGTAAACTGTATTGTAAATCTTAAGACTGGTAAGAATAAAGATAAGAAAAATAAATATGTACATAAACCTAAGGCCAATATTTAGAAGAAACCAAAGAAAAAACGTTGTTGGACTTGTAGATAGGTTGGCCACTGGATCAAGAACTGTACAACAAGGAAGAAAGTTACTACATCTATAGTTGAGGAGGAAACAACCAACATGATGACTACTTCCTTGAACCTCAATGATATATATGTTTCTATTAAACTTGAAATCCTTGTTAACTTTAACTGCTTTACTAGATTATAAACATTGGTATAATGTAAATGTTTGTGTTGATAAGTCTTTGTTTGTGTTTTACCAAGCCTCTTCAGGCCGATCCATGACTTTGGTCAATGCAAGCTCTGTAGAAGTCAAAGCTGAAGGATTGATGGATCTGCACTTTCCTTCAAGAAAGGTTCTAACACTTCACTAAGTTAGACATGTTCCATCTATTAATTGCAATATAGTTAGTGGTACAATATTAGTTAGAGATGGTTAAGAATAAATTATAAATGTAATAAAGAAATTAGTACTTATTTTTTAGATGGTTTATTCTTGGGTAAGGGTTACTTATGTGATCTGGAGAATTTTTTTAAGATTCATGTATAAATTGTTGTTTCAAATTATGTTTTAAATTCAATGATACTTTGATTTGATTGAATCATTTTTATGCCATATATGGCATTGTTGTTTGAGTCATGTGAATGTTGGCTCGATAAAACATATGATGAAACTAGATTTGATCCCCAAATATGACATTAATAGTAGTAGGTGGGATTTTGTGCATGCAAAATTTTTGAGAGAACTGCTCCGTTATGTGGATATGAATCTTGAAATTTTGGATTTAGTGCATAACAATATCTAAAAATTTCATGAAATTACAATTAGGGATTGTAAACACTATTTAATAAGTTTATTGATGATACTAGTAAATATTGTTACATCTATTTGCTTAAAAGTGAAAATGAGGTGTTAAAAAGCCAAAATATTTAACAAAGAAGAAAAAACACAAATCAGTAATATACTTAAAATATTAAGGTCTGATAGGGGATGAAAGTATGCCTCAAACTTATTTTTGAAATTTTATAAATTCCATGATATAATTCATGAGGTTAGTCTCCTTGTATACCACAATTGCATGGGATTGTAGAACCAAACCTTGATAGACATGGTATACTTTCATCCAAACTCCTAGTCTTCCCAACCTTATGTGGGGGTACCTTTGAGTATAGTATGCAATATTCTGAATAGAGTTCCCCATTAACATAAAGAGGGCAGTCTGTTCGAGTTATGGAGAGTCTGAAATACAATTCTCAAATATATTTGAGTGTGGCATTTCCTCAAAAAGGTGCTTGCCCCTGAACACAAGAGGAAGAAATTGGGACCAAAAAGAGTAGATGCCATATTCCTAGGTTATGTAGAGATTGGTTGTTCCTTTAAATTCTTGATTGTAAAATTTAAAATCTCAAGCATGGATGTCAATACAAAAATGGAACTTCGTGACACAACATTATTTTCAAGGTATTTTTCCCATCAAATCTGGTGTTCCCAAAGATGTTTCTCAAGAGGATCTAATTCCCACAAGTTCCATTTCTAAGCATGTGGAAAGGATGCAAATGTGGGGGATGACTCAAAACACATCAAATATGAATCTCATGATGTTGGGGAAATGGTTGAACCAAGGAGAATTAAATGGCCCAGGACATCCTAGGACTTTGGAAGTGAGTTCCTCACTTGAGAATGATCATGTCACCTTCAAACAAGCTATCTCTTTGTCAGAAGCAAAGTTTTTTAAGAAGGTCGCTAATGATGAAATTTAATGAATTCCCTCAAATGAAACTTGAGAATTGGTGGATATGCCTCTTGGTTGTTTTGCATTTGGATGTAAATGGATCTTTAATATGAAACTCAATCAAGACATGATAATCAATAAGTATCAAGTTAGATTGGTTGTCAAAGGGCACACATAAAGGGAGGGAACATATTGATTTGACACCATTCTCTTATTTCTTGCATGACTCTGTTGGTTGTGTGTGCAAGTTTTAATATTTGTAAACTCAAACACTACCTCGCAAGTATACGGGTGTGTGTAGTATTATCGAGGTTGTCCAGGGAGTAGGGTATTGTTAGGCATAAGAGTAATAAACTTGAACAATCTAGATCTTTTTAAAGAAGAGAGGTTTTGTTTAGTTAATTAAGAAATCAAAAGGAAATGAACTAAAATAGAATACACTTGTATTAAGGATCAATTTGGATTAGGGATTCTTGAGGATTGGGTTTCACATCCACATCATAGCATGAAGAATAATAAAGATCAAGAACACTAGCAATAATATAAGGGAGGCATGTATCCTACACCCACCTCCTGGTAGTATAGAACAGTCCTAACTTTGTATACCCCTCTCGTGGATATACTTAGATTTGGACTACAAACCTTTGTTCCCCAACACATCCCATCCACTCATGTGGTCAAGGTAGTGCAGCTAAGGTACATCTCCTTACTCCTATGCACATCTTCCCAGATTATACAAAGAGCAAAAATCATACTTATAAAGTGGCCAGCAAAGCATGAAAGAGGAATTAAACGCCGATGAACCTTAGAATAGTGAAACAACTAGCATTATATATGTAATTCATGTTCAACAATGTTATGACATGGGAGTTACTCCCCCATGCCCAAGAACAAGAGCTATACTCGTCTATGGCTAGATACAAATAGTAGAAAGTAGTGCTAGACATCATAATAGAAGGAAATGAACTTGGATGTCTGTGTAAGAAGAAAGATAGACTTGGAACTCCAGTAAAGGAGTCACAAATTCGTCCTTACTGCTGGAAATTGTCAACAAATCTTCACTTTTGAGTGGAGAGAAGAGAACGATAGAGATCTTACTGCAATTGTTGGAGAAGAAGAAGTTTCCCTCCTGAGAAACCAACTTTTCTCCCTTAGAACAACACCTACAACTCCTCCTTGATCTCCCTCACTTGATTCCCATCCCAAAAGGTTTGAAATAGACCATGATAACTATCCCAAGACAACTTGGGGTCGTATATATAAGTGTGATACAGTTAAATTCGTGTTTGAGTGAAATCTGCAGGTCACACGACGTGTCTTTTATAAAACATGGTGTGTCTTATGCAATAACTAAAGTCTGGATCCAATTCTAGAAGGTTACATGATGTGTCTTAAATAAGACATGACATGTCTTTAATAAGACATGGTGTATCTTTAATAAAACACAATGTGTTGCTGCAAATCTGGGAGTTCTGTGTTCAATTTATGGACTGAGACATGGGGTGTCCTTAATAAGACACGGGGTATCTTTATTACACAAGGTGTCTTAATTAAGACACGGGGTGTCTTTATCAGTTTCAGCAATATTGATTTTTTGAATGTCTAGATGATTGGGGAATGTGTTGATGGATGTTATGATGGAGTTTTCTCCCCCATTTTGATGTCAAATTGTTATACCTACAAACCAAACCATAGAGCAAGTAAAGATGACAATAAAGTTGAAAATATAGCATGATTAAGTGTGATTATTGGATGAAAAAGATTGGGAAATGCAACCAAAAGTGGTCCAAAAGATGATATAAAATACAGACATCATAGTGCAAGTTGTATACTCATAGCATTGGCTTCCTTTTATTATCTCAGTATCCATCAAATGGATGTGAAGATCATGTTCTTACATAAGGATCTTCAAGAGGAGATATATATGGAACAACCTGAGGGTTTTCTGGGCCATGAGAATTAATCCAAAGTGTGTAAACTTGGTTAAGTCTTTGTATGTCTTAAAATAGGACCCTAAACAATGGGATTAAAAGTTTGATTCTATGATATCATATTTTGGTTTCATTTCCAATTATTCCAATAAGTGTGTCTACTACAAAATCATTAATGATAGATTTTTCATATTATGCTACATGTAGATGATCATGCTTTTTGGTTCTGATATGAAAGTAGTAAATGATACAAAATCATTCGTGGGTAGAAAGATTGAGATGAAAGATATGGGTGTGTCTAATGTGATTTTAGGCTTAAAATCACAAGGTCTACTAATGAAATTACACCCTCTCCATTTCATTATGTTGAGAATATACTAGAGAGATTTGAATACACATCACGTAAATCTATTAAGACTCCATATTATTCAACTAAGCCCTCATTCAAGGATGATATCATGTTTGTGTTTCACATACAATACTCTCATATTGTCAGATGCTTGATGTATCTTATGAATTGCACAGAACTAAACATTTTGTTTGTCATGAGCAAGTTAAGTAGATACATCATTTGTCCCAACAAGACCCATTGGGAATCTCTTGACATATTGTTGAGGTATATCAAGGGAACTAGTTTATTTAGGTTGCATTATGGTAAATATCATTTTTTAGTCAAAGGATATAGTGATGCAAGTTGGATTTCCATGAACTATGCGAGCAATGGTACCTCGGGATATGTATTCCTATTGGGAGAAAATATTGTTTCTTAGAGGTTGAAGAAATTGAGCATGTTTTCTTGATCCACCTTTAAGGATGAGTTGTGTTCTTTAGATGAAACTGGATTGCAAGTTGAATGGCTACATGGAGTTATGTCCAGTTTACTTATGGTAAAGAATCCTTTTCCTACAACTTTTGTTCACTATGATTTACAACAACTATAACAAATATAAGGAGTTCCAACTACAATAAAAAATAGTATAGACACATCCAAGTTAGACTCGAGTCTGGAAAGGAGCTAGTGTCTAATGGGGTCATGGTTGTAGGCTACGTAGGCACCAAAGATAATGCATTTAATCCTTTGACTAAAGGTCTTGCTTTGGTCTTAGTTCAAAAATCTAGGTTGGGGATGGGATTGAAACCCCTTCTGATTTGTAGGCAGTGACAAGCCAACCCAAAATATGTGAGATCCCACAAATTGAGTTCAGTGTGGTAAAACAACTTTTTGAGTGAATTGGTTGGCGCATGTAATTTACTTTATGCTTTTAGCATTTATGTGTGTATGTCCGATGAAAACATGTTAGTGTCATGACTACATATTAGTAAGAGATTGGTCTCTGAATGGTGTCGAGTTTAGGACATGATGTTAGTAGTACATACTTGGAGACTACAACTAAATGATTGATGTTGTGTTATAGTCAGTAATACGGGAATTCGGTTGTTCCCATATATCAATCAAGATTCTTAGCTTGGATGCATGGCCTTTAATGCATCATTTTTCTTTATTTTCATTGTATTTATTGTGTTGCTGTCAATCGATACTCTTTCACACAAGGTTCAAGTTCAAGATGTTAGTTCACCTAGTTCATGTTTGAGTCTATGTTGGATAACTCAGGTATGGTTCAAGCTGAAAGGCACCTATTAAAAGCACAATATGGAGGACCGAGTGGCATGGCACACTATGTATTGGATTTTTTGTGGGGAATTGTTAGGTATATTAGCTTTGTTAATACTAGTGAGCATGGTTAAGCCCAATGTAGGTGCATCTAGTACATATAGAGTGCGGAGGAAAATTTAGTTTTTGTCTTTTATCATAACTGAAAGGTGGTTTAATCTCACATTGTTCACTTCTAAAGCTTTTATGATCTTTATATGTAGGAATGCATGTGACACTAGCGTCCAAGAGCTATAGGAGAGGGTATGCTCACCCTTGTGGTGGGTATGGTGACCACACACATGCAAGCACATATGTGTGTCATGCCATATCGTGCCATGTCGTGTCAATCCAAGCTTGGGCATGGGAGTGTGACTCGTGGCTCATGGATTGTGAGTCATGCATCATGGGAATTGTCTTCTACCTTTTTTTCACAACTAGATAACTACTGATTAGTTTAATTCATTCTGAGTTGGAAAGTGACTCTTTGTATTCCTTTTACGTGTTAAGAGTAGTTGGGTGATTTCATCAATTCAGTATTAGGACTACGTGTGAGAGTGTTATAGATAAGGCCATGACATTATGGTTAAACACATCACAGACAATTTAGAGTGTCACCCGTTCATGTTTGGCAAACTTAATGTTGCCTTTTTGTAGTCGCTCTATATGTGTGTTCTTTTGTGGACTTCATCTCATGTATGAGAGAAAATGTTTTTATCCCCTCTCTTCCCTTGATGTGATTTCTTGGGTGATGGCACCTAACGGCCGCTAAGCTACATTGGTGGTGTCACTACTTGTCATCTATGACCATCAAGACAACCTTTCTACAAATTTTTGACTGGATTGAGTCTGGAAGAACACCACACATCTCGTGGATTGTGGAGCCAAATTTTTTTTAACACCTCTCTTGTTGGAGAGAGCTATTTTATTTGAGTTTTCTAATGCAATTTTATTGTTTTTCCTGCTCTATTTTGTCTTACTTTTCTTGTATGATTCTTAAGCTCTACTTGTAAACTTGTTAATTAAATTGTAATATCTTGCTATTACTTATAATTATGTTATGAAACCTAACAATTGAATGTACCAATTGTAATTCATGTTAAGAAAGAAATGGAAGAAATTAAGAAAATGTCATTAATATTCCGAGTGATTTTGACAAGTTTATGCAAAAATATAAGGAACTAGAAATGCATGCACAATGTAGAAGAAGAAAAAATCTTTCATTTATTAATAATGTCACTCGGTAGTCTGTACAAATGATTCTAGTAAATCTACAATATAGAAAAAATGTTCACAAAATCAAAAGTGAAATATCAATTCATGTAACGTGATAATGGGAAAAAGGGCCATATTTCTGAAAGTAGTTTTCTCATTTCCAAAAGAGAACCAAAATACTTGTAGCACCACTGCACCAATAACCTATTTACAAATAGTAAAAATGTTTACAATAGATTATCAGTTATTTTATTCTCATCAATGTCAAAGTTGTATTCTTGCTCACACCCCATATAAGAATCACACATGAGGTATAGCATGCATGACTTGCTACTGACTAGTAATGGGACTGAAAATTTCAGCTTGATTGTCAATTTACTGTGCAAAACAAACCACTAGATGGTAAGAAATTGGTTGTTGGTTTTATGACCCACCAGCAGCCACCAACCTTCTTTCTTAGATTTTAAATGTTGAGGAGAGTGAACATCCTCCAATTCTAAATGGCCTTGTAATTCTTGTTGAAGAGTTACCAGTTAAGTCATTGTTTTACCATTCATCTGTTATCTTTGTCCAAGACCTCATATGATGCGGATTTTAGGAAACTATTGCAAAACTGAGCTATGACGAGTAGCAATGAATCATCAATTTTTAGTATTTGTGGCATAGTTCATGAAAGATCAAATATAGTGTTAATACTTTTTCTTGGATATTTGTGCCATCTGAATACAATCATTTGATTTAAGTGTGGTAATTGTAATAGAATTGGATTATGCCCAACATGGCCTGAGTTAAAATTTGGCAAAGTTTTGTGTCACTTAGAGTCAAACTAAACCACAAATATGACATCTACCATTGTATGCACCAACCTCAAAGTGAAGAGCATCACCTCTTATTGGTTACCTACAAGGTTACCAACTAGATTTTGCCTTGAAAACTATGTTTGTAGTGTTGTAAACACTTTCTAATGAGGATTAACATGTTAAGATGGTCTGAATTCAACTTTTGATGCTTGGAAATTTTTTGTATTAGTTCTTCTTCACCAGCACATAAAGGAAATTGATCATATTTAGATGATAAATACAGTATCCATAAGACTTATGAGCTTCATTTTGGGAGTCAGATATGAGCTGGAATGATGAGCAGTTCTATAGTTAATGCAGTAATAGGATTCTATCATGCCTGTGTTTTAAGGAGAGAGGTGCTTATCATCTTCTATTACAATGCACTTGTTGGCTTGTAAAATCACCTTGAGTGTAATATATTAGTTTTCACAGGTGTCCACTTAGATGCTAATGACTAACACCCAAGAGATAATAGTAGTTTGGGTTTTGGGTTAGTCTACTATACACGAAAGTCTAGGTGATGTAATCCAATGCTTCTTCCTTTTTCTTTATATTCCTAGCTACAATCTCAACATTAATATTATTGTGAAAAGTGTGGAGATGACTTTGAATCAAATATTGTTCTTTTCTTAGAGCATGGCAAAGGATCACACACGCTCCATAATCATTGCCAACATTCCTAGTAGCATGACTTGCCTGCATTAGATCATTGATTATGTACTTAGTGTGGTCCTCACATTCACACCCAAGCATATTCTAGGGTTGGGTTCCCATAACCACTACCAAGTGGATAGACAACAATGATTACCAACACATGGAGCTATTAGCAACATACAGATGAATATATCTAGCATGAAATAAGCACAAATAGCCTCTTGATGTAGACCACTTAGCCTTTCATGTAAATATGCAACATTATGCTAGAGGGTCGCATTCAGTGTGAGGTTTTTTCAAAAAAAAAGTTGCAACTCATTCTCAGGTTGAATCAGAGAAGCGAGCCATTCTTTTTCCTCAGCCTTTTCATAAATAACTAAGTTGATCATAGTTAAGTGTGTCTGCTTCTTTGTGGGAACAAATACAAGTACAAGTTTTCCAATCTTCGGATAGTAAACTAGAGATACATCGTATCCAAGAAACTATAATATCTAGTGGGGCCTGCCTGATCACCTATCGAGTGGACATCATCAACTATGAAAAGGCTGACTTGTTGAGCATACTTCCTCTATTTCCATCATTGTGGAATGGAGTCCCACGTATGAGGACTACCAATGAATATTTGGCCTTTCTATAAAAGATTCATGTCATTCACAGTTTCACTAATCAACTCTACCACATTCATGCCCAAGCCATTACCAACCTTATCTTTCCACTCATTCAACCCTACTTTCATAATAGCTTCAATTAGAGAGACATATACAGCATGTGTGTGCTATGATCCTTTTTAGTGATCTCTTAGTAGTGCAAACTCCGCACAGATGGTCTTCCCACTACCTATAGGAGAAGGAATCAAAATATTGTCATCGACATTGAATAAAATGTGAATGTTTGTGCTTGTAGGTATATACAATGTTGTGACAATGGTCACCTATGATACAGTTACTTATTTACGAATTAATATGATGCTCTTTTATATTCATATTTGTGGACGTGGTTGGAATTTTATCTTAATGCATTTCTTTACCTTCTTAAAAAGGATAATGTTTAGTATTGTTCAGCATTTTTTTAGTAATCTCACTTTAGTGCGGCTTCCTAGGGTTGGGTTGTCATATTTTGGATGGTTGTTGGTCCTTCATCATTCTTTATTAAATAAAATCTATCAAGTGTATGACTACATCCCATAGAAAGCATAATCCTAGGTACAACTTGATTTTGCAAGCTAATAAACAAAAACAAATACATGAATAGCTTCATTAGATCTTTCTAGATTTCTTGATCACCTGAAATACTTAATGCACGTATTAATTAAAAATGCAAAAAATCACATTATTGAAATTAGAGTGTGGTATATACCAAAAGTATCAACATGTCTCTCTTTCTTTTCTTTTCCAAATGGATAGATAAAGGATCGAGACATCAATGGTTTAGTAGGAAATATTTTATGGTTAATAGGAGAAAGAAAATAGATTAGCATCAAAATAAGAGTGAAAATCAATAAGAAGTGAGAGAGAGAGAAACAGTAAAAGAGGGTTAAGTTATCTATTATTTATCACTCTTTATCGTCAATTAATTTTAATATTTTACCTCCCTCCTATAGTGACCATTTTGACCTCCCTCTCTTTAGGGCAAAAAGAGTTACATTAAGTTATATATATTCTCTCTCCACCACCATAAATTAATATCAATTGGAAAGAGCATAGAAGGCATGTTTGAAAATGGGAAGTCTTAATATACTTGAGGAGTCATTTTTGTTGGCCCTGTGACATTATATAAATATATTCTAATGTATAAGATACATTTCTATTGATATCAATTTGATTTTTTCTATCAAGCGTTTACATGATCATATGAGTTAGCAAAAGTGGAATGGGCATATAACATGCAGGGAGGAACATTTACTTGTATTTTATTTCTAAACATTATAAAGTGTTGTAGAATTTCTGCTTAAATTATATCATGTCAAACGATCACCGGTGGTGAGGCTAATAGACTACTTTGTCTTTTCTAGGTCTATAGGAAGTCATATATATTGTTATCTTTTGTAGCTTAAGTTTCTAAAGCTGAGATTATGATAATAATACATGTTTAGGTTAGCAAAATTCTTGAGTGCACTTGTAGTTCAATTAAGATGGGATCGGTCCAACTCTTAATTGCTTATAGGACTTTGAATGTCTCCATCCAAATGGACCTAGACAGTCATTTTCTAGCTCCTTATCAGAATTTAACAAGGATTGATGTCTCAAAGATGACCCTATCTCCTACTGTCACAGAACGGGTCAGGTTAGAATGGATTTGTGTCACTATCTCACCAAGAGAAAGACATGAAGACTAGGGTGTTTGGTCTTGCTGGGAACAAGTAGGAATACAAAGTAACCTATAACTGGCTTATTATTTGTTGTGTTACAAGAGTATGCACTTGAGTAAAAGAATTGTACATCTGGGCTCCTTCTGACCATACGCGTAGACTTGTCAAATTAAGTCAAAGTCCGCAACACTCACTTGTCGATCCTTTTAATTAAATTAGATTTGATGATTTCTACCCATCTAAACTCACCAAATTTGTATCCATCTGTTTACTTATTGTATCTTCGTATGACCGATGGCCATCCTTGAGTGATCTAATTAACTAAAATAAATATATAATAACAAGTACAGTATACTTATAACTATTAAAAAATGCACAGGTTCATCGAACAGTTCAATTAGTAAGTAAATACGTGAGAATTGTACTTGTGTTAACAATGAGCACCATTGGCGTTTTTGGTTAGTTTACACCAATAAAAACATGATGATGTACTAAAACAAGTAGTGCGCTCTTTGAACGCATTTTATAATCAATCAATATTTATTTTATTTTTACATTAGATAATCATAATATATAAATATCTAATGTTAAATGAAATGATATAATGGTGTACTGGTATTTCATACTGAATGCAACAATTATATCATCTTTTTGAATTATACGAACTAGTTGGATGCTCCATGTTTGTTTTCTTTAATGACACAAGAAATAGCGAATTGTTCTCCTTTTTTCTTTTATCATGCATCTAGTAACGATTCTTTCTGTTAATCTTAATTTATATGTGCATCGATACATTGACCCATAATCCATTAAGTCATGTTTGGATTTATTCTTATTCCGTTTTGTTCAAAATTGAATCTTTTTATCCGCAATTGCAAAATCCGTTGCCGTAATGATCCAATCCACTCACCCATTTAATAGGTTTACAAATAGGATTTGATTAATGACCATAAAGTGGCATCCCAATGGTAAAAGTGATGATGTAAGACTGAGAAGTCATGAGTTCGAACTCAAGTGACGGGATGAATGAATCACCAATAAGCCAACTCGTAACTGGCTTTGCAACTACCGAGGCTCCCACTTAGACAAGTGGGAAATAATAGTACCGTTCAAAAAGGCCATAGATTGCAAACTCTGCAGTTTTTAGTACACATTTACAAAATATTTTTGTGAGCATAGCTTGGGATTACATTTTTGAACTACTTCGATCCATATATAGTTAATCCTCATTATATCAGATGACGTTCGAGATTCTACTCATTTTTTAATTTTTGACACGGGATCTAATCAAGATTAGTGTTTTCTTTTTGTGCCATCTAGACGCCACGTGAGTACAATCATGACCAACTCATTCAGGATCTGATTTCATGTTGTTTGATCAAATGGGACTAACAAAGTTACTTCTTCAAGATTCTGTAATTTCCTAATCCGGATCAACTAGATTTTGCTTTTAGTTGAAACACAAATCCTTGTGTGTAATTGTACATGTTATTATGTTTTATATGCAACACGAAAAAAGATTTTAAGATTTCCCAAACACCGCCCTCAAGCATAATATATTGGTTCCCAGAGTGGAGGGTGTAACTACAATATTCTGTGAATATTCAGCAAACCTAAGGTGGTCTTCTTTCTCATAGCTGCAACCACAAAGACTTTTGCAAGAAGGAAGGAGGTCGGCCACAACCATCAAAATCAAGATGACGAACATTCAGATGGCCGCAATCAATACTGTGGCAGCTCCTGTTTAAGACAACTTCTTGTCCATCGCTTGCCGCAGGGTCTGCAGTCGCTGCAGACCAGCAGTCCCACCGTGTTGACGATGACAACCATGCCAATCTACTACTGTGCCAGCAAAACATTTTGTTGCCTGGTTCATTCCGACTCGTTGTCCATGATACACTGGGTTGCGATCGCCTTGGAGTTCCTTGCCTACAGGGTCAACATAGACATGGCAACGGGTCTTATTATTGTCGATCCGAACCGAACTCGATTCGAACTGCAATTACTCGATTCGCGTGGGTTCTCAGCCTGCAAAAATACGCATAGGGAAAAACTGTATAGACCCGATCCGCAAATAACTGACCCGATTCGTAAATCATTAAACATAATTAGATAAACAGCACACTCACCATTCTTTAGCTTTTGTTTACTCGACGATCCACCACCCCACCCAAACGCTATACACACCCACCACGCGGTTGTCCCCTTTCACTACCGTCTATACATCGCCTCCTCCATTCCTCCGCCTGAGTTTACTAGCAGCAGGGAAACGGAAGAACACCGCCACACATCTCCGGAGACACCGAGTCGGTCGGACTCCCACAACTGCTCAGCAACGGCCATCGTCGCCTCCCCCTAGTATCTTCCTCCTCCGCTGCAGTTCCACGTCCTGGCCGTCGACGACATCGTCCTCGACAGGAAGCTCGTCGAGAGCCTGCTCCGGACGTCGTCCTACCACGTCACCGCGGTCCATTGCGTCCATGCATGGGGTGTTTCTGTTCCGAGAGGGGTCGAGCGGTGGGTCAGAAAGTATCCGCAATGCACTTCGCTGCGGATCAAACGGGTTCGATGGATACCCGCAGTTTTATGGATTCTCGATCTGCAGTTGGTTCATCCGCAGTAGAGGCCAGGCCCTCAAAAATCTTGCAAACAACGAATCGGATCGGGTTCGGTTTGAATTGGAGCGGGTCGAACCATTTTGCCATGCCTAGGTCAACATCCATTTCAAGTCCACTCCACACTCACAATATAGCTCAAATTCAGCCCAGCCTTTAGAAAAGCCAGCCTCATCAACTAGACGGACAATATCAACCAGTCAAGCTGCACTATGTCGTCCAAATGTTTGTTACCGTCTAATCTTCACTAAACCACCGGTTCGAGTTCTCAACATGCCCAACGCACTAGGCAATGCACTTGATGGGTTTCCTGTTGTTATTTTTAATCGAAATTAACTACTTGTGTGAAATATCCAGACAATACATCAATTTTCTATCAATTCTGGAAGGTCTGGGTTATTTTATACAAAAATGCTACCGTGACCCGCCCACCAGGGACGCGCCCCACACGCGGGCGGTATACCGTTTGGGCTGGGGTGGTTTCCCGGTCGGGCCCCCTTTTTTTTTGTTTTTTTTTTGCCACGTGGCAGATCTGCACACAAAAGAGTACAAAAATGAAAATTGTGAATAACTTTTAATCCATAATGAATTTTTTAACGAAATAAAAACCACTGGACTCGTTACAAAAAATACAATTTAACAAGACTAATATCGATATATTTTGAAAAAAAAGATATGCACGCTATTTTATAAATGTGTGCACATTATACTAGGCGCATTGTGTTAAGATTTGTGTTAATTTGCTATTTATGCACATACTCTGTTTAAGATTTGTGATAAGTAGGCACATTTGGCATACAAGTAGGCACATTTTCCATAAGTGGGTGCATTCAATAAAAAACATACTTCAATCAAAAGTAGGCGCATTTGTCATAAATGAGCTTTTGTTACAAATATATGGCGCATTAATACCATAAGTGGGTGCATTCACACCATAACTGAGTGTTTACTACTAATATTTGGCGCATTAAGTAGAAACATTGACACAATAAGTGGGTGCATTCACAACATAACTAGGCGCATTCACACATTCACAGCATAAGTGGGCGCATTCACACATTCACACCATAGTGGGTGCATTCACACATACCCACCATAAGTGGGCGCACTCACACCATAAGTAGGCGCATTCACACCATAAGTAGGCGCATTCACACCATAAGTGGGTGCATTCACACTATAAATAGGCGCATTCACAGATTCACACCATAAGTGAGCGCATTCACAGTATAAGTTGGCGCATTCACACATTCACATCATAAGTGGGCGCATTCACACCATAATTGGGCGCATTCACACCATAAGTGGGGCATTCATACATTTACACCATAAGTGGGCGCATTCACAGCATAAGTGGGCGCATTCACACCATAAGTGGGCGCATTCACAGCATAAGTGAGCGCATTCACAGCATAAGTGGGCACATTCACACCATAAGTGGCTCATTCACACATTCACACCATAAGTGGGCGCATTCACAACATAAGTGGGCGCATTCACACCATAAATGGGTGCATTCACATATTCACACCATAAGTGGGCGCATTCACACCATAAGTGGGCGCATTCACACCATAAGTGACCACATTCACAGCATAAGCAGGCGCATTCACAGCATAAGCGGGCGCATTTACACCATAAGTGTGCACATTTACACATTCACACCATAAGTGGCGCATTCACACATTCACATCATAAGTGGACGCATTCACAACATAAGTGGGTGCATTCACACCATAAATGAGTGCATTCACACATTCACACCATAAGTGGACGCATTCACACCATAACTGGGTGCATTCACACATTCACAACATAAGTGGGCGCATTCACACCATAAGTGGGCGCATTCGTAAATTCATACCATAAGTTAGCGCATTCACACTATAAGTGGGCGCATTCACATCATAATATTTTCATATTAAACGTATTAACAACATATTGGGTGTATTATTTGGTGTATTATGTTAATATTTGACTTATTTATTATTTGATTTTTTTTTAAATATACCAATATTAGTCTTGTTCAAATGTATTTTTATAACGAATCCGGTATATTTTGTTTCGTCAAAAAAAATCGTTACGGAATAAAAGTTATTAACAAAACAGCGGATTTCCTTGTTTCATTTTCCCCCAAAAAAATAAAAATAAAAAGTTTTAAAAAAAACGGGACCCGCGTGGGGGCGGTATTGCAGCGCGTTTGAGGCGCGTCTGCCCGGCGTATCCGGTAAACATAGTCCTATTTTATATAGTTCTGGATTGAGAGTGTACATGTTCACTAATTGAGAAATTTTGGCGACTTTGGGAGGCGTACCCGGCATGGGATGTTCATCTGGCTACACTTCAGGTTTGCAGTGCCCCAACCCCCAGTCCGTTGGGGCAACTACATGTAATACGTGCATTTATAGATCGAATGAAATATTTCAGAAATGTTGTTGCTATTCAGAGAGAAGATCTGCAGTAGTCAGTTTGATTCATATGCGTGGGGTTAACTGTGGTACGATTGTGTTGGTTTGGGTTGACAGAAATCAAAAACATAGCATGCCTAATCCCATACGGCACCAAGTGGCAGAACCACTTTCAGACCAAGGGAGCATATATTCCATATGTATGAAGCAATTTGAATGAACGAAATTCAGCAAGGAAAACGGGTGTGACCTACCAAATAAGGAAAGACACCGGAGTTCCCAAGGCTGACAACTGCCACCACTACGAGAAGTTCTTCAATGGAATAAAGATTGATAGCTGGGTAGCCAGCAAAAATTCATGTAGCAACAGATCTTAGAAGTTTTTTCATGAAATAAAGAATGATCGCTGGGCAGGTCCCTGTAGCAACAAATCTTTTGTCAATCGCAATTTGGGACACGTTTGGTTTACCATGTCCAGGTGTATTACATTGTAATGGTGAATCCATAACCAGAGAGTTTATGTTTGATTTGACATAGCGGAAGTGTATCTCAAAACGGCAGGACGTCGTGATCCAGAATGAAGGCTACAGTCTGCTCGCGCGATTGTCTCTCACTTTAGGCCCCGCACACCTGCTGCCATCCTAGCCAAACTGATATCATAATGAAACAAACATAAGCATTTTTTAAACTCCGCAACTAATTAATACAGGACGATAAAATTCTGTATTATCAATAATCCAGCAGCATCCCATAAACCAAATGTGCCCTTAAAATATAATAAGATGGATGAAAACTTCAAAAGATTTTAGCGTCAAGAAACTTCGTGGGTTTGTCCTTTTCCTGGTTACTCCATAAGCAGGATTAAGTTATCAGCCTTTTCCTTGTAGTTGGTTTACCTTACGTCCTAACCCCGATCCTTTCTTGCAGACCGTACATACCGACAGTTTTCATTGAGGGCACGTTTGCTTTTGGTGTATCTAGGAAGATTTATGTGAATGCCACAATTACGCAATCCTAGTAAATATGATTTTTGGTTTTGCAGCATTATAACTTTATGTTTGGTTGAGTAAGATTGTCAGACGGAAGTTTCAGGCGTGGGTTGCTTTTTTCTATGATGTTGCAGCACGACGGCAACAACCGGCCTTCTGGATGACGGCGCCCATCTGTTTTGAGGAGGCCCGCATCCAACATCTATACTACTATAAAAAGAGTAAATAGTTTTAACAAATTGCAAGAATACCACTAGCCAATCATATTGCACCAATTTTGAAATACTTGATTCTCGTTAAGTCTCACTCCTGTACGATCTCTTTAACCTATTCTAAATTTTTTAGAGGGAAAGAAACTCTTTTAACGCACCAAGTACACGACTCAACGCCCACGATCACATCCCCAATCCCGCACGTTACAGTCACGTTCGACTTTCAATCGCATGGGTCTATTCAATTCTCACAACCGTTGCCGACCACGTTCTCTATCCTTTTTATCATTGCACATTAGTTATGCGGAACAGAGGCGCTCCACTTAATCCACCATCCATCCTAATTGACATCGATATTTCAGGCATTCAGTACATCCCTCGAACCCGCCAACCGTTCACGTTGAATAAAAGCACATGCCACAAGCTTCCCTCGTGAAGTAGTAGACCGTGGGAGTTTCAACCCAAAACCAACTCCCCACAAGCTTCCCTCGTGAAGTAGCAGAACGCGGGAGGTGAAGAATGGCTAAAAAGGAATAACTGGCGACTGCTTCAAGACACCCAACTTCTGTTGCAGTCAAGGCAGCAACATAGCAGAGTTGGACGTTTCCGATATCAAGCTATCATCTCCATCACTTTTGCAAAGAATCTTCAACACTTGTAAGAGTAGCAAACAAATTTCCACCTGAATACACTCGAGAGTTTACGCCGCCTGGGGGGGTCACTAATGTGGTGCTTCTGCGGGGGCGGTTCTCTCGTAAAACAAAAAAAAGATTGGTCGTCCGCTATTCACTCTTCCTATGAGAAATCTATAAACCGCATTTCAACACGTCGAATGCATTCTTTAATAGGTTCTGATTCATGTCCTGATCATACAGGGAATTTAATGACAGGAAGAAGTCTATACTTCCGGTTGGAGTTTCACTCACACAAGCAAGGAGGAAGTGTATCGTGAATCCATGTTCCCTAAGGTACGTCTTGAATCGTTTGTTGTGTATATGAGGGCATGTCTTCTTACTATATGTATAGTTATATGCTTGTCAATTGAGTGCATGTCTATAAGAACTAACCACCAACGCTTACTCCAGCAATGGTGTTCATCCCCATAACGAACACGGTGCAAACTCATAGATACAAAGAAGGTAACGCGTCAGTTGTACCATGCAGTGTCCAGGCAAAAGTGGTTTGCGGCAATTGCTTGCACACGTACGCATCATTAATTTCATCCTTAGCATATACCAGTCCGACTTGAAGATGATCTCCAGAACGCCTTGCGACAACAACCTTCCCTGTTATGTACTCAACCACAAAAAAAAAAATCTGGAGCTCCGTCATGTTCATTGTAGAATACCATCCACAGAGCGAGAGAGAGAGAGAGTTATAACCTTTAACTACCTTGTGGGTTTAGCAAGATGAGAAGTTCTGATCTTCCGATCAGTGGCCTTAATAATTAACCAGACAGATGTCGGGAAAGGAGGTAGCTATTCAACTGAATTTTAATATATATGCTCAACCTCGGCAGGCTGCACTAAATTTTATAGTTCCACTGACGGGTGATGAACATAAACGAAGGTGACAACACATTGCCTGATTTTAAAATATGATCCTTCACGCTTTTCCTGCTTTCATACGTCTGGTTTATCTATGTTTCTATTTAAGTTTTCAAAAATCTTTTGTTTATTGTTGATGTAAAACATTTCCTCAGCATTATGTGCTAATAACATGCAAGGAGGTACAAATTCTCTGGAACCAACGCTTGAAACGATATGGCTGCGGAAAGTACCACTACATGAGTTTCAAGTAAGCTTTGACTGAACACTGCGAAGAATGAAACAATTTTCAACCCCGAACAAACTTGCAAGGGCACGATGCTGCTGGGTTTCTACAGATGGATTAGTGGTTATAAATAAATATGGCAGCCACGTCTACATGGAAAACAAACCAATGAGGAGCATGCAGACAAAAAAGTGGAAAGATCAGCCGGTGAAAGATATGTGGGCTCAGGTTGTAACTTGCGAAATGTAACAATATTATTAAAGTTAATGCAAAAGTATTGCTCTACTCCTTCAAGTTGGTATGAGAGTTGTATGTAACTTCGGAAAGTGTATCATTTCCACGAATTGAATAGTTCCAATTTGTTGTCGCGCCCAATATAAATATACCAGCGTAGTGCTAGGTGACAACATATTTGAAAATTTTAATAATTTGGTCATTATGGTCAATTTGGAATGTCAGTTGAACCACAAAACTGACTAGAATGTCAAAACTCTCTAGCTCTCCCTCCTCTTGATTCTTAACGAACGCTCTCTATGGAAATAATGACAAGGATTTAATTAGTATAGTTCCCCACTCGCCAAGACCGATCATCACATCAGGGCATTACTGTCCGAATAAAAATGATATTTGAAATGTGTAGTGTGATGGTTTTGACATCTTGGGCATATACTTATGAAACTCTGTATATTTTGAACATCACTTATCTTAACATTCGTGAATATGTGTGTTTTTAGAGGATTTATCTATGTTTGAATTGTTTTGCTATCTTGAAAAATAGTTTATATGTTAAGACGTGCCATCTTGAAGTTCAGATTGCTTAGATATATATCTATGTTAGAATTGTAATTTGCATGTGATAAAGTTTGATGTTTCCCTTTTGAATAAATGTCTGATCGACTTGCTTTCATATCAACAAGTAGATGCAGGAGCCCTTATGGAGAAGAATGAGAGTGTGGGGGAGAGGTGGGAGTGGGATTTTTTTTTCCATGGTGGCGTAAGGGGTGAGAAATGTTTTTGATAGAGATGCAGGGCTGGAATATGTCAAAACCAAATTTTTTCATTTGAGGAACTTAAAGAAGATCGTGAGAAATGAGAATGCTAAGGGGATCAATCTTTAGACCAATAAGAAGGTCATGTTGATCATGTACACAGTCAACATGAAAGCATTTACTTTAAGGAGAATGGCGAGTCCAATCACTCCAAGTGTCATATATATAAATGTGATACCATTATCTCTCTCTTCATCAAGGTAATGGGGGTTTGGTTTAAAAGCATAATACTTGGATGCTCACAAACTCACTTCATTCTAATCTACTGTGACTTTATTGAGAAAAAAGAAATGTAGTTTTTCCTTTTTCTATTGTCATTATTGTCTTAATTGTATCTCCAGTATTGTTATATTTTTCACAAAAGATGTATTCACCCTTGCTACATTTTCATTTTTAGTCCATGTTGAAATTGAATGTACATTGGTCAAGTTAATAAACCAAACCACTAATTTGTTAAAATGACCATTAGACAAGACCAAATCGAAAAGAAAAAGAATCATCTATGGAAGAATATCCTCTTAGCGAAGCATTACAAACCTTTTAGTTCAATCACCTCAAAACTCAAGTAAACTTATTCACCCTACTATATTATTACAACATGTACTGATTATTGATTTAAATAGACCATTTATTATTATAAAACCAAAACCTTCTAGAATTATATATATGAACATAAAACATATCAAGTATATTTAAAATATATTATAAGTCATACAATTAGAAATGTCTTTAGCAATTCTTGTGTTTGATGAAATATATTGTATACATATAAAAATATCCAGACATAGTATTTTCGTTACATGGTAGTACCAATAGTAATGCTACATATGTAATGTCTCATGTGCATAAGCACGCATGAAAATTTAAAATAACATAAATTTTTAACTGAACAAAGCAAATATATACTTTTGAATCTATTTGTGAAGTAAAAATATATGTTTTCTTATATTTATAAATTATCGAATATAAATATTAAAATATTTAATGTGACACGTGCATGTGCACGTGTGCATTCACTAGTTTAACTTAAAAGACTTAAAAGTACATGATTTTGTCCACGACTTAAGGCACGTTTGTTTTGTAGGATGTCGCAGGATTTCAAAGAATACTGAATTTCGTCGATCCCAGGATTCGTTGATTGCTGGTTTACGACAATCCAGCAAAATATCATTTTTTGTTTGATTGTATTGGATGCCTTCACCGCGTTGTGGGGACCAGCGGCCGTGTTGCCGCTGAGTCCACGGCTATTCTCCAGCTCGCGTATATCAGCAGGTAAATGAGGGCCACGGACAACGGCTCCTGTATCTCGGCGTCCTGCCGATCTGAGATGGAAAAACAAATCCAGCAGGCATATGCAAGAAAAGTACAGGATGCCTTTTACAGCAATATACAGGAAAGCAAACGTACCCTTAATATTTAAGTTGCTGGAAATCCAGCTAGATCCAGATAACAAAACGTCCCCTGAATGGCGTTTTCTGCATAATTTTTCTCTCTTTCACATGGGCAGACTTCCACTTGACCATAATTGACACGATCTACATATAATCATCATGAATTTTACAAACCAGTTTTCAGGAATCGTATGTAAAAATCCAAGAACGATCAGACTCGCATAACAGAACACCAGTTGTTCCTTTACTCGCAGAACACTGCCAGATAAGCAGAACACCCAAGGCTCGCTTGGCTCATGTTTACAAGTTTTGAAAAGAACACAAAAAGGCTACATATGACAGCAGGAGAAACAAAGTACTCGCATAAAAAATAGGATCAATCCTGATTAACTTGAAATTGACGAGGGTTGCATTTCGGCATAAGAATGTAATCCGCTTGTGCAACTAAATATGAACATTGAAAAATCAGGACATGCTCGCGTAAGTAGAGGGTCATTTGTATATCATTACACTTAGTCATTGCATAAAAGAGTGTTACAACATTTAAACCATTAACCGGACTTGCAGTAAAATATTGAACAACATTTTATCAGACTTACTGCTTAATTTCCAAGCACCAATAACCTTAAATAATGGCAGCCAAATGGTTGTTTTGAGTAAGGGTGGTAATAACAGGGCTAAGACAAAAATCTTTAAAGAAAAACTCAATTTTAATGGAATCCTCCACAAATAAAATGAGACATCTCATGCGGAGTCAAAAAAAAAACCGCAGGTTTCCAGAAAGAGACCAGCCTGCCTGCAGGACAGTCATAAAGTTGGGCTTATCACACCAATCAGACAGATAGTGTGTAGGAAATCGGGCATCTATACACAAACTGCACGGCATCTATCTAGAAGCATTGAAATAAATTTGATTTTTAAGTCCGATCTAAAATAGAAAGCCCAAGGGACGCAAATCTTATCTTAATTGAATTTAGACAGATGTCCTTCCGAGCGAGTTCAGCTTGATCACAGAAACATCAGACCACATACTAATATAATGCACTGCAACAACCAGTAGAGCTCAAGCTAACACGATACAGGTGATGAATTCAAGCGAGGAACAGATCTATTAATTACAAACAAAGGGGGAAAATCACTATGTTGTAATTTGTATATAAATCATTTGTTACTTGGATAAATTGAAAATATGTACGTCACACTTGGCAGATCTCTCTTGGAAATAAAATCAAGACAGGCAGCAGCCAAGAGTTAACGTTCTATATCGCACAAGTATTGAGCTCAACAGGTACAGAACCTGCAAACCTTCGATACGTGCTAGCATTCTGTGTTTATAAGCATATTTTAAGAACTAGAGCAGAACTAATAATCTTTCACCAAAAAAATGAACAGACATGCTTAATGCGCGATAGACTATCAGCCATTGCCTACTTTTAGTATATCTGGTAATCACCAATGAAGGGGGGAAATCACTATATTAAAATTTGTATATAAATCATGTGTTACTTGATAAATTGAAAATATGTACATCACACTTGATGGATCTCTCTTGAGAAGAAAATCAAGAGAAATGCAGCTTCAAGAGTTAAACGTTCTATTTCGCACAAGTATTGAGCTCAGCAGGTACAGAACCTGAAAGCCTTCGATATGTGCTAGCATCCTAAGTTTATGAACATATTTTAGGAAATAGATAAAATTTAATCACCTTTGACAACAAAATGAACGAACATAATGTGTGATAGATTCAGCCAACGCCTACACTGCGTATATCTGCTGATTGTTACGAGAGCTAACTTCAAGAAATCAATAACCAAACAAAAAGAAACATGTATTCTAAAACACGACTAAGTGATAACTAAATCATTGTAAACTGTCTCACAGCCCAATAGACAATCACACAATCCGCCAACAGCTTATACAGTAGCAAAACAAGCACAATCCAACTCGAATCATAAAAGGCAAGAAAAACAAAACTCGATATAAAAGTTGACCTTAACCCGCCACCGCCTATCTAGTACCCAGTTCTGCAACCGGCCACCAAAGAGAAAGAGGGGGAGGATTACCGACACAACTAAAGCAGGAAACAGCCACAGCAAACTGACTAGTACCGGATCACCATAGACTTTGACCTTGGTACCAGTGGGGCGCACGATTCACTTCTTCTTGGCAGCAGACTTGGTGACCTTGGCACCTGATGGATCCTTCTTCTCAACACTCTTGATCACACCAACAGCAACAGTCTGGCGCATATCACGGACAGCAAACCTACCCAGAGGAGGGTACTCAGAGAAGGTCTCCACAACCATGGGCTTGGTGGGAATCATCTTCACAAACCCTGCATCGCCATTTTTCAAGAACTTGGGCTCTTTCTCAAGCTCCTTACCAGAACGCCTGTCGATCTTGGTGAGGATCTCAGCAAATTTGACAGCAATGTGGGAAGTGTGGCAGTCAAGGACTGGCGCATATCCATTACCAATCTGCCCAGGATGGTTCATAATGATAACCTGGGCGGTGAAGTTGGCAGCTTCCTTAGCCGGGTCATCCTTGGAGTTTGAAGCAACATATCCACGTTTGAGATCCTTAACAGCAACATTCTTCACATTGAAACCCACATTGTCACCAGGATGGGCCTCTGTGAGAGACTCATGATGCATCTCAACTGACTTAACTTCAGTGGTCAAACCAGATGGAGCAAATGTGACTACCATACCAGGCTTCAGAACACCAGTCTCCACACGCCCGACAGGGACTGTTCCAATACCACCAATCTTGTACACATCCTGAAGGGGGAGCCTGAGAGGCTTGTCTGAGGGCCTCTTTGGCTCATTGATGAGGTCAAGAGCCTCAAGGAGGGTTGGCCCCTTGTACCAGTCGAGGTTGGTAGACCTCTCAATCATGTTGTCGCCCTCAAACCCAGAGATTGGCACGAATGGAACTTTGTCTGGGTTGTATCCGACCTTCTTCAGGTAAGAAGAGACTTCCTTAACAATTTCATCATAACGAGCCTTCGAATACTTGGGTGTGGTAGCGTCCATCTGTTACAGAGTAGAAACCCAGTCAATATAAGATCACGGAGCAGTATAGAACATACAGACAGTGGAATGCAATAAAGCAAACACAGACACGGATCAAAAGCTAACAAATTCTCTTCAGGTAAAATAGCAATTGGGTATAATTTTATCAAATGAAAAAACTAACAATAATATATAATCTGTTATAATCAATTTATATTATCAAATGAAAACACTAACAATAATGTATAAACCGTTAAAATCAATTTCTATTCGCACTTTCGCAGTTTCATAATTTCACATAAGTCTGCCATCTCAGGTTGGAATAATGAAAACACAGCTTCGCATGCAAGAATAGAAGCAAATAAAACAACTTAACAATCAACATGAATCACGCAGTCATTGGACAGTTCAGGATGATGTTTGTACATCGGTTTTTCAAAAAGGTGAAGTCCTCTTCAATATTGATGTATCTAGCGAACTCATTAAGACAGTTCAGGAGCAAATAAAATAACTTAACAATCAACATGAATCACGCAGCCATTGGACAGTTCAGGATGATGTTTGTACATCGGTTTTTCAAAAAGGTGAAGTCCTCTTCAATATTGATGTATCTAGCGAACTCATTAAGACAGACGAAAATTACATTTTATACAATGACACCATAACAGGCACACAAAAACGGTATATTGACATATCAGATTTGGATAGGGTATCCAGTAATTACGTAAAAAAGACATAGAAAGCAAACCTTGTTGCAGCAACAGATCATCTGCTTGACACCAAGAGTGAAGGCAAGCAGAGCATGTTCACGGGTCTGGCCATCCTTGGAAATACCAGCTTCAAAACCACCAGTGGTGGAGTCAATGATGAGAACAGCACAATCGGCCTGGGACGTTCCAGTGATCATGTTCTTGATAAAGTCACGATGACCAGGGGCATCGATGACAGTGCAGTAGTACTTGGTGGTCTCGAACTTCCACAGTGCGATATCAATAGTAATACCACGTTCACGCTCAGCCTTCAGCTTGTCAAGAACCCACGCATACTTGAATGACCTCTTGTTCATCTCAGCAGCTTCCTTCTCGAACCTCTCAATGACACGCTTGTCAATACCACCAAGCTTGTAGATGAGGTGTCCAGTAGTGGTCGACTTGCCAGAGTCGACATGGCCAATAACAACAATGTTGATGTGAACCTTCTCCTTACCCATGTTTTGAAACTGAAACTACTGATCATCAAAACATATCATCAAAATCAAAAGTCAATAAAAGTATAGACGATGCGGGATAAACATCATGAATGAAGACAGTATGTAGAAGCTTAAACAACGAAGGTAAAGCACAATTACGAAAACTCTGGAAACCACCGTAAAATGGAAATTCTAACATTAAGATAAGCAAAAGGATCAGTTTGGCTGTTGAAGAATTAGATAAAAAGTCAGCCAATGAGAAGGGGCATGATCGACAATGAAAGTACGCACAGCATGGAAGTACAAAGAATCTAAAGCAGTAATTTCAGATCCAAATCAAAACGCAGTGCAAAATCGGCAGAGCTTTGATCTAAGTTGACTTCGCAGAACTTTAATATTTAGATCCAAGCCATGACGATTTTAGGTAACTTAATTTTTGGAAAGTATTAGGCTTATAACCTATAAGTAACAAAAAAATCAAACGACTAATTCAGTAGCTATACAAGCCATCCGTAGATGTAGATGAAAATCGGTCTGCCGCGATTTAGGATCTAACGAGTATAATCTAGGGATGCAGATCAAGGCCCGAAAGTATTGCCGCGCGCATCACCAGGTAAATCGAACAGATGAGCAGGAAGCAGTGAAATCAATTAAAATCCGACGTCTATTCAAAGTCTGAGACATTAAAATCGACAGAGAAGAACTAAGACAAATATAGAAACTTCATAACCGGACCTAATCTAAAGAACCTGAGGCAATACGATAAGCAACAAGGTAAGAGATCTGACCTTTAGCTGCCAACTGAGGAAGGAGAAGTCGAGAACTGCAGGAAGCGAAGCGAGGCGCGGCTGGGGTGGAGGGGTTGCTGAGCTCGTATTCGTGCCTTTAAAAACCCCACCCGGGTGCTAGGGTTTCGCCAGACTCCCAAGTGCGTGCGCTGTAAGGCATTTCTATCGAGTATCGACGGCTGATAATGCATCAGGGGCATTCAGCGTTCCTTCGTTGCGGCTTGCGGGCTGGGTTTTCTTTTTCCTTTAATTGGTATACTTGCGTGCCAAGTTTTGTTGGTAGTCTCCTTCAAAAAATATGTTGGTAGTCGGGAGTAAGTACGGAGAAATTATAAAATAAACACATACCAACAAAAGGAAAAATTGAAGAGTTTTTTCCCAAAAACCCCTCTTTTTTACTGAAATTTAACTGTGCCCCTCTCTTTTGAATAATTCGTGCCACCCCTTCTCCGTTAAATGTTTTCCTGTGCTAACGTTGTTCCATTTTTGTTTTGTTTATTCTCCACCTCGTCCAATTAGCTCTATTCGTGGATGCTTTCTCTTTTACATTGTTTATTTATTTCCTTTTGCGTATCCACTTCAATGGCACCCATAGTTTATTTGAACCGGAGAAATCATGAAGCTGACGATGTGTGAGTTAGAAAAAAAAAACATATTACTCTTATTTAGTTTTTTGGTAGGTGATTTGGATTACACAATTTACTATTTAGAAGAAGATAAATGAATTTTAGTTTGAAATAAGCAGACTCTCCTAACTCGCACTTAGGGTGTTGGCAAAATTAGAGCATACCTAACTCGAATAAACCAGGTTTGAGTCTTGAGTTTTTTTACCCGGCCCGTAATGACCCAAAATTGAAGAACTCGAACTCTATTGTGGCAGAAGTTTGAGTTTGCAATTTTCGCTCATAAAATCTGATCGCCCTAATATTATTTAAATTTATTTAAACTATTCACAATTCTATGGTTTATGCATTGAAAATTCTAATATGTATAAACATATCTTTATAAAAAGGTGAAATACTATTGAACCCAACTGTCCCAAGATGACATAATTTTTTTCTATTATTTAGATACACAAATTTTTATAACCATAAATGTAGTTATATTTAAAATTCAACATTACATGAAGTAATTATGGTCGATTGAGATTGAATTTGACTAGAGCAAATCACAACCCGACCCGAACCCAAGACGACATCATTAACTTTTTAATTATTTTTACTAGAAAAAATTGTTTATTATAAATGTAGATAGATCTAAAACTCGCTTGATGTAATTTCTGCTCGACTCAAATTGAACCTTGCTTAAGTGGAACCTGAAACAAAACGTGAACATACTCCTAAATTATAGGTGGGAGTTCTATGATATGGTTAGGCCCACAAAGGCTAAAGAGAGAAAATAAAAAATAGAGAATCCAAAATTTGAATTTTTGGGACTAGGTCTACCTTGACTCTGACGCATCTGGTCTGATCAACCTGAGTAAATGATATGGCCCACATCAGGGTCCTCTTATGCGTGTCGGTACTTAAGTCGATCAGACAAATTTGGTTATATGCTCATCCTTTAAAGTATGTTAACAAAATTCAAAGTTGTACATTAACTTTTTCAGTTTGACATGTTACCTATTTCAGGTCAATGTAGATCAGCATAAAAATGCTCAGCCCAAACATGATCAAAAAATAATTATAGATCATACATACTCGACCCAAACTTCAAATTCTTATGTGCGATCCGACCTGATAAACTCAATGGACCCAAATATCTCATGTTACATACAAACACAAAAATCTAAAAATACAAAACCAAAGCAACTATTTTTTTTGTTTTATTAATATTATTTTGTAAACAAAGACTTGGATTAGTTGTTGTGAGTTAAAAGATAATAGTCATATTTCTTATTATAAAAATAGAGCTTTGTTTGTACATATTCAAGTTTTATATACCTACACCATGAAATTTAAAAAGTTACACATATATTTATACATGGGATGATCGACTTTTACGGATCAACAACTGTAAACTTAGATTTGACCCCCCAAATAAATCTAAGTTTTTTAAGTTCAAGTCATTTTGGATCCGGTCGAAAAACTCAACATCTGAATCCACTTTATTCAGGTTAGATCATGTATGATTTTGCATCACTAGGTGTGGTTAGGAGAATCTTATTATTTTGAATATAAACCAACGTGATTTTTATGTGAACAGTAACTTTAATAATGCAAATCAATTTGTACTAGAAAAATTGAATAACTTTAGTATGTTTTGTCTAGTTCACACATTGTCAGCTTCATTAATGTCTCTAGTTTAAATAAATGGTCGATTCCATTGAAACATAGAGGCAACAATAAACAAATGAACTTTATAAAAGAGAAAGCATTGACGAAAGAAGACACTGGACGAGACAGAGAATGAATAAAATAAAAATGGAACAGAAAATGTTAGCACAAGGGAGTAGTTAATGGATGAGGGGGCTGGCAGGAATTATCCAAAAGAGAGGGGGATATTGGAATTTCAGCAAAAGGAAGGGGAGTTTGGGAAGAAACTCAAGAACGAATGTTTATTTATCTATGCTATACGTGGAAGTCCTAAATTAGCACAAAGAGAAAGACTATCCAACACTAGATAATACATTTCGTACAAAAAAATTAATGTCTAAAATTTTATTGCAATTTTCTTAACCAGGCCACCACACTTTATGCCTATGGACAGTTGTATTCATGATCTATCTTGTGTGGCTCTAACTTCGCTCTAGAAATGTTCTGACTTCTCTCTAGAAATACCCTGACTTCTCTCCAACCATTGTGGGTCACTGGTAAGTCTCGAGCATGATATCTAAGATCACCTCTCTTCTCCCCCTCTTCCCTTTTTTGCCACACATACTCCTCTAGGTGTGTTCTGGCTGTAACATCATAGTTGTAAAGGATTGTCGGTCACCTTTCTGAGATCTCAATGCACGATTGACACGGTACTTCTTCGTTGTTTATTGTACTAGAAAAAAATCTACAAGATGGCTTTTGAAACAGCCACCCTACTCGGCTTCATATTGCATTGAATCCACATAGCAACATGTGGTGTTATGGCAACATTTATCCACATCTTAACCACCTATCCATTGAGCAAGTGTATATTTCACCAACATCTTGTTTACCTTCTGACTCTGGCAACATGAGAACATGTGGGCTTCATACGCTTAAATTTGCAAAATCCATGAGACAGTCTCATATCCACAACTACATCAAGATCATTGTTACAACCCCAATTTTTTGGGTTCATATGGTTGGAAATACAATTTCCCCAATAAATGTATAATTATGGGAATTATATGATTTATGTGTATTGAATGTATTTCCTTTACAACATTTCCTTTGTTCATGCTATTTCATGGATCATAATATGTTAATGAGTCCAATATGATTAAAATAAAAAGAAGAAATCAAATAATGCATTATTAAGAAGCAAATTTGATATAATGAGGACAAGATAAGAAATATGTGGACCCCTGGAGAGGAAGAGAGGACCAAAGCGCCGACCAATAGGAAGGTGACACATGGCCAGATGAGAGGTAAAATTATACATCTTGTTTTAAGCATAGAAAATTCTACGAACGTCAAAAAACAGCAAAACTATATATGAAAATGATGACGAGAATGCAAGGAATTCAATAAAAACATATTTAGATCTTGAATTTGATCATAGCTTGAAAAGTAGTTAAAGTTGCTAACCTTAATACTTTATAATGAGGCAAACCCCTAATTTGATGATTCTATGAAGTTGAGATGAGTAATGTGGATAATATATGGACATATTCACCTATTATTGATTAAAAGACATTTTAGTTTCTAAAGAAGATGATCCATATGCTTAATAGCTTACTTTAGGGTTTGAGATGTTAATGTGCATTAATGGGCTTAGAAACCCTAATCTAAGTGTTAGTGGGTTTTAATGAGATGTGATTCGAGATCCTTTGTATAAAAGTGATGTTAGGTTAATCCCAAGCCTAATGGATGATAAAAAGGCTTTAATGTGAATAGGTGAGTAATTAGGGTTTTGCACCTAGATCTGCTATTTTAGGGTTTTGTGGTTATAATAGAGAAAAGTTGTAATAGACCTAAAGGAACCCTAATGAAACCCCAATTTGGGTTGGAAACCTTAGAAAGGTGTCCCAAGTTGATAAGGAGTTGTTTTTGGATGTGATGGTAACAATTAGTTGTTACACATATTTTCAAGATCAAGATTGCTTGATTGGTTGCTTGTCTTGCTTGATTGGACATCTTGATTGGATTGGATTGGATTGGATTGGATTGGATTGGATTATGCATATTTCTTGTGAAATCTCCAAATCAGGTATGTGGTTAATTATGAGTACACGCATTATGTTTCGTGGCATTTCTCAAGGACTTGTCCATTGTAAGGAAATTAAACTATTTGGATGTTTCATTACTACAATCTTTAAAGTGATTGTGTGTATAACAATTTAAGTATAAGTGTGGCTGTCTCGAACCTACATACCATCTCTGGATGTATGATGTAAGACCAAGCCCTGGATGGAAGGTCTAAAGTGGTCAAACCCCAGACAAAAGACCACTGGGCACCCAGAGAGGTGACCTCAGGCACCAAGCTCAGGATGGAGAAGGTGGCCTTAAGTCCCTTGCAAGGACTAAACCCTAAGAGAGGGTATCCCAGAGTATGAGTAAAAGCGGTTGGGAAGTCACATTGAAAACGTAATTGTGCATTGTTAACAACTACTTCATATGATTAGGTTGTTAAAACTTATGTGCAATATTTTGTTTGTCCCTACATACCAGTATATTCATTTATACTGATCGGTGTTTTGTTTGTCGGCATTCTAGGTAATATCTGAATTTGGACAAACAGTAAAGTGACATCTGTGAAGAATAAAGTTAAAATAATAAAGAAGTATTAGGTACATAGAATTCTACTACGGGTAGAAGTCCCAAATACCTATTTTTGAAGGTATGCGAAAGTAAAATTTTATTCCAATTTTCAGTTTAGTCTTTCGTAGAATTTATTAATTATTTTTTATTATTTGTAAAACCATTGATCTTGTTTTGGGGATAATGCCTCATACTTCTTGGTCTTCCTTAATTGGGGGTTACCGAGAAGTAGGGTTGTTACAATTGCTATCAGAGTGATGGTTTTCCATTTAATCTTTAATAATTATTAAAATTTTACAAACTCTTTAGAACCCAAAGGAGTTATTAGAGGATTTTCCAATAATGGAGGTGTCTAGAAAAGGATCACAATCTAGGGTCTGACAAAATTTTCATCCACCCCGCTAGTCAGTCTATGAGGACTCCCGGATATTGTGTGACTGTATGGCCAAAATTAGAGGATTTGACTCGAAATAAGATACCTCTAGGTCTTCTCTCATCTGTCTTCATCCCTTATCTACCTCCTTTCACCAAATACGTCTAAGAGATTAGGGTTTTCTCTCTCTCCACCACCCTCCTGAGTTCAGGGTAAGTATAATAAGGATTAAGGAATCCTCCACCAAATAATAAAAAGTATGTAAGAAAGATGTCATGGACATAAGTTTTAATAATTAGAAACTCAGACTGAGTTTAGTTACATGTTTAGGTTGCATGGCGTGTGTAGCCATGCCCTCAGGAGAGATCTGAGATTAGACCTTCTTATAGGAGGATGAGGAGAGAGTTAGCCTTGAAGGAAGAAGCCTCCAGGAAGAGGGGACGATGCTCAACCCAAAAACCTTAAGCAGTGGATAGAGAAAGAGAAGACATGATGAGTTGGATATCATAGTTGTCCATGCATGCAAGTGCATGGGTTAGACATGCATGTTGTACATAGAGGTTTTAAGTATCCCTAAGAAACATGAATCATGTGTGGTTATTTGACCCTGGTGCCTTTTGGCGACCCGACATTGGGTGGGTTGTACCGGTTAGGGTGAGGGATCGCTCCCTCATTGAGAGGGTTGATGGTGACCGTAAAGGAACCCTAACGAGCATATATGGACAGAAAGAGGCACATACCTACATGTAAGAGAGTGGCAGCATGGTTGGTAGTAGGTTTTAGACCTGAGCCTGACAGGTTAGGCCTGATGGTTTATGAGATAGGCATGCAGAGCTTTGGATAGTGTTAGTCGGATATAAGTTTTGATAGTACAGGATGGACGTGTACCCTTATGAGCTTGACCCATATTTTGTAAGAGAACCTCCAGAGATAGGACCAGTTTAAGGGTTATCTCTAGAGAGAGAGAGTAAGACCCGTTCAAGAAGGTTGGAAACCTAGACTCTGAGACATGAGGAATCATGAGAAGTTTGGTATGATATAGCCTAGAATGGATGACCCTAAGTAGATGTATGTGGTTTCCTCATGCACGATCCTTAGAGGCCTATAGAGGAACCAAACCCTATAATGAGAAAGAGGCTTCTTGAATTGATGTACATATGATATTTGTAACTACCTTTTAGGTGTGGGAAGGAGAGTTCCATAGACCCTAAAAAGGTATGGTGACAAGTTATGAGGCCTCACACCCAGTTGGTTGTCCTGGTGTGGGATTCTAAAGGTTGTTCACATGAAAGGGTGTTAGGATGTTTATGCCTTATATGGTATGGGTTTGGTTCATGGTGGATCAGATGAGAATGATGTTAGACTGTTGATGGGTAGGAGGTGAACCTGGGGTTCCTAGACCTAAGAGGGGAAGTAGTAGTACTTGGTGCACATGATGCTCACAAGGTTGTATGAGTTCATAGGAATTGAGCATGGCACCCCCCATGTTTTAGATCAAAGGAAACCCCACTAGAAATGAGATATATGTTTGATTAACCACTCACACAAGTTGGTGACATATGTATATGTGATATTGGTCCAACCTTGAGGAATGATGAATGTGTATGAGAAACCAAGGAACTTGGCATGGTATAGTAGGTTGTCTTCTTGCTAGCTACGTGCCTAAGTAGCGTGATAGGGCTAAGCATATACATGATTATGTAAACCTTTGAGGTAAGAACATTTTGTGACCTTTGTTACTATCAAGCGATAGTTTTCTCTCATCCTGGGAAGGAACCCTTTATGTAGGGTGAGCACCAACTCTTGTTTAGGTTTGAGGTAACCTAAAGAGGTCACTTATAAGAGCTTGATGAGCTAAGTGAAAGAACATGTAGTATGATAGACCCATGTGTGACCATCTCTATGGGGCATGAGGATATGTTGCCATGGAGGTAACCTGTATGGGGCCAGACCAAGTTAGGTAGGTTGTCATGATCCCTATGAAAGTATGTAAGTTTAACCATACATGCCTAGAGAGATGATGGAGATCCGGGTGAGGATTTAGGTTTGAGATGTATTATGGTAAAATCCTAAGTCAACACTAAGGTCAAGTAGGGATAAGACCGATGGAAGTAGGAGTTGTCTGTCCCCTGGATGCACGAGACTAGAGGGTCAGGAGGTAACAACCACCTTTGCCCAAGGACCATGGGTTAGGAGTTTGGCCACCTTCATGAGTTCATGGGGCCTAAGGGGTAAACGTGAGAGGCACTCCTTAGATGCATTAGGGTCAGATCACCCCAAAGGTAACAACACCCTAGTGATCATGAAGGATTGTACATAAGAGAGATGTTTAAAACCCAAAAGTGTTTGGGAACAACCTTTCCATGGATGTGAAAATAGTTTTGAGATATTCATGGTGTGGAGACATGTGAAGTATGTTTCAACTTAGACTGGAAAATGTGATGGCAATGTGTGATGCACCGTCTCTACTCTTGGAACGGGATGAACTCTATATTTGGACTACAGCCAAATGCTTATTTCCTCTCGTTATGGGTGTAAGAGATAGGGCAAAATGCATGCCATATACTAAGGATGAAAGTGATATGAGTTGAAACGTCTCTATGATGTTTGAGTATAGAGGAAGTACCACACCTTTTGGAGAGTGTGTGGGATAGATGGTTTAAAATCTATGAGTCATAAGTTTGGGTTTGATAAGTGAGATGATGAGCTCAAAGTTTTCTTGACTGAGTTAGGCCTAAACCTGAGATGAGGATGATGAGTGGAGTATATGAAGGTTTATGTTTTCCTCATCACCTAGCACGTAAGGAAGATTACATAGTAACAAGATGTTCTCAGCTGAATACAACTCAGGTATACAACTATCTTGTTTAGCCTGTAGAGAGGCTGGAAGAGGTTGTTAGGTGAACCCTAAGTTCATTAGAAGATGAGACCAGTATGGCTAACACCTAGATACAACCAGACCCATTGGTCAAGATGGTGGATACTCAGTTAGCCAACCCAAAGCTTGATGAGATAGAAGGATGGTTGTAAAAAACTCAGATACACCTCTCAAGAAAAGGAAGGAGGTGAAACCCACTACTAGAGTGTTTTAGAGTTCCTGAGGAGTCAACCTTGAGGAATCATGACATGTAGGAGATCATGATTTTAAGTTAACCATACACCATGGTACTACTGAATTAGTAAAAGTTTGCAGTAGTACTTTGAATACCTGAGATGAAGAAGTATATAGAGTTGCATGTGGCAAGTCACCATGCATGCCAGGAGGTGAAGGTCGAACACCAATAACCCAGTGAGTTGCTACAGATAGGAGTCCCCGAGAGGGAATGGGAGTAGATCACCATAGACATGGTGGTGGGTCTCCCCAGGTGATGCGATGATTTTGAGTCGCATTTATAGACCTTTTTCATATGTGTTTTGTGCTCCAATTACTCATTTTTATGGATAATATTGCATAATTCACTCATTTCGGTCTTTGCCTTCATATTATGTCAATTCCCCTTTGTTTTACTATTTTGAGCATTATTTATCATAATATTATTATATGTGTGGATTTACTTGGTCTTGTTGTGAAATTTCAGGAAAAACAAGTATTTGCTTCCGTCGATACCATCGACGGAAGTCGATACCATTGACCAAGCCATAGATTGCCAGACGAGAGGAGCAGCACAGAGTCGATACCATCGACACCCAAGTCGATGGTATCGAGATCCCTTCAGATTGCTGGCGAGGAAACTGTCGATACCATCGACCCAAGTCGATGCCATCGACACATGAAGAGCTACAACGTCGCTAAACGACAACAACCGACGCTAAAGAGAGTCGATACCATCGACCCAAGTCGATGGTATCGAGATGACCACAGGTGCTCAGACTAAAAGAAAGGAAATCTGCCGCTAATCCGCTGGGTCGATACCATCGACCCGCGTCGATGGTATCGACGCCGGTAGATATGCGTTGGATTCGTTTTAATCTCGATCAGACGGCTGGAGTTATTTGACGACCTAATTAGGGACTTATACCTAATGACGACCGCCCAGACGAGGGGAGGATCGGAGATCGCATTGCACGAGTGCCGAGGAAGGGGAGAAAGGAGAACAGAGGCCAGAAGCTCATCCCGGGTGATTCTGACGCTGCCGAAGATGAATTCCACCACCGACAGGAGGGGAAGCTCGTATTCTATGCCAAGGATCTGCCGGTTCTTCTCCGTTCAGGGGTTTTCCCACTTGTTTCACGTTTTTCTTATGAATTCCCCTATTTCTACCATGTATTCGTGTGAGATGAACATGAGAGGCTAAAACCCTCCATCTTTAGGACCGGGAGTAGCCCGAGAATGCATTGTATGACAATTTTATATTGATAATTCACATTTTCTCTCTCAAAACCGTGGTATAGATTCGTTTTCTCCATATATATTGTTATGCTTGATCACCATAATAATAACTTAATGCCCTTAATCACTTCGACAGAAGGATTAACGGTTGGAAAAGAGACGAAACTTACATTAATCAATAAAACCCTTGACAAAGGAGTTGTAAAATTAATGGTGGGAACTGAGAGACCATTTATAATGCGCTTAGTTTAGGGTAATGATTACTACGACGGTGGAATCAACCTAAACCTAAGTAGTGAATTACACCACGACAGTGGGTAATTCTGTTTTCAGGCCACTACCCGGATAGAGAGAGAAGAGTGAGGAATTATATAAAACCTAATACAATGTTGACCCGTGGTGAAACCACCATCCTAAAGATATCCTTTTGAATTGATTAAACTAACCTTTAATCAATTGTTTTCTTTATTTCGTTTGATTTTATTTTAATTTCGACAACAACACTTACTTTGTTATTCGGCCTAACTGATTGCGATTAGTTAGTAGAAGTCTCCAATAATTAACGTATCCCTGAGTTCGACTCGGGCCTCACAAAGGCCTATATTACTCGACGCGTATACTTGCGTTTAAGCGCGTAGTAAAATACACGTCAAGTTTTTGGCGTCGTTGCCGGGGATACGGCGAATTATTGGCACTTTGAGTGCTAAGAGCGGCCACTCTAGGCCACATTTTTTTTTATTATTTTGAAACAATTTTAAATATTCTTAAATTTCTCTATAATCGTGTTTACTCGTTCAAAGCATAGTACTGAACCCCGATCTTCTTATTTCAGGTACTTTGCATGGTGCATACACGTAGCACAGACTACGCGAATCGCACACCTGAGGTTCCATCTCCGGGACCAGAGGACGAGGACTACTACGAGAAATATTACCAAAGCGACATAGATTCTGAATCTGAGCAAGAGCAAGCAGAAGAAATGGCCGAACCACAGACGATATGGGAGAAGATCAAAGCGTCTTCTTCATCAGCTTCAAAGGGGCCTATAAAGAAACAGGGGCTCAACATTCCAACCTACAAGATCGATCCAGCATTGATTAACTTGGTTAAATCAAACACATTTCACGGGCTGAAGAATGAGGATCCAGTGGCACACATTAGTCAGTTTGTTGAAAATTGTGATATGGTGAAGATAGATAGGTTCCCACATGATGTTCTGTACTTATTCCCAAGTTCCCTGGCAGGAATAGCTAGAGAGTGGCTACATAACCTTGACGATGAGTTTGTTGAATCATGGGATCATATGGTAGAGGTTTTCTTTGAGAGGTTTTTCCCTCCTGAGAAGACCAATGACATGATTAGGAAGATTCACAATTTCACCCAACATGCGGGTGAAACATATTCTGAGACTTGGGAGCGATTCCAGGTCATGTTGAGGAGATGTCCACATCATGGACTGGACAAGGAGACACAAGTGAAGATCTTCTATTTTGCTCTCTCCGAGCATGATAAAAGCAACTTAGACTCAGCCGGCTCAGGATTTTTCTTGAACAACACTGATACGAGATGCTGGGAAATACTGAAGAATATGGCACGAAAGCAATCTTGGGGAGAAAGAGAGAGAGGCCCAGTTGAGCAAGCAAGAGTTGCCAGTGAGTCAAAGGCAATGAGAGAGTTAAATGAGAAGATGGATCTTCTCGCAAAGAAGCTACTACAGAAGGAAGACAATGAGTCTGAGGAGGAGGCTCAAGTCAAGTACATGAGGCAACAACAAGGGTACAGGAACAATGACTATTCATGGCGAAAGGACAAGAAATTTTCATGGAAGGATCCAAATAATTTTCTGCAGGATCCGGACGCCAAGCCTGCACCAGCCACAGAGGACAAGAGCACGGAGTTGCTCAATCAGGTCATCAAACAAAACCAGGAGTTAATGAACACATTTGGGCAACAAATCAAGCAACAGGGTGAATTCATGAACCAATTTGGGCAGACTTTGCAGAGTCATGGGGCTCAAATGAGAACTATAGAGACTTCCATGGTGTAGATGGCAGCTGAAATTGCAAGCTTGAAGAAGCCAGCACATCCGGGTTTTCCGGGGAACACCAATGTTCCCGGGGGAAACCAGCAGGCTAAGGCCATCCTATTGAGGAGCGGTAAGAAAGTGTTGAATCCAAGGGCGGATGACACAAGCACACCGCAGGACAAAGTTGAAGATGCAATCATCAAGGAGCAGCCCACACCTATCACAGGGCAAGCTGAAGATATAGCTGAGAATGGTAATGAAGAACAAGCTGTTGAGGAGAAACCGCAGAAATTGACACCCTATGTGCCACCTCATCAAAGGGCACATACTGTTCCGGTCCCCTATCCCAATAGTGCAAAGGCAAGGAAGGTGGATGCACAATTTAAGAAATTTCTGGACAGCTTTAGGAAGTTATCGGTAAATATTCCGTTGTTGGAGGCGATTGAGCAAATCCCGTCTTACGGGAAGTTTCTTAAGGATGTCATCACTAAGAAGAGGAAAATACCCGACACCGAGGTCGTGGTGCTGAAGGAGCAAGTGAGTGCTTTCATTATGGGCACTTTGCCGCCGAAGAGGCAGGATCCCGGTTGTTTCAATATTTCTTGCTTTATCGGGAAGTTCAAATTTGGAGAGGCACTTTGTGATTCTGGGGCAAGCATCAATTTGATGCCCCTTTCTACATTTAAGAAGCTTGGATTAAAGGAATCAAGGCCAAGCAATATGACTATCCAATTGGCCGATAATTCTGTGGTGAAACTGTATGGAATCTGCGAAGATGTCTTGGTAAAGGTAGACCGCTTTGTTTTTTCGGCTGATTTCGTGGTTATGGAAATGCAGGACGAGCATGGCAATGAGTTGCTACTTGGACGCCCATTCCAAGCAACAGCCGATATGATCTTGGAGATGGGGAGAGGTCGCTTGACCTTGGGCATTGCGGATGATCGCTTTGAGATGGTCATGCCCACTAGCAATGCATCCACTAAAGCAAAAGCACAGTGTAACATGGTGAAACATGTGGAGCACAATATCTCACTTTGTCTTGGGAAGCCATTCTTGGATATGGCTCATGTGATGAGCAAGATGGATAGAGGGACCTTAGCTGTGGACATTATAGAGCAAACAAAAGTGGTCTCTTTACGTAAGGCTGTTGGATTTCCAAATGATGAAAATGAGGACATTTCACCTTCTTGGGAAGATGAGGCGATCATTACTTCAATTTTTGATGCATATCCAGAATTGCCGTTGGAGGCGTGTTTGCTAAATGTCACTTATGATTGGATGCGGAGTACTTCACTCAAGGAGTGTGCCAAAATGCTTCAGATGCTTCCATGTTTCTACACGAGGCACTATGAAGATTTAGGTACACTTCCCCCACCGCTGCAATCATCTCTTATTTGTCCGCCGGAGTTGGAGTTGAAGCCACTGCCCCCGCATCTTAAGTACGTCTTTCTAGCTGAGAAGGACAAGTTACCAGTGATTGTATCTGCATACTTGAGTGCGGATGAGGAGGAGAAACTACTGATAGTGCTCAAGAACCACCGTGGAGCCTTTGGGTGGTCAGTCGCGGACATCAAGGGGATCTCTCCTACACTTTGCCAGCACAAGATTCGGCTCGAGGAGGGAGCCAAACCAGTCATTCAGCCTCAAAGACGTATGAATCCGAGCATGATGGAGGTCGTGAAGAAGGAAATCATAAAACTTCTTACTGCAGGGATCATATATGCCATATCAGATTCGACGTGGGTGAGCCCCACACAGGTAGTCCCAAAAAAGGGGGGAATCACTGTCACTAAAAATCTTTTGAATGAACCTGTCACCACCCGATTGGTAACCGGGTGGCGTGTTTGCATTGACTACCGCCGATTGAATGCCGCAACTCTTAAAGATCATTTTCCATTGCCATTTATCGATCAGATTTTGGAACGTCTTGCCGGTCGGTCGCATTTTTGTTTTCTAGATGGATACTCGGGGTATAACCAGATTTCTATTGATCCTTTGGATCAAGAGAAGTCTACGTTCACTTGTCCCTACGGGACTTTTGCTTACCGACGGATGCCGTTTGGATTATGTAATGCGCCGGTGACTTTTCAACGCTGCATGCTCGCCATATTTTCTGACATGGTGGAGCGTTGTCTTGAAGTTTTCATGGACGACTTCTCGGTATATGGAGCGTCTTTTGATGAGTGTCTTTATAACTTGGACAAGGTACTGCAGCGGTGCGAGGACACACACTTGGTCCTCAATTGGGAGAAATGTCACATGATGGTGACAGAAGGAATTGTGCTAGGACACAAGGTGTCTAGCAAGGGTCTTGAGGTAGACCCCATGAAAATTGAGGTGATTTCTAAGCTACCCCCACCAAACTCAGTAAAAGGGGTGAGAAGCTTTTTAGGACACGCCGGGTTTTATCGGCGATTCATCAAGGATTTTTCTAAAATCGCAAAACCTTTATCAGAATTGTTGGAAAAAGATGCAGTTTTTGATTTCAATGAGAAATGTCTTCACGCATTCGAGGTTTTGAAAGAAAAGTTGATTTCGGCTCCGGTTGTTCAAACGCCAGATTGGACAAAGCCATTTGAATTGATGTGTGATGCTTCTGATTATGCAGTGGGAGCCGTTTTGGGGCAAAGGGTAGATAATAAGCCCGTTGTGATTTTCTACGCCTCCAAAACACTTAATGATGCTCAATTGAACTATACAACTACAGAAAAAGAGTTACTTGCCGTCGTGTTTGCTTTTGAAAAATTTCGGCAGTACTTAGTGGGCTCTAAAGTAGTTGTGTGGACCGATCACGCTGCGATAAAATATTTGATGGAGAAGAAGGATGCAAAGCCTAGACTCATTAGGTGGATTTTGCTTTTACAAGAGTTTGATATTGAAATCAAGGACAAATCGGGAATTGAAAATGTGGTGGCTGACCACTTGTCTAGGATAGAAAGGGTAGATGAACAAGGTTTACACATACCCATAACTGAGACGTTCCCCGATGAACAACTTTTGAAAACTAATTCTAAGGAACCATGATTTGCTAATATTGTTAACTATTTGGCTTGCAGGATCATCCCGGAAGATTGGTCATATCAAGAGAAAAAGAAATTCTTTCATTCTTTGAGATATTATTTTTGGGATGACCCAATTCTTTTGAGGCAGTGCAGGGATGACATTCTTTGCAGGTGTGTGCCGGAGGTGGAGTACGAGAGTGTTCTCCACCATTGTCATGCGTCGCCTACGGGAGGACACCATGCTAGTTCACGTACAGCAGCCAAAGTGTTGGAGAGCGGCCTCTATTGGCCCACTTTGTTCCGGGATGCCTATGATTTTGTGAGGCAATGTGACCCGTGCCACCGCACAGGTAACATTTCAAGGAGACAAGAGATGCCCCTGAATGTATTTCAGGAAGTTGAGGTATTTGACTTATGGGGCATAGACTTCATGGGACCCTTTGTGTCCTCAAATTCAAATTTGTATATCTTGCTTGCTGTTGATTATGTGTCGAAGTGGGTGGAGGCAATCCCCACAAGGACTAATGATTCGAACGTAGTGTGCAGGTTTGTCAAAGAAAACATATTCTGCAGGTTCGGGATACCCCGAATGATCATAAGTGATGGGGGCACACACTTCCGGAACCAAAAATTTTCGACACTTTTGAAGAAATATGGGGTCAAGCACAACATCGGTACCCCATATCATCCACAGACGCAAGGACAAGTGGAGGTTTCAAATCGAGAAATCAAGAAGATTCTAGAAAGGACAGTGGCATCCACAAGGAAAAATTGGAGTGCCCTACTACCAGACGCACTTTGGGCGTATAGAACGGCGTACAAAACACCTATAGGCACCACGCCTTTTAGGTTGGCATATGGCCGGGCTTGCCACCTTCCGGTGGAGCTGGAGCATAAGGCCCATTGGGTGCTAAGAAGGCTGAACTTGAGCTATGATGAAACTGGGCGAAAGAGGATGTTCGAATTGAACGAATTAGATGAGTTACGCATGACGACATATGAGAATGCCCGCATCTACAAGGAGCGCACAAAGATGATCCACGATCGACATATCAAGACGCGCACGTTCAAGAAGGGAGACAATGTTCTATTGTTTAACTCCCATCTCAAGATGCATCCCGGGAAGCTGAAGTCCCGGTGGAGTGGACCCTTTGTAGTGGAAGAGGTGAGACCGCACGGTGCGATTCTTGTGCGTGATGGAGATGCCACGTTCTTGGTGAACGGGCAGCGCTTAAAGTTGTATTTTGGTGAAAACTACAAGAGAAAAGTGAATGAGGTCAAACTCATTACACTTGTGGATGAATGAAATGATGGGAAGACGTCTAGCCTAAGATGCTAAAGAAGGGCGCTTGTTGGGAGGCAACCCAACCATTGGTACATTAGGATCGTTTAGTTGTAGTTATAGATTGCTTTTATTTCATTTAAATTTTAGTTTAAAGAAGATACCTTGATCCGTTTGTTCAATGTGCAGGCACAGGCAGGGTCGATACCATCGACACACTGGTCGATGGTATTGACATGGGTTTAGGTTGACAGCTGCAAAAATCGCACTGAATCGATACTATCGACGCCCCCGTCGATGGTATCGACATACCTACAGGCAAGTTGCAACAAAACGTCGATGGTATCGACACGCCAGTCGATACCATCGAGATCTCTGGAGAAGTTCAGACGAATTTTGCTCAGTCAACTCGATACCATCGACGGCCTCGTCGATGGTATCGACATGATCACATGTTGAATGCAACAAAACGGCGGTGTCACAATAAAAGCAGTCGATACCATCGACCCAAGTCGATGGTATCGACATCCATGTCACCGATCCGCACCAAGGCATCGATTATGATTATGAGTCCACGTCAGCGATCCGGGTGCTGCGTCGATACTATCGACTTCCGTCGATGGTATCGACACGTCAGCAATCCGGGTTTCTCGATCCAGCAAACGTCAGCCGTCGATACTCGCGAGGGAGGCGGATACCAGCGAGACGCGTCAATACCATCGACCCGCGTCGATGGTATCGACGGGTCAATAGTAGCGTCGGCCAAGTCTATTTAAGGAGAATTGCAACGTCATTTGACGTCACACCTTCAGAGCAAACGTCCTCCTTTGCGCCGAGCACTCCCCCGAGCCCTCCAAGACTGAAGAACAGCGACAATGAGCAGGGATCTTCACCGAGCGGAGAATCACTTCTCCATCTTCCCTGAGCTCTCTTTTTCTAATCCCATCTTCTCGCAACCATGGTGCATGCCGCCGGAGCTTCGTCATCGCGCACAAATCCCATGGAGATCGAGGAGTTTGTTCCTCCCCCGACCGCTTCCGTTCCTCGCCCACGCCTGATTCACCCTTCCATGGAGGCGAGGAAGGTTTACGAGGAGATTATGAAGCGGAAGATTGAGCCGACTCAGTATGTGGACCGGGGCATGCTTCAGGAGCTTGGTTTCAAGGCCAACTTGGCCTATGTGCTTCACAGACAAGCACGCCACACCAGCATAAGGCCAGGCGAGCTGGAGCGCCATGCGGATGGGCAGTCGTTTTTCGGCAAATGGGCCACCTACAAGGAATTGGTGGCAGAGTTTATGGCGTCCCTCGACGTCTGCGTCGTGCCCAACGACGTGGTGGCGTTGGATCATGAGTGGATCAGGGGCCGGGTGTCCTTCCGGCTGTTCAACAACAACTACAACATCACGCTGGTCCAGTTCAACAACATCTTTAACTGGAACCACTCCCAACATGATCACCGAAGCCCAGATTCCCGCACCGACTACAACAAGATCTTCGTCGAGCTAGTTACAGTGCCGGCAGGAAAGACTGTGAGCTACCATAATGCAGCGGTAGCAGATTTTGAGCACCCGTTCGTCCGGGTCCTTCATCGGATGTTGAGCTTGACGTTCTTCGCTCAGAGTGATTTGGCGTTGAGCAAGTTTCAGGAGAGCGATCTCTTCTTCCTCTACGCACTCCTGAAGCGACAACCATGCAACTGGGGGGCGTTTTGGCTACAGCGTGTCCTGGCGATGAAGAGGAGTACAAGGAAGGCTCCGATCCATTTTGGTGGGCTCATCACCAAGTTGGCGTCCTACTTGGGGCTGAATTTTCAGTCCATGACTCCGATTTCCACAAGAAGTAAGGTGAACGTGCAACACTTGCACCGTTCAAACCTTATCCTTCTCCGGGATGGGTTGGCGTACGCACATTGCCACGTCAACCAAGCTTATCAGGAGCGCTCACTGCCTGACGACGTCTTCAACATCGAGGGTGCGCAGCATTTCCGGTGGCCAATCATAGCCATCGAGTCCTCCGAAGAAGAAGGCGGCAACGACGAGCAAGGAGGCGAGGCTGAGGAGGAAGAGGAGGCTTTCACACCTCTTCGTGCACGAGTAGCACCACGGAAGCGTCCTAGGATGCATCCGGGTGCATCTTCATCATCACAGCCCCCGCCGCCATCACCACAGCCCTCGCAGCCAGCCGAGGATCCCTACTCCATGCAGGGAATGTACACGATGCTGCAGGATATACAGCAGACTCAGCAGCAGCACATGTCTATGTATACCGGTATTCATGATACTACGAGTCGGGTACTTGATAATCAACGGGCTATGTTTGAGAATGAACGTCTCATCCTCGCCAACCAAGAACAGATACACAACCGGTTGCAAAGGATGGAGATGCAGCAGGAGCCCTTTTATGACCATTACTGGAGTCAGGACTACTTTGGAGGCTATCCACAGCCTCCGCTGAGGACCCAATATGATCCAAGCTTCCAGGGGGAGTATCCGTCTTGGGATCCTACGGCCCCGCCGTACCCGCCTCCGCCTCCACAGGATTGATCAGGGTATCTCTGTTCCACCCTTAGGTTTGTTTTTGACTATGAGGCCATAGTCGGAATCAAGCTTAGGGGGGTAGCTGGAACAACTCTATCTTTTCTTTTGTTGTTTTTAGTTTTTGCTTTGTTATTTGTTTCTTGCATTTTTAGGTTGTGTTTAGGATCCACATCTATCTCGTGTAACCGTGGATGTCGTAAAAATTGTCATCTCGCTGTTTTCATGGGAAATTTAAGGGAATTTTAAATTTTTTGTGTCTTTTGGATAGCTTGACTTGGTTGTCCTTGGGGAACTTATCCTATGAAAATGATTGATTATGTCAACTTTAAAACAATATGTCACACTTATAATCCCATTGACTCATGAAAAGTGGATAGCAACGGTTGTTTGAGCCTAATCTAATCAAATGGTAATGAGACCTTAATCGGATGTAAGAGAGAGAACCCTCTAAACTACTACACATGTCAGTAAGGAGGGACACATAATACTCTTCTAAGGTTCAGTCATCTAATCTTGTGATCATTCCACTTCATTTTTCCATAATCCACTTAAGAATTGGAAGTAAAGTACAGTTTTAATTCCTTTTTGTGTGCATCGCATTTAGATAGGAGATGCATTGATATTTTCCATACCTTTGCATAAAAAAAATATAGGGATTCATGCACATTACCTTTAGGTGCATGCCATGTAGTTGCACTCATGAATCTCATGATTTCCATGCATAAAGTACACCATGTATCTCAATTTCTCTTAAAAAGTGATCTAAACTGTTCCATACCCTCGAAATAGTACAAAGAGTTCCAATCATGAAGAAAACAGCCCAATACATGTATCGCTAAGCAATTATGGATATGTGGGCTATAAGAAAAAAAAGAGAAGGAAAAAAATTTTCTGAAAATCTGAAAAAAATTTGAGAAAAAAAAGAGAATTTAGAAGGAAATGGAATAAGAGGGAGAAAGGAACATGATATCACTCGCATTACAGGAAAATTGAGTACATGATGTGGCTTAATTGGATTTCCATCTCATTTTGAGGTGGAAGGTTAGTGCATGCATCATTTCACCCAATTTTAGGCATTAGGGCATTTCTAATGTGCATTTGCATCATTTAGGACATTTTGTTTTATGCATATTGAAACTGTGCAATACTTCCAAGTTCTTCCATGAACCACCCATTCCATCCACTCGTTGCTCGGATTGGTAGGCCACCGTGAATTTCTCCTCACTAATGATTATCAGGAAAACTGCTTCCATGTAGATGGTAGTTAGGACGAGCAACGTAGTGTAGGCGATCACAAGATGCACCAATGCTGAATCGGCGTATATTATTATGTTAACTGTCTTATGTGATAGTGTTCATCGGTTTTAAGGATAATTTCTCTTATTGATGATTATTGTTGCCTTTAGGGTAATTACTGTTCTGTGGTTAGAGAAGGCCGGTTTGAGAACGCTCAGTGGGAGTCACATGGGATGTGGGTTGGTGTGTTTTTTTTTTTAGTTGACATCTACAATTCTATTCTAGGGATTAGTTGCTCGAGGGCGAGAAATGTTTAAGCTTAGGGGAGTTTGATGCGATGATTTTGAGTCACATTTATAGACCTTTTTCATATGTGTTTTGTGCTCCAATTACTCATTTTTAAGGATAATATTGCATAATTCACTCATTTCGGTCTTTGCCTTCATATTATGTCAATTCCCCTTTGTTTTACTATTTTGAGCATTATTTATCATAATATTATTATATGTGTTGATTTACTTGGTCTTGTTGTGAAATTTCAGGAAAAACAAGTATTTGCTTCCGTCGATACCATCGACCAAGCCACAGATTGCCAGACGAGAGGAGCAGCACAGAGTCGATACCATCGACACCCAAGTCGATGGTATCGAGATCCCTTCAGATTGCTGGCGAGGAAACGGTCGATACCATCGACCCAAGTCGATGCCATCGACACATGGAGAGCTACAGCATCGCTAAACGACAACAACCGACGCTAAAGAGAGTCGATACCATCAACCCAAGTCGATGGTATCGAGATGACCACAGGCGCTCAGACTAAAAGAAAGGAAAGCTGCCGCTAATCCGCTGGGTCGATACCATCGACCCGTGTCGATGGTATCGACGCCGGCAGATATGCGTTGGATTCGTTTTGATCTCGATCAAACGGTTGGAGTTATTTGACGACCTAATTAGGGACTTATACCTAATGACGGCCGCCCAGACGAGGGGAGGATCGGAGATCGCATTGCACGAGTGCCGAGGAAGGGGAGAAAGGAGAACGGAGGCCAAAAGCTCATCCCGGGTGATTCGGACGCTTCCGAAGATGAATTCCACCACCGACAGGAGGGGAAGCTCATATTCTACGCCAAGGATTTTCTGGTTCTTCTCCGTTCAGGGGTTTTCCCACTTGTTTCACGTTTTTCTTATGAATTCCCCTATTTCTACCATGTATTTGTGTGAGATGAACATGAGAGGCTAAAACCCTCCATCTTTAGGACCGGGAGTAGCCCGGGAATGCATTGTATGAAAATTTTATATTGATAATTCACATTTTCTCTCTCAAATCCGTGGTATAGATTCGTTTTCTCCATATATATTGTTATGCTTGATCACCATAATAATAACTTAATGCCCTTAATCACTTCGACAGAAGGATTAACGGTTGGAAAAGAGACGAAACTTACATTAATCAATAAAACCCTTGACAAAGGAGTTGTAAAATTAATGGTGGGAACTGAGAGACCGTTTATAATGCGCTTAGTTTAGGGGAATGATTACTACGATGGTGGAATCAACCTAAACCTAAGTAGTGAATTACACCACGACAGTGGGTAATTCTGTTTTCAGGCCACTACCCAGATAGAGAGAGAAGAGTGAGGAATTATATAAAACCTAATACAATGTTGACCCGCGGTGAAACCGCCATCCTAAAGATATCCTTTTGAATTGATTAAACTAACCTTTAATCAATTGTTTTCTTTATTTCGTTTGATTTTCTTTTAATTTCGACAACAACCCTTACTTTGTTATTCGGCCTAACTGATTGCGATTAGTTAGTAGAAGTCTCCAATAATTAACGTATCCCTGAGTTCGACTCGGGCCTCACAAAGGCCTATATTACTTGACGCGTATACTTGCGTTTAAGCGCGTAGTAAAATACACGTCACCAGGACTAAGAGAGGTCATGATGCAATATGGGTTATGGTAGATCGCCTTACCAAGTTGACCTAATCCCTTGCCAAAGAGAGAGAGCATTGTTAGTGTGACAGATCTGATTGAACCACATATATACATGAGAGAGAGATAGTTCAAATACACCACAATCTGAGTTCAAAGGTTCTCAAGCATGACCTCAAGTTCACTTCCATGTGGTGGAAGTAGGTACATGAAAAACTCGATGCTAGATTGAAGTTTAGTACATCTTATCACCCCTGACTAATAGACAGTCAAGAGAGTATGATCCAGACTTTAGAGGGTCTGATGAGAGCATGTGTGCTCATTCAGGGTCATACATGGGACCAGTTCCTGCCCCTAGAATAGTTTGCTCGTGATGATAGCCACCATAGCCAGTATCAAGATGTAAGAGGCTCTGTAAAGGAGGTCGTGTCGGTCATCTCTTCATTAGGATGATGTCGGTGAGAGGACCTTATGAAGGTCAAAGAGACCATAGTGTGTGCAGATGAAGTCGCTTTAATCGAACAATGACTGAGAAAGCACGGGGGCGACATGAGTCGTGAGCTGATGCAAAGCAGACTGACATGCAGTTCACTGTGGAAGAACATGTGTTATGAAAATCTGACCCCTCCATGCTATAGCTAAGAAAGTTGAGTCCCTGATACATGGGTCCATTTGAGATGGATTGGTGGAGTTGCTTATGTTTAGCCTTACCCCTCATGATAACATGATGTATGATGTGTTCCATGAGTCCGATCTAGAGCACTATGTGATGTACCTGAGCCATGTGTTGAGCATTGAACCTATTGAGCTCCAAGGGAGGCTGACATATCCCGAGTCACCTACAAGGATATGATATACCAAGGTGAGAGAGAACTCAAATGTAAGAATATAAGATGATAAAGGTTCTTTGGAAGCACCATGGAGAGGATGAAGCCACATGGGAGCCGATGATGGACATGAGAAAGTCTTATCCTGTTTGTTGGTATGTTTGGTGGAATTTTGAGGGCAAAATTCCTATAAGATGGGAAGGATGTTACAACCCCAATTTTTGGGTTCATATGGTTGGAAATGAAATTTCCCCAATAAATGTACAATTATGAGAATTGTATGATTTATGTGTATTGAATGGATTTCCTTTGCAATATTTCCTTTGTGCATGTGATTTCACGGATCATAATATGTTAATGAGTCCAATATGATTAAAAAAAAGGAAGAAATCAAATAATGCATTGTTAAGAAGGAAATTTGAGATAATGAGGAAAAGATAAGAAATATGTGGAAATATGGATAATGGAATCATAATGGATGAGATTTTGAGTCCACATGGTTTCTAATGGTAAAAGGAATCCAAATAAGTGATATAAAAGAATAGGAGAGAGAAAATATGCATAAAATATACCTTAAATAAGTGATAACTTGCATATGAAAAAAAGTCTCTCATACTTTCGAATTTGAGTCCCAAACTTGGCACACAAGTAGTTTAAGTCATTATGGACTTTCCCTTTAAATTTGGGATTAAAAGGATAAATAGTTTGGGATATATGCGTTTTGTAAGTTTCCTAAAGTGTTAAGGAGAACATTAAATGTCACAATTCGATTTTGATTTATGTTCTAATATGGGGCCCGATAGCCATATTGGATCCTTGATCCAGTGGTGGTTGCTTTCTAAGTAAGATCAGGAAAGGGGGAACAATAGATGGAAACTTATCAATCGTTTCTCTTTACACTCGATCCATGAGTGAATATGGAGTTTTCTCCATTGGATTCTGGGTGAGAAATCGGACCCAAACAACCCTACAAGTCCCTATTTCAGAGGGAACTGGGGACTTTCCCCAATTTGTGTGGAGAAGCAGACACCACGGCTTGAGGGATTCCCCTGATCCATGTCTATATAAGACCCCAGATGTTCACACGAGATTGGAACCAACATCCTGAAGTGCGTGATGGATGAAGCATACCGTCCCTCTCATTTCCCTGTGTGTGTTGTGTGCGAGGGGTATGAAGGGTGACAACCCTATGTTGTCGCTTCTGCCACTGCCAGTCGAGACAAAGATCCTTGTGGGCTTGGAGGATCATGGTGTGAAGGAAGGGAGGTTGATTCCTCTCTTCTGTAGCCTCACGAGCCAGCTGGATGGGTCGGGGAGGTCGTCGCCGAGGCGGGGGCGAACTGCCTTGTTTTTCTTCAGGAATAGGGGAGTGAGCTCACTGTCCGCGTGGGGCGACTCTCACGAAGGAGACGAACTATGTGGTCAGGTTCAAACTTTTGGGTAAATGGACCCAGTAAGGGATCCACGAGTCCAGAGGACCCCTGGAGAGGAAGAGAGGACCAAAGCGCCGACCAATAGGAAGGCGACACGTGGACATATGAGAGGTAAAATTACACATCTTGTTTTAATTATAGAAAATACTACAAACGTCCAAAAATAGCAAAACTACACATGAAAATGATCAGGAGAACACAAGGAATTCAATAAAAATAGATTTAGATCATGAATCTAATCATAGATCAAAAATTAGTTAAAGTTGCTAACCTTAATGCTTTACAATTAGGCAAAACCCTAATTTGATGATTCTATGAAATTAAGATGAGTAATATGGATAATATATGGACATATTAACATGTTTTTAATTAAAAGACATTTTCATGTCTAAAGAATATGATCTATATGCTTGATAGCTTACTTTAGGGTTTGAGATGCTAATGTGCATTAATGGGCTTAGAAACCCTAATCTAAGTGTTAGTGCGTTTTGATGAGATGTGATTCGAGATCCTTTGTATAAAAGTGATGTTAGGTTAATCCCAAGCCTAATGGATGATAAAAAGGCTTTAATGTGAATAAGTGAGTAATTAGGGTTTTGCACCAACATCTGCTATTTTAGGGTCTTGTGGTTATAATAGAGAAAAGTTGTAATAGACCTAAAGGAACCCTAATGAAACCCCAATTCAGGTTGGCAACCTTAGAAAGGTGTCCCAAGTTGATAAGGAGTTGTTTTGGGATGTGATGGTAACAATTAGGCATTACACATATTTTCAGGATCAAGATTGCTTGATTGGTTGCTTGTCTTGCTTGATTGGACATCTTGATTGGATCGGATTATGCTTATTTGCTATGAAATCTCCAAATCGGGTATGTGGTTAATTATGAGTACATGCATTATGTTTCTCAGTGTTTCTCGAGGATTTATCGATTGTAAGGAAATTAAACTGTTTGGATGTTTCATTACTACAATCTTTAAAGTGACTATGCATATAACAATTTAAGTATAAGTGTGGTTGTCTCGAACCTACATACCATCTCTGGATGTATGATGTAAGACCAAGTCTTGGAGGGAAGGTCTAAAGTGGTCAAGCCCCAGAGGGAAGACCACTGGGCACCCAGAGAGGTGACCCTAGGCACCAAGCTCAGGATGGAGAAGGTGGCCTTAAGTCCCTTGCAAGGACTAAACCCTAAGAGAGGGTATCCCAGAGTATGAGTAAAAGCGGTTGGGAAGTCACATTGAAAACGTAATTGTGCATTATTAACAACTACTTGATATGATTAGGTTTTTAGAACTTATGTGCAATATTTTGTTTGTCCCCACATACCAGTATATTCATTTATACTGACCAATGTTTTGTTTTTCGACGTTCTAGGTAATATCTGAATTTGGACAAACAATAAAGTGGAATCTATGAAAATTAAAGTTCAAATAATAAAGGAGGATTAGGTAGATAGAATTCTACTATGGGTAGAAGTCCCAATTACCTATTTTTGAAGGTACGAGAAAGTAAAATTTTATTCCAAATTTTAGTTTAGTCTTTCATAGAATTTATTAATTATTTTTTATTATTTGTAAAACCATTGATCCTATTTTTGGGATAATGCCTCTGACTTTTTGGTCTTCCTTAATTGGGGGTTACCGATAAGTAGGGTCATTACAATCATAACAAAGGAAAGCACACACTCCTCATCATCCTCACTCACATATCGACACCCCACACCTCCCACATAGAGTCGAGATAACATCATGATTTCACCCTTGATCATTGATCGGTCAGAAACATCAATGTCCCCAAAACATGTAGGTACCTTGAGTGTGATTATGAGCCCGAATGGATACTCTCCATGTGGGATACAACATCTTCAGGGTCCTTTTTCATGAAGATGGTCGGGGAGGTCTTCTTTCTATTCAGGGATGGTATGAGGTGATGATAGTTCTAGATCTCTTCCAAGGATGTCACACTTCCCTTCACCCTAGATCACATCAAGCTATCACTGTGTGGCTCAGAGGTTTTAACAACATCATTCTGATTCTCTAGCACCTTTGTGATCTAGAATTTGACACAGCCTGCTTGATGGTAGATTCAATAGAACAACAATAGAGTATCACATCACAATATGATGTAGATCAACACATTGCTACCACATATGACAATGTCGATACACATGCCACTTTAGAGGAGGAGACATGTTATGATTGTATCTGAGCTTAATTGGTAAGTTAGGGTTTATGTGGATGATTACATGCTTGATTAGATTGATCATTGCTTAATCATTATTAATGATGATATCTAAATTATGATATGTTAAACTTAATGAGAACTCAAAGTATTCTATCGCTTTGTATAATTAAGGTTTGAGAAAATATAAACCATATTCGGTTGAAATTAGGGTTTTCACCAAACATGCTCATGTTGGAGAGGAATGATATAGGTAGGAAAAGGATAATGAAAATGGTAGTTTGGGGCTTGGATACCACGACCGTGGTGGGTAGCACGACTGTGTTAGTTCATTGGTGGCATGGGCATTCTAGGCCACACGACCATTTTGGAAGAATTGAAATGTTAACCAAGTTTTGTACTCATATATGATGAGACCAATGCACCACAGCCATGGTGGGAAACATGATCGTGCTTGGTCCATCTTAGCATGGTCGTGGCAACTTGCATGGCCGTTCTGGGGCATTTTCTCTTCAACCGACTATTATGCAGATTGCTAGATAGCAGCACACTATTTGATTTTTAGTTATTTATGGTAGCTTGGAATGATCTTAAATTTGAAATGAAGCTTTGTAACTCAATTACAAACAACATTCTAAATTTTCATAATTTTTAGAGAAGATTTGACCTCTAAAATAAATGAATTACAACAACATTTTTCTGACGGAAAGTTGAAGTAAAATAAAAGAAAGTATAGTGAGGGGTCAATGTGCAATTGACTCAAGCATCTCAATTGCTCTATATGGTCAACCTAACACACTAGGAGATCTTATAATTCGTGATTCATTCTAGAGAAATGAAATCCTAGAGAGAGAGGGAGAGTTAGGGTTTGAGAGGGGAAAGTGGTGGAATTGTTGATCTAGGGTTTCTCTATCTGAGATATGATGAACTCAAGTAAGCTTAGCTTCCCTGCATAGCCTTTAATGGTGAATCTTCTCTCACATGTGAAAATTCCATCCCTCATCTGATTTGATCTGAAATGATATCAAATCTCTCCTTTTTCTCACTCTTTCTTCATGATTCCCCATTTCTAAGGTTTCCGGGCTGAGAGGAAGAAGAAATCACTGATTTGCTGGGATTTTGATATGAATTCGAGATTTTCATAGATGGATTGCATTTTTAAGGTGTTTTCACACATTAGGGTGAGGGGGAACTTCCTTTAAATGGTAGACTGCAAGAAAATAAGTTAAATCATCAATAATCTTCAATTACTTAGTGTGTGACTACAAACCCTAAATTGTCTTTTTGATCTAGTTGTTGCATAATGATATGAAATGGATTATTCCTCTATTGAGATGAATTTGAGATGCTGAAATCATATTTGAATTTTATACAATTCATCTTAATGAGAATTCCCTAAGTAATTGCAGAGGTTGTAGGAATAAATTGAAATTTAGGATTTTCAACTATGACTGAAATTGTTGTGTAATTAAATAAAGAATTCTGTCTATCTAACTATACTTGTTTATGAACTATTGTTAATATGAATGCATAGTACATATATGTCAGATAATATCTTGGATTTCTTGTGATGTCATTAGTGTTTGCTTGATATCTCAGTAAAGAGGGTGAAATCCTAGATGAGTGGAAAGTTGGAAATTTGCGAATAGATATTGTGAAATCCATTTGAAGTGCTTCTCTTGACATTATAGAATTTATTTATTCAATGTTATTCTTGATGCATGATATCTCAATGAATGGCATGGAAACCCAAATTCAACTTAGTTCCAGGGTTTCATACAAATGTTGATTGTATATGATTGGTTGAAAGCAGTCTTTATTCAGTGAATTTTTATGATGCATTAAATCCTTATGAGAGTTATGTGATAAGTGAATGAGGTAAATGAAACCCCAAGGATAGGGTGTTCAGTGAATCAAGTATTGTGATATCAATGTTTCTCGATATGAGATGTGGTGATGCTTAATAGTTCGGTTGTGGTAAATATTATCAGATAATCTATGAAATGAATGGTTTATAAAGCTAAACTAGGATATGTTGATGTGATGATTGAATTGTGAATTTAAAGAGTGAATTAGACATTTAGATGCCCTGCGTACTGTAGATTCCTCACAAGATGAGGCTTGTGTTGTGAGGAGGAAACAATTTTCTGACTAGAGGTAGTCCAGATCGAGGTAAGTCAGAGCGCATCGGTAGGGTGCGGGGGTCTCGACCAATAGTGCAACCTCCTTACATTCGTGTGGTACCCAACACCAACTGAGGATACCAGTGGTACCTGTGTTACATGTTGTAGTGATCAATGGTCAGTAGTTCCACTGATGCACAATAAGCATGAGGGCTTTGACTCACCGTCTGAGTACCCAGGTTGAGAGGTGGAGTCTGAGATATTCAGTCGCTCCCATTAGCCATCGAGAGGCAGACGTTCCGAGGCCCGCTGTAGATGGGGTTTTACTTGAGAGATAAGCTTAGGAACCCGAGCATGCTTCTAAGCCTTGTACACTGAGATCGTAGCTTGCTGCAATTCTTTCACATGTTGTGACACACCTCATATGGGTTTAGGGCATAATAAGATGAATGAGAGGTAAAACAAGTGTGTGCAGTTATTCAATTATTCTTTATATGTTTCTAAATTATTAGTTCTCTTTATGATCAATCAAGCATGTTCATATATTAATTCACTCTTGTAGATGTCTAGAGTATCTTGCCATATTTATCTTTATGAATGATTAGTCTCTTTAAAGATTACTATTGTTATAATTGATATCAGTTGATCAATAGTATATTTGTAATTATATAAGTTCTTTAAACTATTTTTATGAAGTACTCATTCACTGAGCGAGTAGGTTCACCCCTCTACTCACAATTTTAAGAGATAACTCATGGACTAATGATGTCAATGCATAAGAGTAGATCAGTCACAGGAGTTATGCATGAGATTAGTTAGGTTCAGTCGATCCTTGTCACTATAGGTCCTTGTATAGAAGTGAGAGAGTTGTAAATAGTGATGTGTATCTTTATTTCCTTAATAAGAGAGAATGTATCTGATTATCATGTTGTATGTACACGAAATTGTAGGAAACATAATGAATGTTTAGATATGTATATTTATTGTTGGCAACATATTAGAGTAATCAAGTATTAACTCCCCTTGTAAGGTTTGTTTACATGATTGAATATGAGGAAACAAAGAGTTTGAAATCAAAGAAAAACTTGGGAGTGAACCTTGTATTAAGTATAATCCTCAAACTTATGCCCTAATCTCATGATTGGTGCTAATTGTGGGATGTGGGTGTAGCAATATGTAACAAACTAAAATCCATGTATAATCTTAGTTTAGCCTTTTCATAAGCTTTTCCTTTCATTTCTGTCCTTGATGTTGAATTAGTGGAAATTATAAAGGTTTGGTGTACATTTGTTCCCTATATTTGACATTATAAGGATTTATGCACAAATACCTCAGTAAAAGTTTGCTAAAGGATTTAATTTGCAAATTATCCACTTAATAGGGATAAGAATAAAATAAAGTTGATCTAAAGTTTCTATGGCCTTTTTGTATGAGAAAAAAAAAGAAAATCCTAAAATTAAGATAATGTGACATTAAATGAATTAATTTTTCCATTAAGTGAAAATAAGAGAAAAATTGCCTAAAATCCATAAAAGAGGAACTCAAAAGATAATTCTAAATCCAAATTCATTTTATTTGAGTACAAGTTTGCTTGAGTGATAAGCTTTTTGAAAAGAGGTAAGTATAATTGTATTAATTGAATGGGAAAATAGGAGATAACTAAAAAAAATCATTAATGACTCCAAAAGTAACAATTGATGTCAAATTCATGATCTACACATTAAAATAAACCTTTGGGTGACTTTTCACTCAATTTAGAGAATATTTGATTAAAAGGTGTAATCAGGAGAGAGCAAGTGTGAAGAACCTTCAAATATTAAATAAATGTACAAACAACTTCAACATGTAAAATTGATGGCAAATTCATATCCAAGGTACTTAATGTGACTTGTGGGTGAAGTGTCATCAAATTTGGAGAATCCTATAACCAAAAGGAAAATCTAATTACATATTCAGATTCCTCATATCAAAAATAGGTCAGGTGTGAATTTTCAATAGACTTGGGTTTCGTTTGCACCCTCAATTGAGGAGAGAGAAAAGATTAAATAAAAATAGGTGCCACTATAGTCTGATTAAGAAAATGCAATCAATGTATCACACACATTATCTGTTCATTTTTCTATTTTTCATGCTAATGAACGGTCTAAATTTTTTGCCCTCTTGATTGGACGGCTGCGAGCTCGTCACCTAGCTTGCACCTAACAAGGAAACTAGAGCAGTTCACACCGAATCTTCGAATCCATATTTCTCAATCTGTAATCAACCTTTTCTCAAGATTTTTTATCCTACACTTTCCTTATCGGATTCTACACCGATTGACCCATCAATTATGATGTTTTATGATTAATTTAAGAAATTTTCAATATCAGACGTTGAGCTCTCTCACCGCCATAGTGTTTAAACCCTATGGCAAACCATACCTATAAACAATACCCCCAAAATCTTTGTCTCCTTTTACCAAACCTCCTCTCCTCTTGATTTCCTCATTGCTTGCGTGTGTGGGTGTCAGGAAGCTTGGATCAGACATGGGTTTGTAGTGGCTAGTGCTATTTCCCTACTTCATCTCGAATCAAATTGTCTTCGCCAACAAGTTTGTGGTGATCTTAAAGTTCTTTTTGTGTTCTTATTTATGAGTTTGATCGCGTGTCACGAATTTGCCCAAAGCTGGTGCTTGCTCCTGTGCTCGAATGACAACATGGCTCATGATCTGAGGAAGGGGACAATCCCCTTGGTCAAATGACTGTTATGCCCCCCGATGTTTCCTTCTTTCCTCTCTGTTTTCACACAAGGTCGTTTCTATCATTTGGTTCTTTTTCTTCCTGCATTGACGCAAGATTGAGTCGGCATGGACCGCTGACTTGATGCCCTACGATTGGGCCAAGTCATGTGACCCACCTCTCTCTCTCTCTCTGTCTCTCTTGCCTTATTTTATTGATGTGGCATTCTCTGATTGGTCCAATTGGATAAATAATATCTTTTTATTCCTTTGTCCAAAATATAAAAGAAAATATGTTTTGGAATCAAAAAAATGTAAGCTTTCTAATAAAAATAATTTCAAGGATTGCTTTTGAGTTTTGTCAAAAAGTGTTTTCTAAAAGAATTTTAATACATAAAATCTTCAAAAATACACTTTAATCATCATAATTCCAAAATAGACAAAATTATATGTATTCTTAATCAGGAGAACCTAATAAGATAGGGTTTCTTTACCATTAATGCATACGTAAAAAACTAATACATGATTATACATTGAATAGGAAAAGTGGGCCTTGGAATCAATTAAAGTGGTGAAAGTGAGTAATAGGATTTCATTAAGAGAGGTATGTGCTTTCCTTACACCTAAGTTGGGAATAATTGCAAACCCTAACTTAGTTTCCCTAATGAGGAACTTATTAAACCCTAATTACTCTTTTGTTAATTCTTTTACTATTCTTGCCTCAAAATCTATTTTGATATTTATTTCTTGAGTCTTGTACCCCACTGCCATATTTCTATTACTTGATGCCTATACTTGCCATAGTTATATAGCATGTTGATTTTATTAGACTATTTAACTAGTGTAGTGGTACTTTTGTACAACCACCTATAGATAGGGCATGTGTAAATTTGCCTAGGGGATTGTGTTACTCTCCCCAATATAAAATATTTGGTAGGTGATTGGAATGTGTTACTTTCCCTCACCTATTTGGTTGGGTCCGGTAGGTGTCTCAATCCTACTTAGTTAAGGTAGTCAATATTAATCATGCATGCAGACCTTTTATTATTTTTCTTGTTATGGCAAGCATCTTTTCGATTATGCCTCATACTTTTGACCGTCTTCATCTTATAATGAAACCTTAGCCTTATTTTCCATGTTGTTTCTTATCTTTTGTCCTTGTTCATTATCTGTGACACATACCTTGCTTCTTTATTTTGTTGGGTGCTTTCCCAACCACCCATGGTTTTATCAAGGAGTTGGATAAGGCCAAGGAGACCAAGTTCAGGAGTAGATTCCAATTTTTCTATCAAGGATGACTAGGTTGCTTCTTTCTAGATCCCATTAGTTTCTTTTCAATTTTCCTTTTCAAAGGAAATCATGTAGTGAACTGAGTTAAAAAAATCAATGTAATAACTTAGTTTCCTTTCCGCTGCTATTGACATATTACATGTATCTGAAACATGCTTATCTACTTGGATTATTATACATGAATACCACAATGTCTATTTTTCTTAGGAAAAAGTGGATGTTTTGTATTTCATGTAAATTTTAGTAAGGAGGTGATCTCACCTCTTTACAACATGGTATCATAGCCTATTGGGCAACTACTAGGGCATAAGTTAAAAGTAGGGGAGTCTAGAAAGGATTAGGGTTTGGGGGCTGGCAAAATTTTCCTCCATACCACTAGCTTGGTTTACGAGGACTGTCGGATCCATATGATACATGCCTGGCCTACGTTGATACTAACTGCCTGAAATAGTATGCCCAGAGGTAATAGTGGCCTTAGATATACTTGTTGTCTACTCTTGGTTATCTTATGTATACCCTTATCTTTTAGGAAGGGAGATTTGTTTGGAAACACGAAAAACTCCACTTTCGAAGCCTCCTCCAGCAACACCGACAATCAAGATACTCTGGTGACTCCCTCTAACATTGGGACAGTCCCTAGTGCCCGTGTTGGTACACCTCTTCTAACCCCTGAGTAAGAGTTGATCATGTTGCGCCAGCTACTCTTGACTATCTTGGTGGGACAACTTTCTAATGTTGCAGCTGCTGCAACTAAGCCAAAGGAGTTCACCCTTACAGACTTCATCAAGATGCAACCACCGTACCTCAAGGGAGAGAGTGAGCCAAACATGGTGGATAAAGCCGATGACTAGGTTTTGTGCTTGGATCGTACCTTTGAGGTCATGGAGTGTCCTCCTCACCAGAAGCTCTACTTTGCAACGTATGTGCTGGATGGGCCAACACGGGTCTAGTGGACAGGTGTGGCTCATACACACAATACTTCAAGCATGACCTGGGAGTAGTTCTGCAAGTTGTTCCGTGAGAAGTACATCTGCCTCACCTATCTGAAGAGGAAGGAAGTAGAGTTCTATAGTTTGCATCAAGGGAGCATGAGCATCTCCGAGTACGTGCAGTGTTTCCTCCTCCTAGAGCACTATGTTGTGGACCTTGGAGCTGAAAGAAGATCAACCATGTTCCTTGAGGGTTTAAGCTACAATGTTGGATGCAATCTTGTTCCCCAGCTACCTCTGACATTCCAACAAATGGTGGGTAAGGCTTTGGTGATATATTCTTACCCTAGATTCTAGTCGTTGGGGCACAACAACAACAACAAAAGGAAGAATGTAGGTGGAAACCAAGGGCGCGACAAGTGCAACCGTTGCTCCCATTCTCACTTGCTAGGAAGATGCCCCGTTGGCAATGGTCAACCCCATAGAGATGATCGACATGCACCCATCTGCCACAAGTGCGGTCAAGCTAGACACATATGACCCAACTATCCAAAGCTTGGGCATGGTCCAACTCCAACTCAGTAGCCTACTCAACAGTCGCAACAACGACATAATCTGCCTCCAAAAAACAACAATCAAAACTGGCAAAGTCGATAGCCACTTGTACAGAGGTAGAATGATAGGGTGTTTTCCCTTAATGTTGAGGAAGATGAAGAAAGATAATGAAGTCATAGAAGGTAATTTACATTTTAATATGCATCCTGTTAAAGCACTCTTCGATTCTGGTTCATCAAATGTGTTCATATCAACTCAGCTTGCTGCTATGATATACATAGAATCAGAATATATGGATCATGTGTTAGATGTTAAAACCCCTAGTGGTAGGATCTTCTCTTCTTATCTTAAACTCCAAACCTTAGAACTCTATATCTCTTAAAGGATGTTTCCCTCATATTTCATCTTGCTTGACATGATCACCTTTGATGTTATCCTGGGGATGGATTGGTTAAAGAGGTACAAGGTTGTTTTTCTCTGTGATCGAAGGTTGGTCTTTTACATCATGTTGAGGGAAGGATGTGTGTCAAGGGTAGGAAGCGAGAGGATCGACAATTTATCATCTCTGCAATCAAAGATGAAAAGCTTGTCTCACTAGGGTGTTGAGTATTTTTAGCTTCTATCATCCTCGAAGCCACACCTCTTGCTCTCAATCACATAGAAGTGGTGAAGGACTTCCCTGATGTCTTTCCTGAGGAGTTGCCTGGATTTCCCCCAACTTACGAGGTGGATTTTTCCATCGAGCTTGCACTAGGAACTTCACCAATCTCAAAGCCACCTTATCACTTGGCCCATGCACAACTCGCTGAGCTTAAGAAGCAGCTTTAGGAGCTTCTCGACATAGGATTTGTGCATCCTAGTGTTTCACCTTGGGGAGCCCCTATCTTGTTCATGAAGAAGAAGGATGGTTTGTTGCGTATGTGCATGGATAATCGTATGCTTAATCAAGTGACAATAAAGAATTGTTATCCTTTGCCTCACATTGATGATATGTTCGACCAGTTGAAGTTGGCCACTGTGTTCTCGAAGATGGATCTACAAAGTGGCTACTACCAGATGTGAGTGAAATATGAAGATGTCTTGAAGACAACTTTCAAAACACGTCATGGGCATTATGAGTTTCCGGTCATGCCTTTCGGCTTGACTAATGCCCCTACTGCTTTCATGGTCTTGATGAATCAAGTGTTTCATCCTAACCTCGGTCAGTTTGTTGTGGTGTTTATCGATGATATTTTAGTCTACTCCAAGTGTGAAGAACAACATCGTGAACATCTATGAATTGTGTTAAACACACTAAGAGAAAATCAACTATATGCTAAATTCTCAAAGTATGAGTTCTAAATCAAGGAAGTGATGTTTTTGGGTCATGTAATTTTTGTCAGACATATTGATGTTGATCCTGCAAAGATAGAATCTATGACCAAGTGGAAAGCTCTGAAGACTTTTTCTGAGATCCGTAGTTTCCTCAGTTTAGTAGGTTACTATCAGAGGTTTATCAAGAGTTTTTCCGAGTTAGCTCCCTCTGACAAAGTTGACAAGAAAAGAAGTCAAGTTTGTGTGAACGCCAGAATGTGAGGACAATTTCTAGAATCGAAAAGGATGTTTGACATCTGCTCATGTTCTTACATTACCTGTTGAAGGCAAACCCTACATCATTTTCACTGATCCTTCTAAGCAAGGATTAGGATGTGTCTTGATGCAAGAAGATTGAGTGATCGCCTATGCTTTGCACGAGTTGAAACCTAACAAAGAGAACTGGCCTACACATGATTTAGAGCTAGCTTCTATTGTTTATGCTTTAAAAATATGGTGACACTGTCTATATAGAGTAAAGTTTGAAGTTTTCTCAGATCATAAAAGCTTGAGATATCTTTTGACACAAAAGGATCTGAATCTGAGGCAACAAAGATGGATGGATTATCTCAAGGACTACGACTTTACCATCACCTATCACCGGTAAAGTGAACGTAGTTATTGATGCTCTGAGTCAGAAGAAGGATGCAGTCTGTGCTGCTATGAACCCAGAGTACGTTTCCTGTTGGCAGCCACAGCTTGATGATAAAGAAGATGCTGAGAAGTTGTGTGTTCACATGGCTAGTTTGTCCATTACACCATCTTGGATCTCAGAAGTTGTTGTTGCACAACTTGAAAATTATGAGCTTGATGAGATGAAGGTCTTAGCTGAGACGTTGCAATTTGACTTTTAAGTTGGAGTGGATGGTGTTGTTCATTTCTGACAAAGGTTGTGGATACCTAAAGTCGGGAACATGCGACAAAAGGTTTTAAGTGAAGCCCATGGGTCTAAGTACATTATACACCAAGCAGTCTCTGTTACGACCCCATCTGAGCTTAATTGGTAAACTAGGGTTACCAAGATGATTACATGATTAATTGGACTGATCACTCTTGAAATCTAATTAATGATGATAACACAATTAGGATGTTTTAACTATGATAAGAAGTCTAAATGTTCTTTTGTCTTGAGAATTAGGGTTTGAGAAGCATAGACCCTAATCGACCCAAAATAGGGTTTTAATGACATATGAATACATAATTTGATAAGTAGAATGTCTCACTAAATGACTTTTAGTATTTTATGTGTAACTCTGATTTACTTCAAATTTGGATATGATTTGTATATATAAAATTTGAACAACATTGGAAAATATCAGAATTTTTGAAGAATATTCTGACCTGTTTATCGGTCGAGTTTCAAATTCGACCGATCATATTTCCAGATTTATACAGCAGTGTGGTAATTGAATTTTATCTTTTTATTGGTATATCCAATTGATCTCAAATTTTAACTGTGCTTGAAAAACACAGTTTTAGAGACACTGTTAAATTGGCATAATTTTTGGATGACTTTTGATCTCTACAGTGAGGGTGTCGGTCGAGTTCTGTGCAGGGCAAACTCGACCGAATCTGCTGCAGACTGCAATATAGCAGTGCACTGTTCTATTTTTAATTATTTATTGGTAATCCAAATGATCTCAAATTTTAACTGAAGCTTTATAGATCAATTATAAATAGCGTGCTAAATTACCATAATTGTTGGAGAAGGTTTGATCTCTGAAATAAACGAATTACAGTAACTTTGTATAACTGAATATTCAGCCAATATAATTAAAGTTGAGTGTCGGGTCAATATGCAATTGACCCAAGCAGCTCAAATTGACTTATATGATCGACCACACACACACACAACTCTCATTCTTCGTCATCCATCCCAGAGAAACGAAAATCTAGAGAGAGAGGGAGAGTTAGGGCTTGAGTGGAGAAAGAGGAGGAATTGCTGACCTAGGGTTTTGCGGTCCGAGGAATGGTGAAATCAAGTAAGTTTGGATCCTTTGCATAGACTTTTATGGTGAATCTTCTCTCTCATGTCAAGATTCCGTCCATGCTCTGATTTGATCCAAGATGATGTCGAAATTCCCTCTTTTCTCACCCTTTCTTCATAATCCCTCATTTTCAAGGTTTCCTAGTTGAATGGAAGAAGAATTGGGAGATTTGCTAGGGATTTGATATGAGTTCGAGATCCCCTGAGTTGAGCTGCAGTTTTGAGGTGTTTTCACACCTTGGGGTGAGTGGGTTCTTCCTTTAAACAGTATAATGCACGAATTTTGATTATAGCATCCAAATCCCTAATTGCTTGGTATGTGATTCTAAACCCTGAAATGTTCGTTTAATTTAAGTTGTTGCAAATTGATATGATATGGATTCCTTCTCTGTTTGAATGACTCTTTGATGGTAGATCCACATCAGAAACGTATACAACACATCCTAGAAAGAATGCTTTTCAGATTTATACCATATGATGTAATTAGGGTTTAACCTAATTGAGATATCTCTAGAGTTTCAACCTTATTGAAAAGGACTAGTAATCTTATAAGTGGTTAGGATGTACCTAATGGATTAACTTATTTGAATTTTATCCTTGGTGCATGATATCTCAGTGAATAGCATGGAAACCTAAATTTAGTTCTATTTCCATGGGTTCATACGTATATCGATTGTATATGATTTGTTGAAAACAATCTTTATTTAGTGAATGCTTATATCCTATGAAATCCTTATGAGAGCCATGTGACAAGTGAATGAGGTAAATGAAAAGGTGAATGAGGCGAATGAAACCCTAAAAGTAGGGTGTTGGCATGTGATGAATGAATAAGGCAAATGAAACCCTAAGGATAGGGTGTTCAATGAATCATGTTATGGTGACATGAAAGATCTCGATATGAGATGTGGTGATACTTAACTGTTGAATTGTATGTTTCTATTGCATTTAACTTTATATGCTTGTTCTCTCTAAGTTGATATCTACATACTGCAGGGCTTCTTATATTTCAATACATATCTCGTAAATTGTAGGTGATGAGATATGACATGCCCTAGAAAGGGATGTTACTGAGACATGGTATATGTTGAATACATGAGCTATGATGTTTTATATGATATGATATGGCAGGCCATGTGAGCCTTGTGAGAAATGTAAAATGAGTTATGATTTCTGTTTTACATGTATCTATAATATTAATGTTAGACTTAGGTGCCCTGAACACCGTAGAACCCCTTCGAGAGATCTGCTTCTTAGGGGTGAAACTCGTGTTGCAACATTAACCGTGCGGAGTCATGGTGGCACGAGGACAGAGAGGCAGTGTTCAACAATAATCCGTGCGGAGTCACGGTGGCACTGGAGAAAATAGGGGTTATTGCAACAAGATCCGTGTGGAGTCATGGAGGTAACCCCGTGAGACTCTCCGCCTGTGTGCTCAGGTTAGAGGAGGAGTCTAGAGCACTCAGAGTAGTGCATTGAGGCCGGAGAGCCTATGGTCCTGTAGCAGAACAGGGCTGGCAGTCAGACTTAGCATTTCCCGGGTGTGTCGCTAAGTCTTGTACGGTGTGGCCGTAGTGCACTGCGAGTCTCTATGCAGAGTACACTGCATAGATCAGGGCATAAGTTAAAATGTGATCATATAGGTTCACAGAGTTCCTTATGAATGAATGAGCTAAGGAAGACTAGAGCATAGTCTTCTAGTAGTTATTCTTTGGATGCAATATTTACATTCCTTGTTATTTCAATTATATTATTTTAGAACTGCTCAGTGTAGTATTTATTGTTGTTAAATTTCATATTGTTTACTCAAAGTTATATCTGTAATCACATTAGTGCCTTAGACTGTTTCTTTGAAGTACTCATTCACTGAGCGAGTAGGCTCACCCCTCTACTCAAACATTTTAGGGTTAACCGCGTGGAGTTGAAGATGGTCAGAGCTCAGTGTAAATCTTCCACAAGAGTTAAGTACAAGATTAGTTGAGTCAGTCGGTCCTTGTTACTCTAGGTCCTCAGTAAGAGATAAGAGAGAGAGAGTTGTAATTACGATGTGTAATATTAATTCTCTTGTGAAATTATATGCTAATTAGTAGGTATTATGTGCATAAGGTGTGAGAGACATCATGAATGTTTATACATGTATCTTTACTATTAAAGTCTGTTTAGTAAAAGAAATGTTCAGATTCCCTTGTTAAAATGATTTATGTGGTTCAATGCGAAGAAACAAGAGTTTTAAAGAAAGAAGAAAATAGAAAAGGTAAGGATGTTCTTTGTTTTACATATAAATCCTATCTTATGCCCTAATCTCATGATTTGAGGAAATTGTGAGATCGGGGTGTAACATCTTGGTATCAGAGCTTAGGGTGAGTTGTCAAGGACCATTAAGTTAGTAAGTTAGCGTCATAGGTGTGACAAATAGGAGATGTTTTGATGTTAGCTTTGGGGATTTGAGTATTTGGATATCCTGGCCCGATATCTGAGTACTTGGATCAACCAGTACAAGCTACTCTGTCTATTCTTTCACGTATACCCTGGCCAGGTATACAGTGGAAGAATGGGCTAGAGAGGAACCCTAGAAATGTTAGGGTTAGAAAACAAGAAAAGAAACAAGAATTAAGAGCATAAATGTAAAAGGAGATAGAACTTACATTTCATAATGTTGTTTTTGTTGGAAATGTATAGAAATGCTCTTATATGTTTGAATTGAAATATTCAATACTTTGAAATATGGGTCTTTAATATTTGTTGTACACTATGCAGTTGTAGCATTTATTGATTTCATTCTTTGTAACAAGTAGACTAGAGTTGACCTTTGAATGAGCTTTTGTTAGTGGATAAGTTTTCTTCCACACTTCTGAGATGAATAGGAGTTGAGTAATCCTTTGTAGTTCTTGGCTTCAGGACTTTAGGTTTGGCCTGGTCTGGCTGGCAGGATGCGTTACTAGGATCTAATGAATCCTATCAATAGTATAATAAGAATAGAATTTGAATAATTAGACCCACATCAGAGTAAGAATGTACATACAGTAAGATGTTGAAACATATGGGAAAGATTAGAATAACTAAGAATTAGTTGAAACTGATATCTGAGGTTCAATTTTGGGGCCTCATATGAGAAACCCTTAATTGGGAATAAAGGAACATGATATGAAGTTCATAATCAGTTTATTGATTAATATTATATGAACTATACATATGAAATATAGAAAAGATATGTGAAATGTATGTATGGTTCAAGATAGCAAGAATCAATCATGAAGAATGAATCATAGAATAGAGTATAATGCTTTTATGAACTCTAAAGCAAAGGCTAAGTAGAGAATAGGGTTGAGCATTCAATAGGTCCATAGAAGTAAAGAGTCTTCAAAAGAGTAAAAGTGAATAGGATCGTATGAACATGTAATTCATAAGACTAGAACAACAAACTAGTTTCTAAGCAAAGAACATAGGTGTAGTTTAACGAATGAATAAGTCATACAAAGGGTATACTGTATTCAGGAGAGAAAAACTTGATTGAAAGAGAAACTATGTTTGACCCATGCATGATCCACTTGATTTAAAAATGAAGAATATGTAATGTATTCAACATGAGGAAAAAAAAACTAATAGAAGGGCTATTAATTTAGAACGTTAACTTCGCAATAGTATAAAGATAAAGGAGGAAATATGTGCAACATGGTATACATGACCATACATATGAATAAGAAACATGGTCATAAGAGAAAAAAAAATTAGAATTAAAGATGACGGGTTAAAGAGTAGTATATGGTAAGAGGACTATGAAACGCAAGAAAGGGTTTGAAATATGATGGAAAAGTTATAAATAAAGAGGTTGTGAGATTCAAGCAAGTGCTAATTAATCAAATATCTCTGTTGATAACTAAGTAAATCTACATACGAGAATGTATTAAGGGAATGTTTGAATACAAGTATTCCAAGTCTTAAAATCATCTTCTCTTTCATATATTCCTTAATGAGAGCAAGGTGGGAATGAAATGATAAGAGAAAATGAATCATATACGGTGCATAACTACCTTGGTGGGGTCATCTAGTGAATGTAATAGTGACATACATTACGATGAAGTACGATAAGAAATAAATTCTTGTGTGATAGCAAGAATGATGAATAATCTATTCTTACCTTGAATGTTTTAATGTTAGGGATGTTCATTGTATATAATCATATGAAAAGGATAGGTAGCAAAAAGTAAAGAAGTAATGAATGAGCAGAGAGATATGGGAAAACACTAGCTTTGTGTAATATGTGAATTTGTTTTTACATGTATGATTTGTTGAAGGCATATTAAGGTATGAAAGTTGGTTCTACATATGATTTCAGTGTATTTGTGCAAGCTATGTGTTAATTAAAGGTGTATGGTAGTTGTAGTAATTCATACCAGATATGCATCCTAGTATTGTGTATTTGTAATATGGCGATACAGTTTGGATGATGACGGAAGACATGGAGGGATATCCTGAATAAGGTAGTTATACCTATTCACTCATATTAATAGAAAGGGATGATAATCAGATTTTCTGGACAAGTAACCCTAATGAGGTGTAGCTTGTTATACCTAGCTCTAATATAACTGAGTGATGGTAATTGAGTATGATTAATGCTTGAATGACTGATACAATTGTGGATTTCTTTATTACTGTGGTTGAAACCCTAAAATGATATAATACGATGGTTACACTTTGAATTGTGTGTGGGCCCATAACCCACAGGTCCCAGGATCGAAACAGGATAGTATGGAATGAGGTGGTAATGCTTCACCTCATGCATCCATGACCCAATGGGGATGCCAAGAGTAGTATTGTGCAATTGATTGTTGAATCTAGCCTTTTAATTCAAGACTGTTTTGCTATTTGAATAGCACTTTATTAAAGTTTAAAACAGCATGGTGAACTCGCTTTTGTCACTTAAAGGTGATACAGAACAATAGAACTTTCTGAGCCGCATAAGTTGAGATAGTTGTATCAGAGTATCAGAGTTGTGCAGTGAAAGCGTGGTGGTTTATCTTTGCATTCTATGTTTGACTGCGGCATAAAGAATTTGCTTGATATCATTGAGAACTATTTGAAATATGTTGTGATGTAGTAAAGAATTAAAAGATCTAATGTTGAAAACTACATTCAGGTATGAAATACAAGAATATAATGACATGGAAGGCTTTAGAAGCTTAGAATAACCTTGAATGTATCTTTCTTGTAGGTTTATGTTTCGAGGACGAAACATTCTAAGGGGGGAGAGTTGTTACGACCCCATCTGAGCTTAATTGGTAAACTAGGGTTACCAAGATGATTACATGATTAATTGGACTGATCACTCTTGAAATCTAATTAATGACGATAACACAATTAGGATGTTTTAACTATGATAAGAAGTCTAAATGTTCTTTTGTCTTGAGAATTAGGGTTTGAGAAGCATAGACCCTAATCGGCCCAAAATAGGGTTTTAATGACATATGAATACATAATTTGATAAGTAGAATGTCTCACTAAATGATTTTTAGTATTTTATGTTTAACTCTGATTTACTTCAAATTTGGATATGATTTGTATATATAAAATTTGAACAACATTGGAAAATATCAGAATTTTTGAAGAATATTCTGACCTGTTTATCGGTCGAGTTTCAAATTCGACCGATCATATTTCCAGATTTATACAGCAGTGTGGTAATTGAATTTTATCTTTTTATTGGTATATCCAATTGATCTCAAATTTTAACTGTGCTTGAAAAACACAGTTTTAGAGACATTGTTAAATTGGCATAATTTTTGGATGACTTTTGATCTCTACAGTGAGGGTGTCGGTCGAGTTCTGTGCAGGGCAAACTCGACCGAATCTGCTGTAGACTGCAATATAGCAGTGCACTGTTCTATTTTTAATTATTTATTGGTAATCCAAATGATCTCAAATTTTAAATGAAGCTTTATAGATCAATTATAAATAACGTGCTAAATTACCATAATTGTTGGAGAAGGTTTGATCTCTGAAATAAACGAATTACAGTAACTTTGTATAACTGAATATTCAGCCAATATAATTAAAGTTGAGTGTTGGGTCAATATGCAATTGACCCAAGCAGCTCAAATTGACTTATATGATCGACCACACACACACACAGATCTCATTCTTCGTCATCCATCCCAGAGAAACGAAAATCTAGAGAGAGAGGGAGAGTTAGGGCTTGAGTGGAGAAAGAGGAGGAATTGCTGACCTAGGGTTTTGCGGTCCGAGGAATGGTGAAATCAAGTAAGTTTGGATCCTTTGCATAGACTTTTATGGTGAATCTTCTCTCTCATGTCAAGATTCCGTCCATGCTCTGATTTGATCCAAGATGATGTTGAAATTCCCTCTTTTCTCACCCTTTCTTCATAATCCCTCATTTTCAAGGTTTCCTAGTTGAATGGAAGAAGAATTGGGAGATTTGCTAGGGATTTGATATGAGTTCGAGATCCCCTGAGTTGAGCTGCAGTTTTGAGGTGTTTTCACACCTTGGGGTGAGTGGGTTCTTCCTTTAAACAGTATAATGCACGAATTTTGATTATAGCATCCAAATCCCTAATTGCTTGGTATGTGATTCTAAACCCTGAAATGTCCGTTTAATTTAAGTTATTGCAAATTGATATGATATGGATTCCTTCTCTATTTGAATGACTCTTTGATGGTAGATCCACATCAGAAACGTATACAACACATCCTAGAAAGAATTCTTTTCAGATTTATACCATATGATGTAATTAGGGTTTAACCTAATTGAGATATCTCTAGAGTTTCAACCTTATTGAAAAGGACTAGTAATCTTATAAGTGGTTAGGATGTACCTCATGGATTACCTTATTTGAATTTTATCCTTGGTGCATGATATCTCAGTGAATAGCATGGAAACCTAAATTTAGTTCAATTTCCATGGTTTCATACGTATATCGATTGTATATGATTTGTTGAAAACAATCTTTATTTAGTGAATGCTTATATCCTATGAAATCCTTATGAGAGCCATGTGACAAGTGAATGAGGTAAATGAAAAGGTGAATGAGGCGAATGAAACCCTAAAAGTAGGGTGTTGGCATGTGATGAATGAATAAGGCAAATGAAACCCTAAGGATAGGGTGTTCAATGAATCATGTTATGGTGACATGAAAGATCTCGATATGAGATGTGGTGATACTTAACTGTTGAATTGTATGTTTCTATTGCATTTAACTTTATATGCTTGTTCTATCTAAGTTGATATCTACATACTGCAGGGCTTCTTATATTTCAATACATATCTCGTAAATTGTAGGTGATGAGATATGACATGCCCTAGAAAGGAATGTTACTGAGACATGGTATATGTTGAATACATGAGCTATGATGTTTTATATGATATGATATGGCAGGCCATGTGAGCCTTGTGAGAAATGTAAAATGAGTTATGATTTCTGTTTTACATGTATCTATAATATTAATGTTAGACTTAGGTGCCCTGAACACCGTAGAACCCCTTCGAGAGATCTGCTTCTTAGGGGTGAAACTCGTGTTGCAACATTAACCGTGCGGAGTCATGGTGGCACGAGGACAGAGAGGCAGTGTTCAACAATAATCCGTGCGGAGTCACGGTGGCACTGGAGAAAATAGGGGTTATTGCAACAAGATCCGTGCGGAGTCATGGAGGCAACCCCGTGAGACTCTCCGCCTGTGTGCTCAGGTTAGAGGAGGAGTCTAGAGCACTCAGAGTAGTGCATTGAGGCCAGAGAGCCTATGGTCCTGTAGCAGAACAGGGCTGGCAGTCAGACTTAGCATTTCCCGGGTGTGTCGCTAAGTCTTGTACGGTGTGGCCGTAGTGCACTGCGAGTCTCTATGCAGAGTACACTGCATAGATCAGGGCATAAGTTAAAATGTGATCATATAGGTTCACAGAGTTCCTTATGAATGAATGAGCTAAGGAAGACTAGAGCATAGTCTTCTAGTAGTTATTCTTTGGATGCAATATTTACATTCCTTGTTATTTCAATTATATTATTTTAGAACTGCTCAGTGTAGTATTTATTATTGTTAAATTTCATATTGTTTACTCAAAGTTATATCTGTAATCACATTAGTGCCTTAGACTGTTTCTTTGAAGTACTCATTCACTGAGCGAGTAGGCTCACCCCTCTACTCAAACATTTTAGGGTTAACCGCGTGGAGTTGAAGATGGTCAGAGCTCAGTGTAAATCTTCCACAAGAGTTAAGTACAAGATTAGTTGAGTCAGTCGGTCCTTGTCACTCTAGGTCCTCAGTAAGAGATAAGAGAGAGAGAGAGTTGTAATTACGATGTGTAATACTATTTCTCTTGTGAAATTATATGCTAATTAGTAGGTATTATGTGCATAAGGTGTGAGAGACATCATGAATGTTTATACATGTATCTTTACTATTAAAGTCTGTTTAGTAAAAGAAATGTTCAGATTCCCTTGTTAAAATGATTTATGTGGTTCAATGCGAAGAAACAAGAGTTTTAAAGAAAGAAGAAAATAGAAAAGGTAAGGATGTTCTTTGTTTTACATATAAATCCTATCTTATGCCCTAATCTCATGATTTGAGGAAATTGTGAGATCGGGGTGTAACATCTTGGTATCAGAGCTTAGGGTGAGTTGTCAAGGACCATTAAGTTAGTAAGTTAGCGTCATAAGTGTGACAGATAGGAGATGTTTTGATGTTAGCTTTGGGGATTTGAGTATTTGGATATCCTGGCCCGATATCTGAGTACTTGGATCAACCAGTACAAGCTACTCTGTCTATTCTTTCACGTATACCCTGGCCAGGTATACAGTGGAAGAATGGGCTAGAGAGGAACCCTAGAAATGTTAGGGTTAGAAAACGAGAAAAGAAACAAGAATTAAGAGCATAAATGTAAAAGGAGATAGAACTTACATTTCATAATGTTGTTTTTGTTGGAAATGTATAGAAATGCTCTTATATGTTTGAATTGAAATATTCAATACTTTGAAATATGGGTCTTTAATATTTGTTGTACACTATGCAGTTGTAGCATTTATTGATTTCATTCTTTGTAACAAGTATACTAGAGTTGACCTTTGAATGAGCTTTTGTTAGTGGATAAGTTTTCTTCCACACTTCTGAGATGAATAGGAGTTGAGTAATCCTTTGTAGTTCTTGGCTTCAGGACTTCAGGCTTGGCCTGGTCTGGCTGGCAGGATGCGTTACTAGGATCTAATGAATCCTATCAATAGTATAATAAGAATAGAATTTGAATAATTAGACCCACATCAGAGTAAGAATGTACATACAGTAAGATGTTGAAACATATGGGAAAGATCAGAACAACTAAGAATTAGTTGAAACTGATATCTGAGGTTCAATTTTGGGGCCTCATATGAGAAACCCTTAATTGGGAATAAAGGAACATGATATGAAGTTCATAATCAGTTTATTGATTAATATTATATGAACTATACATATGAAATATAGAAAAGATATGTGAAATGTATGTATGGTTCAAGATAGCAAGAATCAATCATGAAGAATGAATCATAGAATAGAGTATAATGCTTTTATGAACTCTAAAGCAAAGGCTAAGTAGAGAATAGGGTTGAGCATTCAATAGGTCCATAGAAGTAAAGAGTCTTCAAAAGAGTAAAAGTGAAGAGGATCGTATGAACATGTAATTCATAAGACTAGAACAACAAACTAGTTTCTAAGCAAAGAACATAGGTGTAGTTTAACGAATGAATAAGTCATACAAAGGGTATACTGTATTCAGGAGAGAAAAACTTGATTGAAAGAGAAACTATGTTTGACCCATGCATGATCCACTTGATTTAAAAATGAAGAATATGTAATGTATTCAACATGAGGAAAAAAAAACTAATAGAAGGGCTATTAATTTAGAACGTTAACTTCGCAATAGTATAAAGATAAAGGAGGAAATATGTGCAACATGGTATACATGACCATACATATGAATAAGCAACATGGTCATAAGAGAAAAAAAAATAGAATTAAAGATGACGGGTTAAAGAGTAGTATATGGTAAGAGGTCTATGAAACGTAAGAAAGGGTTTGAAATATGATGGAAAAGTTATAAATAAAGAGGTTGTGAGATTCAAGCAAGTGATAATTAATCAAATATCTCTGTTGATAACTAAGTAAATCTACATACGAGAATGTATTAAGGGAATGTTTGAATACAAGTATTCCAAGTCTTAAAATCATCTTCTCTTTCATATATTCCTTAATGAGAGCAAGGTGGGAATGAAATGATAAGAGAAAATGAATCATATACGGTGCATAACTACCTTGGTGGGGTCATCTAGTGAATGTAATAGTGACATACATTACGATGAAGTACGATAAGAAATAAATTCTTGTGTGATAGCAAGAATGATGAATAATCTATTCTTACCTTGAATGTTTTAATGTTAGGGATGTTCATTGTATATAATCATATGAAAAGGATAGGTAGCAAAAAGTAAAGAAGTAATGAATGAGCAGAGAGATATGGGAAAACACTAGCTTTGTGTAATATGTGAATTTGTTTTTACATGTATGATTTGTTGAAGGCATATTAAGGTATGAAAGTTGGTTCTACATATGATTTCAGTGTATTTGTGCAAGCTATGTGTTAATTAAAGGTGTATGATAGTTGTAGTAATTCATACCAGATATGCATCCTAGTATTGCGTATTTGTAATATGGCGATACAGTTTGGATGATGATGGAAGACATGGAGGGATATCCTGAATAAGGTAGTTATACCTATTCACTCATATTAATAGAAAGGGATGATAATCAGATTTTCTGGACAAGTAACCCTAATGAGGTGTAGCTTGTTATACCTAGCTCTAATATAACTGAGTGATGGTAATTGAGTATGATTAATGCTTGAATGACTGATACAATTGTGGATTTCTTTATTACTGTGGTTGAAACCCTAAAATGATATAATACGATGGTTACACTTTGAATTGTGTGTGGGCCCATAACCCACAGGTCCCAGGATCGAAACAGGATAGTATGGAATGAGGTGGTAATGCTTCACCTCATGCATCCATGACCCAATGGGGATGCCAAGAGTAGTATTGTGCAATTGATTGTTGAATCTAGCCTTTTAATTCAAGACTGTTTTGCTATTTGAATAGCACTTTATTAAAGTTTAAAACAGCATGGTGAACTCGCTTTTGTCACTTAAAGGTGATACAGAACAATAGAACTTTCTGAGCCGCATAAGTTGAGATAGTTGTATCAGAGTATCAGAGTTGTGCAGTGAAAGCGTGGTGGTTTATCTTTGCATTCTATGTTTGACTGCGGCATAAAGAATTTGCTTGATATCATTGAGAACTATTTGAAATATGTTGTGATGTAGTAAAGAATTAAAAAATCTAATGTTGAAAACTACATTCAGGTATGAAATACAAGAATATAATGACATGGAAGGCTTTAGAAGCTTAGAATAACCTTGAATGTATCTTTCTTGTAGGTTTATGTTTCGAGGACGAAACATTCTAAGGGGGGGAGAGTTGTTACGACCCCATCTGAGCTTAATTGGTAAACTAGGGTTACCAAGATGATTACATGATTAATTGGACTGATCACTCTTGAAATCTAATTAATGACGATAACACAATTAGGATGTTTTAACTATGATAAGAAGTCTAAATTTTCTTTTGTCTTGAGAATTAGGGTTTGAGAAGCATAGACCCTAATCGGCCCAAAATAGGGTTTTAATGACATATGAATACATAATTTGATAAGTAGAATGTCTCACTAAATGACTTTTAGTATTTTATGTGTACTCTGATTTACTTCAAATTTGGATATGATTTGTATATATAAAATTTGAACAACATTGGAAAATATCAGAATTTTTGAAGAATATTCTGACCTGTTTATCGGTCGAGTTTCAAATTCGACTGATCATATTTCCAGATTTATACAGTAGTGTGGTAATTGAATTTTACCTTTTTATTGGTATATCCAATTGATCTCAAATTTTAACTGTGCTTGAAAAACACAGTTTTAGACACACTGTTAAATTGGCATAGTTTTTGGATGACTTTTGATCTCTACAGTGAGGGTGTCGGTCGAGTTCTGTGCAGGGCAAACTCGACCGAATCTGCTGCAGACTGCAATATAGCAGTGCACTGTTCTATTTTTAATTATTTATTGGTAATCCAAATGATCTCAAATTTTAACTGAAGCTTTATAGATCAATTATAAATAACGTGCTAAATTACCATAATTGTTGGAGAAGGTTTGATCTCTGAAATAAACGAATTACAGTAACTTTGTATAACTGAATATTCAGCCAATATAATTAAATTTGAGTGTTGGGTCAATATGCAATTGACCCAAGCAGCTCAAATTGACTTATATGATCGACCACACACACACACAACTCTCATTCTTCGTCATCCATCCCAGAGAAATGAAAATCTAGAGAGAGAGGGAGAGTTAGGGCTTGAGTGGAGAAAGAGGAGGAATTGTTGACCTAGGGTTTTGCGGTCCGAGGAATGGTGAAATCAAGTAAGTTTGGATCCTTTGCATAGACTTTTATGGTGAATCTTCTCTCTCATGTCAAGATTCCATCCATGCTCTGATTTGATCCAAGATGATGTCGAAATTCCCTCTTTTCTCACCCTTTCTTCATAATCCCTCATTTTCAAGGTTTCCTAGTTGAATGGAAGAAGAATTGGGAGATTTGCTAGGGATTTGATATGAGTTCGAGATCCCCTGAGTTGAGCTGCAGTTTTGAGGTGTTTTCACACCTTGGGGTGAGTGGGTTCTTCCTTTAAACAGTATAATGCACGAAATTTGATTATAGCATCCAAATCCCTAATTGCTTGGTATGTGATTCTAAACCTTGAAATGTCCGTTTAATTTAAGTTGTTGCAAATTGATATGATATGGATTCCTTCTATGTTTGAATGACTCTTTGATGGTAGATCCACATCAGAAACGTATACAACACATCATAGAAAGAATGCTTTTCAGATTTATACCATATGATGTAATTAGGGTTTAACCTAATTGAGATATCTCTAGAGTTTCAACCTTATTGAAAAGGACTAGTAATCTTATAAGTGGTTAGGATGTACCTCATGGATTACCTTATTTGAATTTTATCCTTGGTGCATGATATCTCAGTGAATAGCATGGAAACCTAAATTTAGTTCAATTTCCATGGTTTCATATGTATATCGATTGTATATGATTTGTTGAAAACAATCTTTATTTAGTGAATGCTTATATCCTATGAAATCCTTATGAGAGCCATGTGACAAGTGAATGAGGTAAATGAAAAGGTGAATGAGGCGAATGAAACCCTAAAAGTAGGGTGTTGGCATGTGATGAATGAATAAGGCAAATGAAACCCTAAGGATAGGGTGTTCAATGAATCATGTTATGGTGACATGAAAGATCTCGATATGAGATGTGGTGATACTTAACTGTTGAATTGTATGTTTCTATTGCATTTAGCTTTATATGCTTGTTCTCTCTAAGTTGATATCTACATACTGCAGGGCTTCTTATATTTCAATACATATCTCGTAAATTGTAGGTGATGAGATATGACATGCCCTAGAAAGGGATGTTACTGAGACATGGTATATGTTGAATACATGAGATATGATGTTTTTATATGATATGATATGGCAGGCCGTGTGAGCCTTGTGAGAAATGTAAAATGAGTTATGATTTCTGTTTTACATGTATCTATAATATTAATGTTAGACGTAGGTGCCCTGAACACCGTAGAACCCCTTCGAGAGATCTGCTTCTTAGGGGTGAAACTCGTGTTGCAACATTAACCGTGCAGAGTCATGGTGGCACGAGGACAGAGAGGCAGTGTTCAACAGTAATCCGTGCGGAGTCACTGTGGCACTGGAGAAAATAGGGGTTATTGCAACAAGATCCGTGCGGAGTCATGGAGGTAACCCCGTGAGACTCTCCGCCTATGTGCTCAGGTTAGAGGAGGAGTCTAGAGCACTCAGAGTAGTGCATTGAGGTCGGAGAGACTATGGTCCTGTAGCAGAACAGGGCTGGCAGTTAGACTTAGCATTTCCCGGGTGTGTCGCTAAGTCTTGTACGGTGTGGCCGTAGTGCACTACGAGTCTCTATGCAGAGTACACTGCATAGATCAGGGCATAAGTTAAAATGTGATCATATAGGTTCACAGAGTTCCTTATGAATGAATGAGCTAAGGAATACTAGAGCATAGTCTTCTAGTAGTTATTCTTTGGATGCAATATTTACATTCCTTGTTATTTCAATTATATTATTTTAGAATTGCTCAGTGTAGTATTTATTGTTGTTAAATTTCATATTGTTTACTCAAAGTTATATCTGTAATCACATTAGTGCCTTAGACTGTTTCTTTGAAGTACTCATTCACTGAGTGAGTAGGCTCACCCCTCTACTCAAACATTTTAGGGTTAACCGCGTGGACTTGAAGATGGTCAGAGCTCAGTGTAAATCTTCCACAAGAGTTAAGTACAAGATTAGTTGAGTCAGTCAGTCCTTGTCACTCTAGGTCCTCAGTAAGAGATAAGAGAGAGAGTTGTAATTACGATGTGTAATATTATTTCTCTTGTGAAATTATATGCTAATTAGTAGGTATTATGTGCATAAGGTGTGAGAGACATCATGAATGTTAATACATGTATCTTTACTATTAAAGTCTGTTTAGTAAAAGAAATGTTCAGATTCCCTTGTTAAAATGATTTATGTGGTTCAATGCGAAGAAACAAGAGTTTTAAAGAAAGAAGAAAATAGAAAAGGTAAGGATGTTCTTTGTTTTACATATAAATCCTATCTTATGCCCTAATCTCATGATTTGAGAAAATTGTGAGATCGGGGTGTAACAGTCTCCATCTCAGATTTTCATGCAAACCTTTGGGATGAAGGCATCTTTAAACAATTGTCAACAGTGTTGGAGCCACCCTCCAGTTTATTTGCCCTGACACCCTTCAAGCTATCGAATTCAACAAAGTTTATTGTGTTTCTTCGATCCAAAAAGAAACTATTCTACATAGCCGCTTGAACCTTTGTTGTGGTTCGTTGGTATACACTATCAAGCTCAAAGTGATCATACCAACAACAAACTCACCTACTTTAATATCACTCCAAGTACCCTACTTCTTGGTTTTGTCCACCTAGACCCTCAAACACCACCCAACCAACCAACCCAAAAAATGTTGGAAAGAACAAATTTTGGATTCATAACCAACCCCACCCAGCCACACATATCAAAAACCATGCATCTCCATCACCCAAAGCCAAAAAGACTACAAACATTAGATATTGTCATGTCTACACTATCCCAACCACCTCAGGTCCTAACACATATAGACAATACACAAAACTAGATGGACCCCCATATGTTGACCCTAACTGTAACGACCGTCATCAAACCGACAACCAAACCATTATTAATTAAGATGAATAAACATAATTAGCAGATTAACAAAAAATCACTAAAATTTAAAACCATTTTGCAAGGAGATACTTTATCCAGAAAACTCTTACTAAAAGATCTAAAACTCATACATATCATGATTTACATTGTACAACATTGTTTTATCTCATCTCGAGGACAACATATAACAGTTGCTCTATCAAAACATATACTGGAGAAACATAAAACCTCGAGGCATATAAGATAAAATCTCAGATTGTTCACAAGATCTTTTATGAACCAACTCCAAGGACCTGAGAGTACAGAGACGACACATAGGACTTATATCTACAAGACACAACAAACAATACACTCAACCTGAGCTATTACTGCTGCCTCAGCTGTTGTTCCTTCTCTGTAGAAAGGTCTCCACTACTTCGTGCTTGTCCAACTAAAAATTATGGATCCCATTGGGTGAGACAATTGTCTCAGCAAGAGATATAACTCTCTGTTGACCATATTATTATTGCAGATAAACATTATAAAAATTGAACAGGGGTTCCTTTTATATTAACAAGCAGGATTAATCATTGTATGAACAGAATAAGATAATCTCCTTTCTTAAGGATAACATTGCATCTACCCATGGTAGAGTTATAAATCATCTATCTGCTTTGCAAGGAATGTAAGGAAACATAAATAACATCTATCAACTAAGATGTATAAATGAATTGTGCATCAAAAAATGTTTTCCATATTCGATCCTTTAGTAGATATGCTACACAGATCAACATATTTTAAAATCACACTTATGCCCTAAAGAGATGAAGCATACCCCGTTCATCTCCAACTGACCACAAACTTCTCACAAGTCGATACCATACAAGGTCAATGGAAGAGCCAGTTGCCATGAACTCCCTTATCTCGGTCAGTACGAGACCACTTAGGCTTAGCAGGACATCTTGTGTCGGCTGCAATATAGTTGTGCCAGGGTACAAAGGCATCCTCACTTATAGATACAACATCAACTGTGCTCTCTTAGGAGAACATCTACAACAACTGTCCCCAATTATGAAATTATTGAGTCATGGTCACTTAGGCACCATACTCTGAGTCATGGTCACATAGGCACCATACTCTGAGCCACGGGCCAGTTCACCGTTCTCTATTGAGACATTCTTATGAAATTTCCGAGTAATGGTCACTTAGGCACCATGCCCCCACATATTCAAAAATATGCATTTCAGGTTATGTCGTGGGAAACCCATTTCAACATTTAGCAAATTCTAACGCTGATGGATCTATGGTCAGGGCAATGTTTTATGATTTTTAGTTATATATTACGTGCATTACAACATTTTTTAGCATCAAACAAGTTATCATTATTAATCACAAAAAATGCTACAAAGAAAGTGTAATACATCTATCATGTACTTTTCAAGTCTTTAAAACACATATAGATACTTAGTACTTGGGATCTCAGTCCCTTATCACATTATTGGGAATCCTCATCCCTTCACATCATTGTCATCATGATTACCGAATCTGGGTATTCAAACCCCTAGATCATCACATAGCTTTGTTACCTCTGTAACATGTAACTATTACCTCTAGGTCCTCAGACCAAGGTATTCATTTCAATTGTTGTACAAGTATTTCACATATCTCACATAGTTTGATTAATCATTTTGTCACCTCTTACTGGGAAACAATTATTCACACAGGTTATTGAACATCTGGTCACCTCTCACTAGGCAACAATATTCACACAGGTTATTGAACGTCTCGTCACCTCTCATTAGGCAACAATATTCACACAGGTTATTAAACATCTTGTCACCTCTCACTAGGTAACAACTATGCACATGGCTCACAAGGCCATTTAAACATCTTGTCACCTTTCACTAGGTAACAATTATCTTTTAGGCCATCAGACCACATAAGCATTATACAATTATTTAACATGCTTTACAAGGCTTGTTCAATAAGAGAATACAACCTTCCCATTATTAGGGTTAGGGTTTTCCCTTTATAGCCGAATAGGGTTTCAAGCTCACATTATCAATCCAAACCCTAATTCATTACTCCACACATCTAGGAGCATATATTGATAGCATAAGTATGCAATCATACTTATCTGTTCTCATCATTTGTCATTAAATGTTTATCAACACAAAGTATGAGTTTCTCTCTCATCCTTGCTAGGATATTGATTACATCATACTTTTGGTTCAATCCTCCTCTTTTAGGAATCTTAGTTCATCATTAGCAATTCCCATCATCTTTTAATTAACACCACATTCAACATGTATCACTCAATCAATCACATATGATTGAAGTGTCTCTACCATATTGGGTATAAGATGTGTGTATGTTAACATGTATTGCTTTAAGTTACATTCTTATTTCACATAGTGTTTTCGTATCAGGAAGGTGGTATAACCACATCACCATATCATGTTTTAGGGTGTATCCCCTAATCATCCTATCGTGTACCCATATCAAAATGACTATCACTTAGTTCTTATCATCTCAAGACAACTTCATATAGGGTATGAGCTAGGTGCTTGACTCCATATCAGGTATAAGATATTATATCATGCACAAGATGTGACCCATATCAGGCATAAAACATATGTCTCATCATATATCATTTGAGTGATATACAAGATACTATATCAGTCTCACTTTAGGATTTATTATAACGGGTATCCATGTCGGGTATCATATCGGGTTACCATCTTAGGTAGACCCTAAAACTCATAGTCCCTTCATTCCTTCAAGGATCAACCTTATCATATAATTACTTGACAAGCTAGATGTCTTATTAAATTCTCATATCACAATCCATTACACAAAGGGGTAGGGTATATCGGGTTTCAATCCCTCAACTAGGGTTTTCCACCAGTTTGGGTAAATTATGCCATATCATTCATGAAGTATGAATTAAACCTCATATCATTCACCAAGTAGGAGTAAGTGATATTCCTAGAATACAAGGGATATCATTCATATCATTCATGTGGTATCACTCACCACTTGTATAGGCTTACCTCACCTGGGGTTTCCGACTCGATATTGTTTAGAGTATTTAATATCTCTATATCGTGAAAGAAGTATAATCTTGGATTTGTATCATGCATAAGGGGTAAATGGGTATCTCCCATATTGTTTAAGGGCATAACCCATATTGTGTATGAGATATCATCGATTTGCATATCGGGTTAACCCCATCTCGGGTTTCATATCGGGTTGAGGTGTTCCAACCATATCGTGTTACACCTTATATTTTAATCCATATCTTATTTTGTGCATAAATATATACTCAATCCATCATATCATGCATAATATGTATGATTCAATATATCATGTACAAGTGTATATTACATGATCATATCGTGCAAGGAAAACTTGCTAACTTACTCATATCGGGTTTCCCAAACTAGGGTTTCATATCAATCTTACAAGTATACATTAAACCTTGTATCGTGCATGGAGTCTATACTTGACTTCCTACCATGCAAGAGTTTTATGGATAACACCATATCATGTTCCAAGATATGAACTTCACCTTCATATCGTGCAAGGAAATCAAAATCTTCAATTCATATCGTGCAAGTGATATTTGCACATACCCATATCGGGTTAGAGCTACTAGTGTGTATGCTTGAACCCGATATCAACTTTATAAAGTGATACCATCTTCTTCAAGCTCTAGAACTTCATTATAACTGTTATATTTCATGTAAAAATGTCTAATAAACTACTAGAACTCATAATTTTGTCAACTATTTCATAAGATTTTTGGAATTTAAAGTAGTTCATTAAGTATAGCAATTTAGGTGATGTATAATAACATGATAGAGTTCAAGTTATATATCCCACCTTGTGAATAGCTTCAAAGCTCCAAGATCCAAAGCTTCACGTCCTAATGTTGAAGAAGAACTTCTCCAAGGTCCAGGGATCGTTCACAACTCCTCCATGGACAAGAGATCACCATAGTTAAGCACTTGGTGAAGAAGGAAAGAAAGAAGTATTCATAATCTCATATCCTACTACTTCAACCAAGGTTGAAGGTGACCAAATCCTTACCTAAAGCTTGGTGCTCGAGCTCTCCTAGATCCTTGAGCTGCTTTGCACAATATCTCCAAGGGGAATGGTTATGAGGATCGTAAACTTTCATAAGTTGGTGAAAGGTGAAGTATATATACTTGATTTCATGAGATAAAGCATATAAGAGGTGTCTTACCCTCATGTTACTAGATGACACGTGGTCATGCATGGTTGACACATGGAAATGCATGCACACATGTATATATTGTCATGCAAGAGTCTTGGGGATAACCTAGAGACAATATCTTGGCCCTTACTTATCTTGTTGGGCAAGTTATCTCATCTTTATCTCATTAAATAAGCAACTCGATACACTTTTTGTAAGGAACTTTGCAACTCATCATGCCACCTACTTGAAGTGATCTTCCCATCATGGCCTTTTCCAAGGCTCAAAAAACTGTTAGGAGGCTCCTACTTTGGCTCTTTGTCCGACAGGGCTCCTTATATCAAGTCTACAACTCGATACAACACATATAAGGCTCTTGCCTTCAACTCATTCTTGGTCTTTCATTACTAAGAGTATCACCACTCAAAGGTGATTCAAACATAGGGTATCATTCTTTATATTTCCTCTAAAAGATACATAGAAGGAGTAGGGACACTCTATAGGTGATAATTTACATTTTAACCCCACATATTGGGTAAATTACAAATTGTACCAAAATTGGTGTACAAAGTACTAGCATTGTTCAAACAAGTTATAACTTGGGATTTAGGCTTTCCACAAGCCACCACTTAGCATCACTCTCTTTCTTATGATACCAAAATAATTATAACACATTCCACATGTGTCATTTGCAATGTAACCCCTCATCTTGGGTAAATTGCATTTTTCACTCAAACTTTCATATAATGCACACAAGTTTGTAATTAAGCTCAAACTTGAAAATAAATTTCACCAAAAGCCTTAATTTCTTTTCAAAAGATTAGAATCAGTTTGTAAGTATCTTACTTAAGTAAAACTTCTAGGGTTAAGCCATAACCCAGGTTAGGGGTGTTACAATTATAAACCCCTAACAAGGATTTCATCCCTAAAATCCCAGATGAAGGAAGACAATTGTTATTCATGCATCATATCATCAAGTCTCCACATAACATTTTTATGTTATGGAGATACCAAAGAACTTTGACCAACACAAATTCTTTTCATAAAAGATCATCATCAGATCTATCATACATGATACATACTCAATTGTTCTATTCATCACTGATTGTGAAGTCAATTTTGTGTCAAGTAATACTTTCTAAGTCAGTGAAGTACTATGAATAATTCAGGTGTCAAACCTTATTGATTCACATCTTTTTATGTGACAAGATTCTAGGGAGTCTTCCATACTCCTCACTCAGTTTAGCATTTTTCTTTCAAGGAATCAAGGTTACGTTTATGCAGAGCATAAACCCCTAACATATAATTTTCCTATTAGAGTTATCTCAAGGTTGGCCCTTCTAGGTAACCAAACATTATTCATCTTATCATGAGTCATATTCTCACTTTCCCATACCTTCTGGCACATCTTGGATACCATAATTTCTTACCTTGGTATCCTTCACATGTATCGAAAACACATCATATCTTTTTCATATCCATTTTTCTATTGTTAATACTAGAGTTAAACATACAAAAGGATCTTTCTTTTATCTTGGGACATAATATGTTACACATATCTTTATCTTAGAACCAAAGTCCAAGACAAACATATACTTTTCTAAGTATCCATCAACAGATCACCTCTAACTCATGCACATCAAGTATCCTCAGACTCACTTGATTGCCATGTTCCTGAAAGGAAAGAACACAAAGAAACATATTCCTTTCATCACCCCATCATTACCCAGGGTTGTTCATCAGAGAGGAGACATCATCATCTCCTAAGATTATTACATGAACTTTCACTGTTCATGAGTCATTTATACTTGTTGCATCTCAGGTTCCTTACCATCTGTATAGGGATTATATGGATGGTTACATATCATCATCCCTTTCCTTTATTATTTCCTATCATGTTCATGAAAATTTCATGGTTTTATCACATTTCCCATTTTCACATTAGGGAAAAGATCTTTACTATTCACACAGACTTTATCAAACAGGGATCACCTCCCTTGTTCTCATTCTCATTTCATGAGGATTATACTCTTTACTTCCTTATACACACATACTGATATGAGATTATCTCATATTACACTTTATTGCACTTAGGATGTGATACAAATGTCCATACCATATTTCCAGTTTCATTATACTCACTAGATTGTCTCACAATGACTACTTGATCAGAGTAATCAGAAAGATAACAATCTAAGAGTTCCATACTTACCTTATATTCAATAATTGAATACCTAGTCCAGGTATACAAGTACTGATATTAGGTAGTATGCACCTTGTTTACTATAATATTCCTTAATTTTTATACCATCAAGAACATAGGATGTAGCATCCCTAGATTTTCTACAGGCATCACATATATACCTTATCCTTTTTCACACAGATAGAAGAAATTGTAAAGCATTTAAAAGATTACCGAACAAAATGTAAGTCCTCATCTTCCTTGTGTTCTCATAGGACTAGTCAAAGGAAGCTCAATAACAACTACTTTTCATATATTTAACACATAGGATTATGAAATGACATATTAGAATGACACTATTTCATCTGACTTGTCTCATCTCACGGTTTGTTTACTGCCTCAGGCTAATTCTTTTCATAGAATCTTATTGTTTCCTGATTCCAACGTCGTGCTCTATTGCTTGGTGCTGATGGACCTACTCAGGACGTCTGTCTACGTCTTCATATGCCACATCTAGACGATTGCCTTTGAGAGTCTTGCTGACTCTGCCTCAGCGGTTGGGTCATTTCCTCCTTCCTTTTTGGATAAGAGGATCTAATATGCCCAATTTGTTTACACTAATAACACATCTTATAAGCATTCCCCGACCTTGTCGGCCTTATAATCGATGTAGAGGCCAAACCAAGAGTTCTAACTGATGAAACATCAGGTCCTTTACCCTTTCTGAGTAGCCACTGCCCTGGTGCACTAGACATTGGTTGCACTAGTGGTACCAGAAACTTTCCCTTTTTGGAACTATTAGGCCTCTGTCCCCGAGTCTGGATAGGTCTTTTCTTAATTCCTACCCCATTATCATCTTCTGGATAGTCTTTTATGATATGTCTAGTGTGGCAACATATCCCACTATCACACAGACAGTGAGGTATGACGCGAAAACGTGCAGAAAACACCATAAACCACATATTACCAAAAACACGGGTTAATTAAAACTGATTTCAGAAAGTAGATAAACCAAGAAAACTATTACATTTAGGTCCTCATCCTGCAAGAAACATGTTATATAAACATTTACAAGATCTTGATACATGTCCACATCTTAGGAGATCAGCTGTCTAGTAGTCACATGAGTTCATCACATGTCTATATGTACATAATGACCCACATCCGACGAGCAACATGATATACAAAGCATCATCAGCTATACATTGTGAAACAATGTCAAAACGCTCCCAAGGACCTGAGAGTACAAGGATGACTCTAAGACTCTACTACAAAATGACCAAAACAATATCATGTCCACCTCTTGCCTTCTATTGCTCATCTTGTTGTTTGGCCGCAACCCCGCGACCACCACCACATCTTACTCGAACACCTAAAAAGGTTGTAAACCAACGGGGTGAGACACACAGTCCTGGTGAGAAACATAACTCCCCGCCGAAACCATAAAACCAAAGAAAGATGAAAGCAACAATAGTAGGTAACTGATCAGGTATAACAAGAGAAGTCTATATAGCAAAGCTATTCATACCATCAAGCTTACCAGGATGTACGGAAGGCATATAAACAAATATCTCTTTATGGAACATGATTGACAAGATAAGATTTGTAAGATCTTACCACATAACATAAGGAACGTATAAGCAACTGCAAGTATGACAAGATTAACTACACAAGCAAGGCCTCAACCAATGTTCTGTGTTTTTCCTTAAGCAGTAAATACTATTCGGCTGGATTACATATTATTATGCCCTGAGGAAGTGAGCCGTACCGCTCAGATCCAACCGACGGTTGTGAAACTCGGAGTCGGTGCCATACAAGGTCAATGGAAGAGCCGAACTCCACGACCTCCCACCTCGTGGTCAGTGCACGAGTACAACACAAGCAAGACCACAATCTCATGCTTAAGTGGCCTCAGCCATAGGGTCAGCTCCATAGGCTACCCTCTGCCTAGCCCGCCTCGGTATAGGTCCCAGCGCTAGTGAAACTGAGCCACGGGCCTGTTCACTATGCTCTGATCCATGAACACATTCATACTCCCATATCACATATCCTAAGCCATGGGCCTGTTCACCATAATCTATACATATCCCGAGTCTGCAACCGCAGCTGCACTCGAATCCTCACTATTTTAGGCTAGGAGAAACCTCACATATTCAACAATATGCACTCCGGGTTAACCCGCAAGAGAACCCGTTTCACCATCACCAGCTCCTGACGATGATGGATCTATGGCCAGGGCAACCTACATGATATATTCCACTGTGATTAGTTAGTACATTTTAAGTGGATTGTTGAGGCAACCAAGTTGTAACACATGCATAACATAAAACTACATTATTATTACCACCATCATGCTATTCCGGGATCTCAATCCCTCATCACAGGAAACCAGTGCCTCAACAAGCATTCTCATTACTTGGGATATCAATCCCAGATCATCATCAGAGGATAACACCTCAACTAGGCACTTTAGCCAAACTCGGGTCCTCAGACCAAAACACATCATGCATGTTATCTTATCATCAAGAGTAACCATCATAGCAGTGTTACTCAAACACATATACCTCATAGCCCTTTTACGTGGATATGCATCCGTGTGAAACACCTGCATGGTTAGTATACACAATCATCATGGATTAACAGAAGGATCATTTTATTAAACATAGGGTGACATTTGATGATCATATGTCTTATAATTTACCCAGTATTGTACATATGATTCATGATGATCATAAACACAAGTAACAAAATGTCAAGTTACATAAATGTGATCTATTATATCAACTATCAAGTATGTCAAGGATCACTATCATAAACCAAACGAGATAGCATGAAACAAGATCTAGCATATCAGTTTTCCATATAAGGAACAAGACCCTCACTAGAAGTGCCCACTACCCTCACAAGAAGAGTGACGGGTAGGGCACCCTCACTAGAGGTAGTATCGGGCAGGGTACTCTCCCATATCGCCCAACACTCTAGCCCCATATCGGCCAAGCCAACCAGCAAGGATAACAGCTACCATCACAAGATGCATCGTGCAACTCTAGGTGTTGTACACCTCAGGTGTCGTGCAACGGCACGTCGTGCACCACAGAGTATCGTGCAACGTTGTGTCGTACACCTCCATGTATAACGTGCAGCAGGGTATCGTGCAGCAAGGTCCATCATGCAACTGAACCCAAGGGGCGAGTCGTGCAACCCACTGCTAACGGGTAACCAAGGCATAACATCCACCAGCATAACGCTCAACTATTCTCATGCTATCAGCCAACACACACAGGGCTAGGGCCAAGGGGTAATGACCACCACAGAACTAGGTAATAGAGCTTCCACAACATCCAGGTATAACGACACCAAGCCACCTCCTAGGTTATGTGTGTCGGGCAGGGTACTCAACATAGTGTGACGCCCGAAACAACAAGGCAAGGACCAGGGGTGTGATGCCCGTCACAACACCACAACCTGTCGGCCAAAGCTCTAGGCCAAAGAAAGGATATCAGGCAGCATTACCCCCAAGACCATATCGGGCAAGATGCCACCCAACCAGGTCGACATCAACCTCAAGCATAAGGGCACCAAACCCTAAAGGATCAATAAGATGGCTCACCTCTCAACTACCAAGAGAGAGGGGTCTTGCACACCTTCTTATCACCAATTGGGCACACACAAGGAACAAACCTAACAAGGTCTACAACCCCACAAAGCTCACCTCTCGAATCCATGGTGAGATAAGGGTGTTGCTCAAGCCACTAGAACACAAGCTCACCTCTCAACTCAAACGAGAGAGGAGTATTACCCATACTACTAGAGTTCAAGCTCACTTCTCTAGACCAAGGAGGGAGAGGGGTGTTTCTCAACAAGAAACCCTAGAATAAGGTTCGGCCAATAAGAATAAACTTAAGCAAGAAACTATACTAGCAATAAGCATGGCCGATTATCATCATAAGAAACATACAAGAACATAGAAGGTTGTATAGTTAGGGTTAGGAGTTATGTAACCCGCCTTAAGCAAGCTCCAAGCTCCAAGCTCCACCACAAGAAGAGAGAAAGACACTCTAGGGTTCGGCCACCACTAGAGGAAGAAGGAGACTCCAAGAAGGATCGGCCACCAAGCTTGCAAAGGAAGAGGGTGTCATGCACCAAGGGAGAGAGGAAACTAAGGAACTAAAGGGATCCTTAGTAAGAGAAAGGGGATACATATATAGAAGAGGATGGAGGAGAAACCAAGGTAAGACAAGGCAAGGTGTCGCCCACCTAGGGACACTTGTCCATGAGCAAAGCCACCACTCTAACATGCCCTAAACACATGTCCAAGGTCGTTGCCACATGCAAGCATCAAGCACCAAGTGTCCACTAGTGGTGACACAAACGAGGTCAAAGGGGTCAAAGAGTCCATGGGCGACACACCTCCACACCATGGCCGACACCCACCCTGGGCGACACACCACAGGCCGACACACACCCTGGCCGAAACACCTAGGTCGACACAAGGCACTCCTGCCCGACACAAGGTTCAAAAAGGCAAAGGCAAGGCACAACAAGGCCCACCAAGGCTCAACCAAGCCCAAAGGGACTCAAACAACGAGCCCAACCCTTCCTCTAAACACTAGAGGAAGCAAGGAGAGGGAGGAACACCTCACAAGATGACAAACTTGCCCACAAACCCTAGACTTGGGTTAATTGCAAGTAGCACCTCTAGCTCTCAACAAAGCACCAACAAACCCTAATCACCACTAAAGGTGATTAGGAACCAACTAAGCACCAGGGTTAAGCAAAGCAAATAGGATAAGCCCTAAACGGAGGTCAGGGTCCTTACAAGATATAACCCTCTTCAAAGGGATTTTGTTCTCGAAATTCGAAGAGAAAAGTGAGGGATACTTCCTCCTCATCTCTTCCTCAAGCTCCCACGTGGCTTCCTCAACGCCACGATGATGCCAAAGAACCTTCACAAGAACCAGGTCCTTCCTCTTCAACTTCTTAACTCTTCTGTCAAGGATCATCACATGACCTTCCTTGTAGGTCACATCTTTATCAAGCTCAACTTCGACTGGCTGTATCACTGTTCCTGTGTCCGAATGGCTTTTCTTCAGCATACTGACATGGAACACTGGGTGTAACCTGTGCAACGCTGGCGGCAGCTCTAACTCGTAAGATACCTTGCCCATACATGCTATGAATGGGTATGGCCCCATATATCTGGGTGCTAGCTTACCCTTCCGGCCAAACCTCAACACACCTTTCCATGGAGAGACTTTAAGATACACTTTGTCTCCCACCTGGAACTCCAAAGGTCGTCGCCGATTGTCTGCATAAGACTTTTGCCTGTCCTGTGCCGCTTTCAATTATTGTTGTATCACCTTGATCTTCTCTATTGTCTGTTGTACTAACTCAGGACCCAAAAGCTGATATTCACCAAACTCATACCAACATAGCAGAGATCTACACTTCCTGCCATATAAGGCCTCATAAGGAGCCATGTCAATGCTCCGCTGATAACTATTGTTGTAGGCGAACTCTATCAGACTGAGATGTATGTCCCAACTGCCTAGGAACTGCAAAACACAAGCCCGAAGGAGATCCTCCAAAGTATGAATAGTCCTCTCAGACTGTCCATCTGTCTGTGGATGGAAAGTGGTGCTGAACCTCAACTGCGTTCCCAACGCTTTGTGCAACTGTTCCCAGAAACGACTCGTGAACTAAGGACCTCTGTCAGAAACTGTCGTCACTGGCACCCCGTGTAAATTCTTTATCTCATCCACATATACTCAAGTGAGCTTCTCGGCTGTATACGTTATCTTCACAGGTATGAAATGGGCAGACTTCGTCAATCTGTCCACTGTTACTCAAATGGAATCATGATTCCTAGTTGTCCTGGGTAGACCAACTACGAAATCCATGGTTATATGATCCCATTTCCATTGTGGTATCGACATGGGTTGTAACGTACCTGCCGACTTCTAATGTTCAACCTTGACTTGCTGGCATACCGCGCACCTAGCCACAAACTTAGCTACATCTTTCTTCAAGCCGGGCCACCAATAGAAGTCCTTCAGATTATGATACATCATGGAGACTCCTGGATGCATAGCATACATCGACGTGTGTGCTTCCTCGAGCACTAGCTTCCTCATATCATCTGCATATGGGACCACCATCCTACCATGATAGCAAACTAGTCCATCCTCGGACTCATGGAACCCATCACACTTTTCACTGCCAAACTCTGATCTGATCAACTATACTGTATCATCTGTTTGTTGTGCATCTTTGATTTGCTGTCTCAGCGTAGGCTTGACTTGCATATGTGCTAAAGTCCTGCTAATAAGGAAACTTCCATCTGTACATTCATTTGTCGCAAAGAGACAAACATATGTCGTCTATGGCATCCCAAGGAACTCAACTGTGCCTTCTTTGTAGGAAAAGAAGAAGACTTTTAGCTAAGCACATCAGCTACCACATTCGCCTTACTAGGGTGATACTCGATGGTGCAGTTGTAATCATTGATTAGCTCCATCCATCGACGTTGTCGCATGTTTAGCTCATTCTGCAAAAAGATGTATTTTAGATTCTTATGATCTGTAAAGATCTGACACACTTCCCCATAAAGATAGTGTCTCCAAATCCTTAGCGCATGAACCACCGTTGCCAACTCCAAATCATGAGTCGAATAGTTCTCCTCGTGTTTCTTAAGCTATTGTGAAGTGAAAGAAACCACATGATCTTCCTGCATCAGTACACAACCTAAACCTTTCTTGGAAGCATCACAGAAAACAACATAGCCCTTTCCAGGCTCTGGCAGCACTAACACTAGAGCACTAGTCAGCTTCTCCTTCAAACTTTGGAAAGCTTGCTGGCAACGATCATCCCAAAAAAAAGGTACATCCTTCCTAGTTAACTTTGTTATCGACAACGCAATCGTACTAAAGTCCTTGATAAACCTTCGGTAGTATCTTGCTAATCCCAGGAAACTACGAACTTCTGTCGGCGTCTTCAGCTGTTCCCATTCTGCAATGGATTCCACCTTCTTTGGGTCCACTTTGACTCCTTCAGTAGATATCACATGACCCAAGAAAGTTACTTCTTCCAACCAAAACTTGCACTTACTGAACTTGGCATACAACTGATGTTGGCGAAGAAGAGTCAACGCTAGTTGAAGATGTCACTCATGCTCTTGCATGTCCTGACTATAGATCAAAATGTCATCTATAAAGACTACAACAAACTGATCTAGAAATGGATGGAACACCCTGTTCATCAAATCCATGAAAGCAGCAGGTGCATCGGTTAGCCCAAACGGCATAACCAAAAACTCAAAGTGACCATACCTCATCCTAAAAGCTGACTTTGGTATGTCATCTACCTTAATCCTCAACTGATGATATCTGGACCGTAGATCGATCTTTGAAAACACTGTAGCACCGCGCAATTGATCGAACAAATCATATATCCTTGGTAACGGGTACTTGTTCTTGATTGTGACTTTGTTCAACTGTCGGTAATCTATACATAGCCGCATCGACCCATCCTTCTTCTTAACGAACAACACTGGAGCACCCCAAGGCGACGTACTCGGTCAGATGAAACCTTTCTCCAACAGCTCTTGCAACTGCTTCTTAAGCTCTGCCATCTCCACTAGAGCCCTCCTATACGGTGTCTGTGCAACTGGTTGCGTCCTTAGAACCAAATTGATCTCAAAATCAATCTCTCGGCATGGAAGAACACTGGGGAACTCATCAGGAAACACATCCACAAACTCTAGGACAACCATCACCTCCTCAAGGCTAGGACCTTTCGCCTTGGTAACCACAACGTGAGCTAAGAACCCCTTACATCCTTGTCGTAGCAACTTTTCTGCCACCAAAGCAGATACTAGACACGTCGGAAGAATCTTCCTATCTCCTTGGAAGACCCACTTCTCTCCATCAACATCAAACACAACCGGCTTGGAACCACAGTCCAAAACAACCTTATACTTCTCTAAGGTATCCATCCCAAGGATCACATCGAAACCATGCATATCAAGTGGTATAAGATCCACTTGTATACTGTGTCCCGAAAAAGATAAGATATAAGATGGACACTCTTCTCAAAGCATCGAGGAAGCATCAAGGGGGGTTTCTAAAAACAAGCTATCTGTGGGATCCGATCTCCAAAACCACGATATAAATATGATTTAAACTTAGCGGAAGCAATCGATTAACAGCGGAAGACAAAAATCACGGGAAATTAAAACTTTTTGAGATAAGAGCTTGAAACCTTAAAACTTCTTTCATAGAAAAAGGATTAAACTGTTTACATCTCTGATAATTACTTCTTGAGTAATTATGTACATCATGATACAAAATCTCAAGAGATAAAACCAAAATCTCAGACCATCAACTCCTAGGACCTGAGAGTACAGAGATGGCATAGGACTGACTTTCTAACAACTATCTCAGTAGTCCGTATCTCCACCTGAGATTCACTGTTGCTCCAGGTGATGCTACTGGGATTGGTCACCTGTAGGCCGGTTCCTCCGTCTTTGACGACCACCTAAAAAGTTGGAGTCTACGGGGTGAGACAATGTACAAATTGTCCCAGCGAGAGTTATAACTCTCAACTAGAAGCTTTATATATAGCAAGTCAAAGAACAATATAAGCAATTTAAAGTAATCGACAACAGAGAGGTATTAAGCAGAATATCAACATATAGATAAGGTGAAGAACATATCTACTATGTAGTGTAACACCATTCAAGAATTTCGTAGCTTAAACTAAGAAATTATACTACGCGGCTGATTATGTTTTACAAACATCATTATGCCCTATGGAGATGAGGTATACCCTCATACTCCAACCGATCACTAGTAAGTTGCATCGGTATCATACATAGGTCATTAAAAGAGCCAGATTCTTATGACCTCATCCTCCTCAGTCAGTAAGACGATTGCTTGCAGGACATCTTGTGTCTCTGCTGTTATAGCTTACCAGGGTAATCTGGTCCTTCACTATTTTAGAGTTACAGTGGCGTTCTGTACTCTCTTCGTCATCGAAAGATTTCTTGTTCATATCTCACCGATGCGGTGTTTGTGTTTTCTTTGGGAGATTCGTGGTACATCTCTTAGTTTGGATTTGTAGTGAAGGGTTGATGGATTATTCATCTACATCAATTCCTACACTAGGATGTAAGGATTTACGCATCCATTTCCCCCACATACTCAAAAGTATGTGCTCCAGGAGTTCCCTTGGGAAAACCTGTTTCACCATCATTTGGTCTCTGACAATGATGGATCTATGATCAGGGCTCTATATGGTATGATTATACTTGATTAGTTAGGTACATTTCAGTATTCTTATAACATCATACATGTTCTCAAACATTTAATCACTAGAATGGCAGCTATGAAAATAGAATACTAAATGTAACAAGTCTAACTCACATCAATTATCATTTCTTAATCATCTCATCACAAGTCATCTGTTAAGCATGACCTTGATGATATTCATGGCCCTCATATCCCATCAATCTCATAAGATGCCACTAACAAGGCATCAGGATATTTCACTATTTCATAAAGCTAAAACATGCTTTCAATGAATATAGTATCATAATCCTTACCTGGATATGATCATCCTTATATAGAAACTTGCATGGTTAGTTCAAATGATAACAGTAAACAATTCATTTGAATGAAGTTGTATCTTCCTACTCTTTCAAGAGTTAGGTTCCCTGATTTTCATCAATTAGGGTTCATTATTCACATTATATGTCATCACCCTAGAATTAGGGTTTACTATTCACATCATGGTGATTTAATCTCATAACATCATCTTGTATGAGAAACAACATCATTAAAGTCCTTAGATAAGATTAAGATTTCATCGATTATCATAATTAGGGTTTCCATGATCTCACATAGGTGGATCATACCCTAAACATGCACATTCATGTGTATTGAAGGTACTTTTCTTGAGTTTCCGCCATAAAAGGGTACTTTCTCTCTCCCCTTACTAGTAGATGGTGATTACACCACTTTAGATCAGGTTAGGTCAAGTCCTCATTGACTATCATAAGCCAAAACATCACTATCATGTGATTAGGGTTTAATTAGAACAAGGTATTACTCAATCGAACCCATCAAGGGTATTTTGGTAAACTACCCCATTGATCACCATCATGGGTCAAATCATTAATCACTTAGTCCCTTAATGTCCATAGTTATCTTTAGGGTTTAGACTAGGTCACCATTGAACCAATTACAACCTTCAAAATGCTAATCAATTACAACCCTAAAGCCTTCAATCGGTTGCACACCTTCAACCTCCAAACGGTTTCAAACCGTTTGGATGCGTTGACCATTTGCTAAGTTTGACTCCAAGACCGCATGACCTCAAGGTCATTTGTCCAAACCGTTTGGGTGCGTTGACCATTTGGAAAGGTTGACTTCCAAACCGTTTGAACTTATGCGGTTTGAAACTGTTTGATCAAAACGACTTGAGATCAATTGGTCCAAACGATCTTGAGATCATTTGAGCCCAAATGGTCTTGAGACCGTTTGGCCTCAAATGGTCTTGAGACCATTTGGATCCAAACGGTCTTGAGACCGTTTGGTCCAAATAGGCTCAAACTGTTTGGACCTCCAACATGGTTCAAAAGTTACAATTGATTATGTATATCTCTGTTGAAGCCTTCAATTGGATAAATCCAAGCTAACCACTTACAAATTGAGTCAATTAGGATTAGTCTTAATCAATTGGACACCAAATTGACCCTCAATTGAAAGCCAATTAGGGTTAAATCCAATTCATTTAGGGTTTCAATCGGATAGTCATCAATGTTCAACAATGTGCATCAAATTGAGGTTGAACCTATCAATTGACCTCCAATTAGGCCCAAACTTGGCCCAAACGGTCTTGAGGTCGTTTGGATGACCTCCAAACGGTCTTGAGACCGTTTTCCCAAAGTTTTACCAAAAACCAAGTCGGTTGGATAAGGGTTGAACCCTAATTAGGTCTAAAATCAGCAATTTCAGATCGATTAGGTTTAGGGTGTTGAAGTACCTTCAACTCTCAATTGATTAAGAATTAGATTATGAATCTTTGTAGGAATGAAATTCAATATGTTACCAACATACCCTCAAATGGTCATCCCTTGGTCAACTCTATCAAATGGTCTTGAGACCGGTTTGATCCAAACGATCTTGCAAGATCGTTTGAGATCAAACGGTTTGAAACCGTTTGACCTTAAACGGTTTGCAACCGTTTGGACCAAAAGGGTCCAAGGTCGGTTGATAAAGCTACCTGGGAATTCATGCCCATCATCTTCAACCTCTGTTCAGGTCGGTTTCTCCACCGTTTTGCTTGCAAAGGTGCCAGGAAGAAGGGAGGTAGAAGAAGAAGTACTAAAGCATAAATTGCAAGAACAAAAACATGTATATAAAGCAAGAAGTTTAGAATTATAAAACACACCTTAGAACGTTGTTCCTAGAGCTCCAAGATTCCAAGCTTCAAGACTCTAATGGTGTCTTGAGCTCCACAACTTGTCCAGAGGTGATTCTCCAAGGAAAAGATGGGGATGGTCGGCTAGAACAAAAAACCTAAGTTAGTTAACCATAGAACCAACCTTTTAAGAAGAATTCCACCATGAATTCGAGCTTGAGGATGGTTTCCCCCTCACCTTAGCACTAGTTGGTCGTTCTCCTGAGCTCCAGAGCTCTGCCTTAGCCATTTGAGAAGGATGAGAAATGAAAAGGAGAAGAGATATGTTTGGTTGGTTTGCAAGGACAAGAGCTTATATACTTTAGGCTATTTTACACCATATGGACCTCTAGAACATGGATTTCTCATCCAAGTCCCTCCTTGTTCAAGGGCACGTCCAAGACCATCAAAACTTATGCAAAGCTCATCTAAACTTAAGATATAAGGGTAAGGAAAACCACTTTCAACTAGGGTACATACATGAAAGGTCTCCATACCCATACTAAGTGAATTTTATGCACAAAGATTATTTTTCTTATCTGATTACTCATTTATGTGTCTCTTTCATCATTTATACTCTAAATGATGTCAAGAGTCATTAAATATGTTCTAGAAGGTGTATTTTTATAACATGCACCCCACAATTTGGGTAAATTGCACTTTACTCCAAATTAGGGTTTTTAAGCACAAGGATCATTCCTCAAGCTGCATCTTGATGCCCAAGCTTGGGAAATCCATCATACCTCATCATATTCACTCATGTGATGTCTCATCATCAGAGTAACATATTAACCTATGAAAATTGCAAGTTAAACCCCTTAATTGGGTAATTTGCACATAGATCCCTGCATTACAAAACAATGCTACAACTTTGTTTAAAAAGGAGCAAAATTGAAAGTTTATGTTCCTGAGGAACTTAAATACATGCGAGAGAGTATTCACAAGTATATAATTACATGTTTAGGCAAAACTTCTAGGGTTAGGTTATAACCCAGGTCAGGGATGTTACAAATTATCCACCCCTTATAAGGATTTCGTCCCCGAAATCGATAAAACATATTAGGAGAAAAGAGCAGGGTATTTCCTTCCAAAATGAAGGAATCCAATCCAAGGTGAGACCTTGAGGTACACTCTGTCTCCAACCTGGAACTCTAAGGGTCTACGACGTCTGTCGGCATATGACTTCTGCCTATCTTGTGCAGTCTTAAGCTGTTGTTGTATAATTTTGATCTTCTCTGTAGTCTGCTACACAAGATCCGGACCTAACAACTGATGTTCACCAGCTTCATACCAACACAAAGGTGATCTACAACGTCTACCATACAAGGCTTCATAAGGTGCCATATCAATACTATGTTGATAGCTATTGTTATAGGCAAACTCTATTAAGCTGAGGTGTAGATCCCAACTCCCGGTAAACTGGAGAACACATGCTCTTAACAGGTCTTCCAAGGTCTGTATAGTCCTTTCAGACTGTCCATCAGTCTGTGGATGAAAGGTTGTACTAAACCTTAGTTTGGTGCCTAAGGCTCTGTGTAACTGCTCCCAAAAACGACTTGTAAATTGGGGACCTCTGTCAGAAATTATAGTGGCAGGAACTCCATGCAAACGCACTATCTCTTGAACATACAACTGGGATAACCTTTCAGCAGAATAGGTTGTTTTGACAGGTAAGAAATGTGCTGTCTTTGTCAACCTATCAACAATTACCCAAATGGAATCATGTCCTTTGCTTGTCCTGGGTAGGCCAACAACAAAGTCCATGGTCACATGGTCCCACTTCCACTGTGGTATGGGTAAGGGTTGCATTGTTCCTGTAGGTTTCTGGTGTTCAGCCTTAACTTGCTGACACACAGGACACCTCAGAACAAACTCAGCTACATCTTTCTTCATCCCGGGCCACCAATACATATCTTTCAAATTTCGATACATCTTGGTGCTCCCTGGATGCATAGCATACATCGAAGAATGAGCTTCCTCTAGGACTAACTTCCTTAGATTATCCACATCAGGTACTATCATCCTCCCATGATAGCATGCCACTTGATCATCTGACTCATGAAAACTTTCTCGTTTCTCTTCACCATACTCAGATCTGATCTGCTGAACTGCAACATCAACTTGCTGTGCCTCCTTTATCTGCTCTCTTAGGGTAGTTTTGATATGCATCTCAGCTAACAAACCAGATAACAATGACATCTTCAACTGTACATTGTTTTGCATTAAAGAGATAAGCATATCTCTCCTAGAACATACTAAGGAACTTAGTTGTGCTCTATCCATGGTTGATGTTGCTGATTTCCTACTCAAGGCATCTACAACCACATTGGCCTTCCCTGGATGGTAATCAATTGTACAATCGTAGTCCTTGATTAACTCCATCCAGCGACGTTGCCTCATGTTAAGCTCATGCTGAGAGAAGATATACTTAAGATTCTTGTGGTCTGTGAAAATCTGGAATGTTTCTCCATAGAGATAATGTCTCCAGATCTTCAGGGCATGAATCACAGCAGCCAGCTCCAGATCGTGTGTCGGATAATTTTCCTCGTGTTTCTTAAGCTGTTAGGAAGCAAAAGAAATCACTTGCTTATCCTGCATCAACACACATCCAAGTCCATTCTTGGAGGCATCACAATACACCACATATCCTTTTTCTTGCTCAGGTAGCACAAGCACAGGTGCACTTGTCAACCTCTCTTTCAACAGCTGAAAAGACTGTTGACACTTATCACTCCAGGCAAAAGGAACATCTTTCCGGGTTAACTTGGTCAAGGGTAAGGCTATAGAACTGAAATTCTTGATAAACCTTCGGTAGTAGCCAGCTAATCCTAAGAAACTTCGAATCTCTGTTGGTGTCTTCGGTTGTTCCCACTGTAGAACATATTCTACCTTTTTAGGGTCAACACGAATACCCGAGGCAGATACCACATGACCAAGAAAAGACACTTCTGGCAACCAGAACTCGCACTTGCTAAACTTAGCGTATAACTTATGTTCTCTTAGCAAGGTCAAAGCTTGGCGAAGATGCTGCTCATGCTGCTGAGCATCCTTACTATAAATCAGAATGTCATCTATGAAGACGACAACACACTGATCAAGGAAGGGTCGAAAGACTCTATTCATGAGTTCCATGAATGCAGCTGGTGCATTGGTTAGTCCAAATGACATAACCGTGAACTCATAGTGACCATATCTAGTCCTAAAGGCAGACTTGGATATGTCACTGTCCTTAATGCGGAGTTGATGATATCCAGACCTCAAATCTATCTTTGAAAAGACTGTTGCACGATGCAACTGGTCAAAGAGATCATCAATCTCGGCAAAGGGTACTTGTTCTTTATTGTTACTTTATTAAGTTGTCTATATTCAATGCACAATCGCATTGACCCATCTTTCTTTTTAACAAACAAAACTGGGGCACCCCAAGGTGAGGTACTCGGTCGAATGAAACCTTTCTCAAGTAACTCTTGAAGCTGTTTCTTGAGTTCGGCCATCTCGGCAGGCGCCATCCTATATGGTGTCTGGGCTATGGGTTTTGTATCTGGGACCAAATTGATCTCAAAATCAATTTCCCGAGGTGGTGGTATACCAGGAAGTTCTTTAGGAAACACATCTTTGAATTCCCTGACTACAGGAACTTCAGTAGGGTTGGGGCTCTCCTTGGTAACATCTACCACATGGGCCAAGAATGCATAACATCCTTGCCTCATTAGCTTATCAGCAACCATAGCTGACACAAGACAGGTGGGCAAAATCTTTCTTTCTCCTTGAAAGATCCATGTGTTGCTTTCATCAGAAAACACAGCCAACTTGGACTCACAATCCAAGACAACTCGATACCTTTCTAAGGTATCCATCCCGAGGATTATATCAAATCCTTGCATATCAAGTGGTATAAGGTCCACTTGAATGCGATGATCAGAAAGGAAGAGGATGCAAGGAGAGCATACCTCCTGTAAAACAGCAGACCCACTCAACGGAGTCTCCAACAACAAACTATCTTCCCTATGACTGACTATCATATTGCAGTTGTGAATCACTCTTCGAGTGATAAAAGAGTGCGTAGCACCCGGGTTAATCAGAACAGATACTACACATGATTTAGACATATCAGAATATAAAAGTTCCATCTGACCTGCCACTACCCGTGGATCGACCACTGCCTCTGGTGGGTTCATAACATAGAACCTCGTTGTAGCCTGGTGTTGAGGTGGTGCTGATGATCCAGCTTGAGAAGCTTGTCCACTTCCTCGAGCTGCTCCTTGAGATTGCCTTCTCTGTGATCCCTTTTGACCTTGTCTCGGAGGCTGTGTCACACTGACAGGCTTAGATTGGTAGTCCTTCATCAAATGTCCCACCTTACCACAGTTGTAGCAGCTTTTCCCCAGTTGTTGTGGTATTGGTGGTCCAGTAACTGACATTGATGCAGAGCTATGGGTCTCCTGAGGTGATTGACCACGTCCTCTACCTCTACTTGGAGACCACTGAGTCTGAGAACTAGATCTAGGTGGTGGAAGGTTAGGTGCAGAGGATCTAGGCTTCTTAAAGTCTCTAGATGAAGAACCTTGGAACTGTGGATATCTCTTCTGGGTTTGCCTTTTGTCAACCACATATATCTCTATCCTTCGGACTGACTCAACGAAGGTAGCGAACCTCTCCCGATTTTCTAGAGCAGACACGACGGTTGTCATATCAGCATTCAAACCCTTCTCGAATCTCTTGATCCTTTCTTCTTCTGTGGCAGCCATGTGCGGACAGAACCGCAATAGCTCCATGAACTTAGCTTCATACTCGCTAATGTTCATCATGCCCTGCCTCAGTCTCTCAAACTGAGAGATCTTCTCATCTAGGAAGGTCTTTGGAAAATATTTGTGGACAAATTCCCGCCGAAAGTCTTCCCACGAGATCTCCATTCCAGGTCTCTTCTACTCTTCCATTGTCCACCAGTGACCAGTGCTTCCTTTGAGAAGATAGATAGCATGTCTAACCTTCTCAGCTTCAGGGATATTGAGAATCCTAAAAGCTTTCTCCAACTCTGCCAACCACAGGTCAGCATCTGCGGGGTCGGCAGTCCCAAAGTATTCGGTAGCTCCGACACGACGTAGTCGCTCAAACGTCTTCCCGATACCTTGACCTTCAGGATGGACAGGTGCCCTGGGTGCAGGCATAGGCATCCTGTCAGTAATATGCATCATGGCAGTCATAAACTGCCCGAACATCATTTGCACAGCTGGGTTACCCATGTCGGCTGGGTCAAACTGAGGTGGCTCCCTGGGTTGCTCAGGTATGGGTTGCTCTATCTCTGGTACTCTTGCACCGCCTTGTGGTGCAGCTACACTACTCTCTGCCACATACTCCTCATGTGGCTCAGACATCCTTATTTATCTTCTTCTCCCGAGGAGCAGAAGATTCTATTAGATAAGGAAGGAACACTAAAGATAGACTCGACATCCTAAGTCCTTATGTCTCTGTAGACTCGGCGAACCTAGGGCTTTGATACCACTTAATTGTGGGCTCCGATCTCCAAAACCACGATATAAATACGATTTAAACTTAGCGGAAGCAATCGATTAACATCGGAAGACAAAAATCACGAGAAATTAAAACTTTTTGAGATAAGAGCTTGAAACCTTAAAACTTCTTTCATAGAAAAAGGATTAAACTGTTTACATCTCTGATAATTACTTCTTGAGTAATTATGTACATCATGATACAAAATCTCAAGAGATAAAACCAAAATCTCATACCATCAACTCCTAGGACCTGAGAGTACAGAGACGGCATAGGACTGACTTTCTAACAACTATCTTAGCAGTCAGTATCTCCACCTGAGATTCACTACTGCTCCAGGTGATGCTGCTGGGATTGGTCACCTGTAAGCTGGTTCCTCCGTCTTTGACGACCACCTAAAAAGTTGGAGTCTATGGGGTGAGACAATGTACAAATTGTCCCAGCGAGAGTTATAACTCTCAACTAGAAGCTTTATATATAGCAAGTCAAAGAACAATATAAGCAATTTAAAGTAATCGACAGTAGAGAGGTATTAAGCAGAATATCAACATATAGATAAGGTGAAGAACATATCTACTATGCACTGTAACACCATTCAAGAATTTCATAGCTTAAACTAAGCAATTATACTACACGGCTGATTATGTTTTACAAACATCATTATGCCCTGTGGAGATGAGGTATACCCCTCATACTCCAACCGATCACTAGTAAGTTGCATCGGTATCATACATAGGTCATTAAAAGAGCCGGATTCTTATGACCTCATCCTCCTCAGTCAATAAGAGGATTGCTTGCAGGACATCTTGTGTCTCTACTGTTATAGCTTACCAGGGTAATCTGGTCCTTCGCTATTTTAGAGTTACAGTGGCGTTCTGTACTCTCTTTGTCATCGGAAGATTTCTTGTTTATCTCTCACCGATGCGGTGTTTGTGTTTTCTTTGGGAGATTCGTGGTACATCTCTTAGTTTGGATTTGTAGTGAAGGGTTGATGGATTATTCATCTACATCAATTCCTACACTAGGATGTAAGGATTTACGCATCCATTTCCCCTACATACTCAAAAGTATGTGCTCCAGGAGTTCCCTTGGGAAAACCTATTTCACCATCATTTGGTCTCTGACAATGATGGATCTATGATCAGGGCTCTACATGGTATGATTATACTTGATTAGTTAGGTACATTTCAGTATTCTTTTAACATCATACATGTTCTCAAACATTTAATCACTAGCATGGCAGCTATGATAATAGAATACTAAATGTAACAAGTCTAACTCACATCAATTATCATTTCTTAATCATCTCATCACAAGTCATCTGTTAAGCATGACCTTGATGATATTCATGGCCCTCATAGCCCATCAATCTCATAAGATGCCACTAACAAGGCATCAGGATATTTCACTATTTCATAAAGCTAAAGCATGCTTTCAATGAATATAGTATCATAATCCTTACATGTATATGATCATCCTTATATAGAAACCTGCATGGTTAGTTCAAATGATAACAGTAAACAATTCATTTGAATGAAGTTGTATCTTCCTACTCTTTCAAGAGTTAGGTTCCCTGATTTTCATCAATTAGGGTTCATTATTCATATTATATGTCATCACCCTAGAATTAGGGTTTACTATTCACATCATGGTGATTTAATCTCATAACATCATCTTGTATGAGAAACAACATCATTAAAGTCATTAGATAAGATTAAGATTTCATCGATTATCATAATTAGGGTTTCCATGATCTCACATAGGTGGATCATACCCTAAACATGCACATTCATGTGTATTGAAGGTACTTTTCTTGAGTTTCCACCATAAAAGGATACTTTCTCTCTCCTATGATACTTTCTCTCTCCCCTTACTAGTAGATGGTGATTACACCACTTTAGATCAGGTTAGGTCAAGTCCTCATTGACTATCATAAGCCAAAACATCACTATCATGTGATTAGGGTTTAATTAGAACAAGGTATTACTCAATCAAACCCCTCAAGGGTATTTTGGTAAACTACCCCATTGATCACCATCATGGGTCAAATCATTAATCACTTAGTCCCTTAATGTCCTAAGTTATCTTTAGGGTTTAGATTAGGTCACCATTGAACCAATTACAACCTTCAAATGCTAATAAATTACAACCCTAAAGCCTTCAATCGGTTGCACACCTTCAACCTCCAAACGGTTTCAAACCATTTGGATGCATTGACCGTTTGCTAAGTTTGACTCCAAGACCGCATGACCTCAAGGTCATTTGTCCAAACCATTTGGGTGCGTTGACCGTTTGGAAAGGTTGACTTCCAAACCGTTTGAACTTATGCGGTTTGAAACCGTTTGATCAAAACGACTTGAGATAGATTGGTCCAAACGATCTTGAGATCGTTTGAGCCCAAACTGTCTTGAGACCATTTGACCCCAAACGGTCTTGAGACCGTTTGGTCCAAATAGGCTCAAACCGTTTGGACCTCCAACATGGTTCAAAAGTTACAATCGATTATGTATATCTCTGTTGAAGCCTTCAATTGGCTAAATCCAAGCTAACCACTTACAAATTGAGTCAATTAGGATTAGTCTTAATAAATTGGACACCAAATTGACCCTCAATTGAAAGCCAATTAGGGTTAAATCCAATTCATTTAGGGTTTCAATCGGATAGTCATCAATGTTCAACAATGTGCATCAAATTGAGGTTGAACCTATCAATTGACCTCCAATTAGGCCCAAACTTGGCCCAAACGGTCTTGAGGTCGTTTGGATGACCTCCAAACAGTCTTGAGACCGTTTGCCCAAAGTTTGACAAAAAACCAAGTCGGTTGGATAAGGGTTGAACCCTAATTAGGTCTAAAATCAGCAATTTCAGCTCGATTAGGTTTAGGGTGTTGAAGTACCTTCAACTCTCAATTGATTAAGAATTAGATTATGAATCTTTGTAGGAATGAAATTCAATATGTTACCAACAGACCCTCAAACGGTCATCCCTTGGTCAACTCTATCAAATGGTCTTGAGACCGGTTTGATCCAAACAATCTTGCAAGATCGTTTGAGATCAAACGGTTTGAAACCGTTTGACCTTAAACGGTTTGCAATCGTTTGGACCAAAAAGGTCCAAGGTCGGTTGATAAAGCTACCTGGGAATTCACGCCCATCATCTTCAACCTCTGTTCAGGTCGGTTTCTCCACCGTTTTGCTTGCAAAGGTGCCAGGAAGAAGGGAGGTAGAAGAAGAAGTACTAAAGCATAAATTGCAAGAACAAAAACATGTATATAAAGCAAGAAGTTTAGAATTATAAAACCCGCCTTAGAACGTTGATCCTATAGCTCCAAGATTCCAAGATTCAAGCATATAATGGTGTCTTGAGCTCCACAACTTGGCCTGAGGTGATTCTCCAAGGAAAAGATGGGGATGGTCGGCTAGAACAAGAAACCTAAGTTAGTTAACCACAGAACCAACCTTTTAAGAAGAATTCCACCATGATTCGAGCTTGAGGATGGTTTCCCCCTCACCTTAGCACTAGTTGGTCGTTCTCCTGAGCTCCAGAGCTCTGCCTTAGCCGTTTGAGAAGGATGAGAAATGAAAAGGAGAAGAGATACGTTTGGTTGGTTTGTAAGGACAAGAGCTTATATACTTTAGGCTATTTTACACCATATGGACCTCTAGAACATGGATTTCTCATCCAAGTCCCTCCTTGTTCAAGGGCACGTCCAAGACCATAAAAAATTATGCAAAGCTCATATAAACTCAAGATCTAAGGGTAAGGAAAACCACTTTCAACTAGGGTACATACATGAAAGGTCTCCATACCCATACTAAGTGAATTTTATGCACAAAGATTATTTTTCTTATCTGATTACTCATTTATGTGTCTCTTTCATCATTTCTACTCTAAATGATGTCAAGAGTCATTAAAGATGTTCTAGAAGGTGTATTTTTATAACATGCACCCCACAATTTGGGTAAATTGCACTTTACTCCAAATTAGGGTTTTTAAGCACAAGGATCATTCCTCAAGCTGCATCTTGATGCCCAAGCTTGGGAAATCCATCATACCTCATCATATTCACTCATGTGATGTCTCATCATCAGAGGAACATCTTAACCTATGAACATTGCAAGTTAAACCCCTTAACTGGGTTATTTGCACATAGATTCATGCATTACAAAACAATGCTACAACTTTGTTTAAAAAGGAGCAAAATTGAAAGTTTATGTTCCTGAGGAACTTAAATACATGCAAGAGAGTATTCACAAGTATATAATTACATGTTTAGGCAAAACTTCTAGGGTTAGGTTATAACCCAGGTCAGGGATGTTACACTATCCTTCTTACAACTAACATGTAAACGACAGTTTTCAAGCATACTATGGGCAATAAAAGAGTGTGTAGCACCCGGGTCAACCAAAATAGATATAAAGCAAAAAGAAGACATATCAGAATTAAATAACTCCATCTGACCTGTCACCACTCGTAGGTTGACTATCGCCTCCGGCTGACTCATAGCATAGAATCGAGCCGTTGCTTGCTGTCCACGTCCTCTGCTTCCTTGAGAAGATGATCTCGCTTGCGACGCTTGACCGCGTCCTCGCCCTCTACTACTACTGGGCTTCTATCTATCTGACCCTTGTTGATTTTGTCTCAGCTGCTGTGTCACTTCAACATCTCTACTTGGGCAATTTAACTTGAAATGCCCTGTCTGACCGCAGATATAGCATGTCCTATCTTCAAACCGTGGCCTAGATGGCCCTGTCACTACCACTGAAGTTGTACTATGTACCTTTGACGGTGAAGAAACATATCCTCTTCCCTTACTCGGAGACCACTGTGATGGTACACTTGAACCTCTCATCACTGAAGGTGCTGAAAACCTTGGCTTCTTGAAGCCACCAAACCTCTGTCCCTGGAACTGAGCAGGCCTCTTATTAGACATGGATTCTCTTTTCTCCCTAACTGACCGTTCGATGCTCTGGACAGATTCCACAAACGTGGCAAACCGCTCACAGTTCTCCAATGCAGAAGCAGGTGTTGTTAGCTCAGCACTCAGGCCTTTCTCAAAATGTCTAATTCGCTCTTCATCTGTTGCTGCCATGTGAGGACAAAACCTCAACAGATCCATGAGCTTGGCTTCATACTCAGTGACATTCATCGTTCCTTGGCGCAGATGCTCAAACTGGCTGATCTTCTCATCCAGATACGTCTTCGGAAAGTATCTGCTTACAAACTCGCACCAGAAGACCTCCCAACCGATCACCTCACTGGGTCGCTTCTTCTCCTCGATGGTCCACCAGTGACCGACACTACCCTTCAAAAGGTAGACAAAGTGCTTGACTTTGTCTGCTTCGGTGATGTCGAGGATCCGGAAAGCCTTCTCAAGACTTGTCAGCCATAGATCTGCATCCACTAGATCAGCCATTCCAGCATAGTATGAAGCTCCGACTCGGTGAAGCCGCTCAAAGGTCTTCCCAATACCCGATGTTTCACCATGGGGAGCCTGTGCTCTCGGCAGAGGCACTGAAAATCTTTCTACCATGAGATTCATCGTAGCCATCATCTGCCCCATAAGCTATTGATAGGTAGGGTTCTCGAGAATGGTTGGGTCAAGTTGGGGGACCTCAAGCACCCGATCTTCATGTGCCTACCCTATAGCTCCATCAACTGATGCAGCATCGCTGTTCTCGGCAACATGTTCTTCATGGTTTCCAGACATCTTGGCTTTTCTTCCGCTGAGGGCAGAAGATGATTGTAAGAAAATCTGGAGAACTCACAAGAACATACAAAACCTAGTCCTAAATCCCTGTAGACTCAGCGAACCTAGAGCTCTGATACCAAAACTTTTGGCAACACATCCCACTATCACACAGACAGCGAGGTGTTACGCGAAAACGTGCGGAAAACACCATAAACCACAGATTACCAAAAACACAGGTTAATTAAAACTGATTGCAGAATGTAGATAAACCAAGAAAACTATTACATTTAGGTCCTCATCCTGCAACAAACATGTTATATAAACATTTACAAGATCTTGATACGTGTCCACATCTTAGGAGATCAGATGTCTAGTCGTCACATGAGTTCATCACTTGTTTATATGTACAGAACGGCCCACATCCAGCCAACAGTAGGATATACAAAGCATCATCAGCTATACATCGTGAAATACCGTCAAAACACTCCCAAGGACCTGAGAGTACAGGGATGACTCTAAGACTCTACTACAAAATGACCAAAAAAGCAACATGTCCATCTCTTGCCTTCTACTGCTCATCTTGCTGCTCGGCCGCAACCCCACGACCACCACCACGTCTAGCGCGAACACCTAAAAAGGTTGTAAACTAGCGGGGTGAGACACACAGTCCCAGCGAGAAACATAACTCCCCGCCGAAACCATAAAACCAAAGAAAGATGAAAGCAACAATAGTAGGTAACTGATAAGGTATAACAAGAGCAGTCTATATATCAAAGCTATTCATACCATCAAGCTTACCAAGATGTACGGAAGGCATATAACCAAATATTTCTTTATGGAACATGATTGACAAGATAATATTTGTAAGATCTTAGCACATAACATAAGGAACGTATAAGCAACTACAAGTATGACAAGATTAACTACACAAGAAAGGCCTCAACCAATGTTCCATGTTTTGCCTTAAGCAGTAAATACTATTCAGCTGGATTACATATTATTATGCCCTGAGGAAGTGAGCCGTACCACTCAGATCCAACCGACGGCTGTGAAACCCAGAGCCGGTGCCATACAATGTCAATGGAAGAGCCAGACTCCACGACCTCCCACCTCGTGGTCAGTGCATGAGTACAACACAAGCAGGACCGCAGTCTCATGCTTAAGTGGCCTCAGCCACATGGTCAACTCCATAGGCTACCCTCTGCCTAGCCTGCCTCAGTACAGGTCTCGACGCTAGTGAAACTGAGCCACGAGCCTGTTCACTGTGCTCTGAGCCATGAACGCATTCATGCTCCCATATCACATATCCTGAGCCATGGGCCTGTTCACCATGCTCTATACATATCACGAGTCTGCAACCGCAGCTGCACTCGAATCCTCACTATTTTAGGCTAGGAGAAACCTTGCATATTCAACAATATGTGCTCCGGGTTAACCTGTAGGAGAACCCGTTTCACCATCACCAGCTCCTGATGATGATGGATCTATGGCCAGGGCAAACTACATGATATGTTCCATTGTGATTAGTTAGTACATTTTAAGTGGATTGTTGAGGCAACCAAGTTGTAACACATGCATAACATAAACTACATTATTATTACCACCATCATGTTATTTTAGGATCTCAATCCCTCATCACAGGAAACCACTGCCTCAACAAGCATTGTCATTACTTGGGATATCAATCCCAGATCATCATCAGAGGATAACACCTCAACTAGGCACTTTAGCCAAACTCGGGTCCTCAGACCAAAACACATCATGCATGTTATCTTATCATCAAGAGTAACCATCAAAGCAGTGTTACTCAAATGCATATACCTCATAGCCCTTTTACCTTGCTATGCATCAGTGTGAAACACCTGCATGGTTAGTATACACAATCATCATGGATTAACAGAAGGATCATTTTATTAAACATAGGGTGACATTTGATGATCATATGTCTTATCATTTACCCAATACTGTACATATGATTCATGATGATCATAAACACAAGTAACAAAATGTCAAGTTACACAAATGTGATCTATTATATCAACTATCAAGTATGTCAAGGATCACTATCATAAAGGATCAAGAAGATGGCTCACCTCTCGACAACCAAGAGAGAAGGGTCTGGCAAACCTTCTTATCACAAATTGGGCAACACAAGGAACAAACCTAACAAGCTCTACAACCCCACAAAGCTCACCTCTCGAATCCATGGTGAGAGAAGGGTGTTTCTCAAGCCACTAGAACACAAGCTCACCTCTCAACTCAAATGAGAGAGGAGTATTGCCCATACTACTAGAGTTCAAGCTCACTTCTCTAGACCAAGGAGGGAGAGGGGTGTTGCTAAAAAAGAAACCCTAGAACAAGGTTCGGCCAACAAGAAGCAACTTAAGCAACAAACTATACTAGCAACAAGCATGGCCGATTATGATCATAAGAAACATACAAGAACATAGAAGGTAGTATAGTTAGGGTTAGGAGTTATGTAACCCGCCTTAAGCAAGCTCCAAGCTCCAAGCTCCACCACAAGAAGAGAGCAAGACACTCTAGGGTTCGACCACCACCAGAGGAAGAAGGAGACTCCAAGAAGGATCGACCACCAAGCTGGCAAAGGAAGAGGGTGTCATGCACCAAGGGAGAGAGGAAACTAAGGAACTAAAGGGATCCTTAGCAAGAGAAAGGGGATACATATATAGAAGAGGATGGAGGAGAAACCAAACATATATAGAAGAGGATGGAGGAGAAACCAAGGTAAGACAAGGCAAGGTGTCGCCCACCTAGGGACACTTGTCCATGAGCAAAGCCACCACTCTAACATGCCCTAAGCACATGTCCAAGGTTGTTGCCACATGCAAGCATCAAGCACCAAGTGTCCACTAGTGGTGACACAAACGAGGTCAAAGGGGTCAAAGAGTCCATGGGCGACACACCTCTACACCATGGCCGACACCCACCCTGGGGGACACACACCTTGGACGACACACCTAGGTCGACACAAGGCACTCCTGCCCGATACAAGGTCCAAAAAGGCAAAGGCAAGGCACAACAAGGCCCACCAAGGCTCAACCAAGCCCAAAGGGACTCAAGCAACGAGCCCAACCCTTCCTCTCAACACTAGAGGAAGCAAGGAGAGGGAGGAACACTTCACAAGATGAAAAACTTGCCCACAAACCCTAGACCTGGGTTAATGGCAAGTAGCACCTCCAGCTCTCAACAAAGCACCAACAAACCCTAATCACCACTAAAGGTGATTAGCAACCAACTAAGCACCAGGGTTAAGCAAAGCAAACAGGATAAGCCCTAAATGGAGGTCACGGTCCTTACAAGCTATAACCTTCTTCAAAGGGATTTTGTCCTCGAAATCCGAAGAGAAAAGCGACGGATACTTCCTCCTCATCTCTTCCTCAAGCTCCAACGTGGCTTCCTCAACGCCACGATGATGCCAAAGAACCTTCACAAGAACCAGGTCCTTCCTCTTCAACTTCTTAACTCTTCTGTCAAGGATCATCACATGACCTTCCTTGTAGGTCACATCTTTATCAAGCTCAACTTCAACTGGCTGTATCACTGTTCCTGTGTCCGGATGGCTTTTCTTTAGCATACTGACATGGAACACTGGGTGTAACCTGTGCAACGCTGGTGACAGCTCTAACTCGTAAGCTACCTTGCCCATATGTGCTATGACTGGGTATGGCCCCATATATCTGGGTGCTATCTTACCCTTCTGGCCAAACCTCAATGCACGTTTCCACAGAGAGACTTTAAGATACACTTTGTCTCCCACCTGGAACTCCAAAGGTCGTCGGCGATTGTCTGCATAAGACTTCTGCCTGTCCTGTGCTGCTTTCAATTATTGTTGTATCACCTTGATCTTCTCTGTTGTCTGTTGTACTAACTCAGGACCCAAAAGTTGATATTCACCCGACTCATACCAACATAACGAAGATCTGCACTTCCTGCCATATAAGGCCTCATAAGGAGCCATGTCAATGCTCCGCTGATAACTATTGTTGTAGGCGAACTCTATCAGACTGAGTTGTATGTCCCAACTGCCTAAGAACTGCAAAACACAAGCCCGAAGGAGATCCTCCAAAGTCTGAATAGTCCTCTCAGACTGTCCATCTGTCTGTGGATGGAAAGCGGTGCTGAACCTCAACTGCGTTCCCAAAACTTTGTGCAACTGTTCCCAGAAACGACTCATGAACTGAGGACCTCTGTCAAAAACTATCGTCATTGGCACCCCGTGAAAACGCACTATCTCATCCACATATACTCGAGCGAGCTTCTCGGTTGTATACGTTGTCTTCACAGGTATGAAATGGACAGACTTCGTCAATCTGTCCACTATTACCCAAATGGAATCATGATTCCTAGTTGTCCTGGGTAGACCAACTACAAAATCCATGGTTATATGATCTCATTTCCATTGCGGTATCGACAGGGGTTGTAATGTACCTGCCGACTTCTGATGTTCAACCTTGACTTACTGGCATACCACGCACCTAGCCACAAACTCAGCTACATCTTTCTTCAAGCCGGGCCACCAATACAAGTCCTTCAGATTATGATACATCTTGGTGACTCCTGGATGCATAGCATACATCGACGTGTGTGATTCCTCGAGCACTAGCTTCCTCAGATCATCTACATCTGGGACCACCATCCTACCATGATAGCAAACTAGTCCATCCTCAGACTCATGGAACCCATTACACTTTTCACTGCCAAACTCTGATCTAATCAACTATACTGTATCATCTATTTGTTGTGCATCTTTGATTTGCTTTCTCAGTGTAGGCTTGACTTGCATATGTGCTAAAAGTCATACTAACAAGGAAACTTCCATCTGTACATTCATCTGTCACAAAGAGACAAACATATCCCATCTATGGCATCCCAAGGAACTCAACTGTGCCTTCTTTGTAGGAAAAGAAGAAGACTTTTGGCTAAGCGCATCAGCTACCACATTCGCCTTACCAGGGTGATACTCGATGGTGCAGTCGTAATAATTGATTAGCTCCATCCATCGACGTTGTCGCATGTTTAGCTCATTCTGTGAAAAGATGAATTTTAGATTCTTATGATCTGTAAAGATCTGACACACTTCCCCGTAAAGATAGTGTCTCTAAATCCTTAGCGCATGAACCACCGCTGCCAACTCCAAATCATGAGTCAGATAGTTCTCCTCGTGTTTCTTAAGCTATCGCGAAGTGAAAGAAACCACATGATCTTCCTGCATCAGTACACAACCTAAACCTTTCTTGGAAGCATCACAGAAAACAACATAGCCCTTTCCAGGCTCTGGCAGCACCAACACTGGAGCACTAGTCAGCTTCTCCTTCAAACTTTGGAAAGCTTGTTAGCAACGATCATCCCAAACAAAAGGTACATCCTTCCTAGTTAACTTTGTTATCGACAACGCAATCGTACTGAAGTATTTGATAAACTTTGGTAGTATCCTGCTAATCCTAGGAAACTACGAACTTCTGTCGGCGTCTTCGGCTGTTCCCATTTTGCAATGGATTCCACCTTCTTTGGGTCCACTTTGACTCCTTCAACAGATATCACATGACCCAAGAAAGTTACTTCTTCCAACCAAAACTTGCACTTACTGAACTTGGCATACAAATGATGTTGGTGAAGAAGAGTCAACGCTAGTCGAAGATGTCGCTCGTACTCTTGCCTATCCCGACTATAGATCAAAATGTCATCTATAAAGACTACAACAAACTGATCTAGAAACGGACGGAACACCTTGTTCATCAAATCCATGAAAGTAGTAGGTGCATTGGTTAGCCCAAACAGCATAACCACAAACTCGAAGTGGCCATACCTCGTCCTAAAAGCTAACTTTGGTATGTCATCTGCCTTAATCCTCAACTGATGATATCCGGACCATAGATCGATATTTGAAAACACTGTAGCACCACGCAATTGATCGAACAGATCATCTATCCTTGGTAACAGGTACTTGTTCTTGATCGTGACTTTGTTCAACTACTGGTAATCTATACATAGCCGCATCGACCCATCCTTCTTCTTAATGAACAACACTGGAGCACCCCAAGGCGACGTACTAGGTTGGATGAAACCTTTCTCCAATAGCTCTTGCAACTGCTTCTTAAGCTCTGCCATCTCCACTGGAGCCATCTTATACAGTGTCTGTGCAACTGGTTGCGTCCCTGGAACCAAATTGATCTCAAAATCAATCTCTCAGGGTGGAGGAACACTGGAGAACTCGTCAGGAAACACATCCGCAAACTCTCGGACAACCGTCACCTCCTCAAGGCTAGGACCTTTCGCCTTGGTAACCACAACGTGAACTAAGAACGCCTTACATCCTTGTCGTAGCAACTTTTCTGCCACCAAAGCAGATACTAGACATGTCGGAAGAATCTTCCTATCTCCTTGGAAGACCCACTTCTCTCCATCAACATCAAACACAGCCTGCTTGGAACCACAGTCCAAAACAACCTTATACTTCTCTAAGGTATCCATCCCAAGGATCACATCGAAACCACGCATATCAAGTGGTATAAGATCCACTTGTATACTGTGTCCTGAAAAAGATAAGATACAAGATGGACACTCTTCTCAAAGCATTGAGGAACCTTCAAGAGGGGTTTCTAACAACAAGCTATCCTTCTTACAACTAATAGGTAAACGACCATTTTCAAGCATACTATGGGCGATAAAAGAGTGTGTAGCACCCGGGTCAACCAAAACAGATATAAAGCAAGAAGAAGACATATCAGAATGAAATAACTCCATCTGACCTGTCACCACTTGCAGGTTGACTATCGCCTCCAACTGACTCATAGCATAGAATTGAGCCGTTGCTTGCTGTCCACATCCTATGCTTCCTTGGGCAGATGATCTCGCTTGCGACGCTTGACCACGTCCTCGCCCTCTGCTACTACTTGGCTTCTGTCTATCTGACCCTTGTTGATTCTGTCTCAGCTGCTGCGTCACTTCAACATCTCTACTTGGGCAATTTAACTTGAAATGCCCTGTCTGATCGCAGATATAGCATGTCCTATCTTCAAACCGTGGCCTAGATGGCCCTGTTACTGCCACTGAAGCTGTACTATGTACCTTTGACGGTGAAGAAACATATCCTCTTCCCTTATTCGGAGACCACTGCGATGGTACACTGGAACCTCTCATCACTGAATGTGCTGAAAACCTTGGCTTCTTGAAGCCACCAAACCTCTGTCCCTGGAACTGAGCAGGCCTCTTGTTAGACATGGATTCTCTTTTCTCTCTAACTGACCATTCGATCCTCCAGACAGATTCCACAAATGTGGCAAACTGCTCACGGTTCTCCAATGCAGAAGCATGTGTTGTCAGCTCAGCACTCATGCCTTTCTCGAAACGTCTAATTCGCTCTTCATCTGTTGCTGCCATGTGAGGACAAAACCTCAACAGATCCATGATCTTGGCTTCATACTCAGTGACGTTCATCGTTCCTTGGCGCAGACGCTCAAATTGGCTGATCTTCTCATCCAGATACGTCTTCAGAAAGTATCTACTGATGAACTCACACCGGAAGACCTCTCAACCGATCACCTCACCGGGTCGCTTCTCCTCCTCGATGGTCCACCAGTGACCAACACTACCCTTCAAAAGGTAGACGTCGTGCTTGACTTTGTCCATTTCAGGGATGTCGAGGATCCGGAAAGCCTTCTCAAGACTTGTCAGCCACAGATATACATCCGCTGGATCAGCCGTTCCAGCATAGTCCGAAGCTCCGACTCGACGAATCCGCTCAAAGGTCTTCCCAATACCCGATGTTTCACCATGGGGAGCCTGTGCTCTAGGCAGAGGCAATGGCAATCTTTCTACCATGAGATTCATCGTAGCCATCATCTTCCCCATAAGCTGTTGATAGGCAGGGTTCTTGAGAATGGCTGGGTCAAGTTGGGGGACCTCAGGCACCCGATCTTCATGTGCCTACCCTATAGCTCCATCAACTGATGCAGCATCGCTGTTCTCGACAGCATGTTCTTCATGGTTTCCAGACATCTTGGCTTTTCTTCTGCTGAGGGCAGAAGATGATTGTAAGAAAATCTGGAGAACTCACAAGAACAGACAAAACCTAGTCCTAAATCCCTGTAGACTCAGCGAACCTAGAGCTCTGATACCAAAACTTTTGGCAACACATCCCACTATCACACAGACAGCGAGGTGTTACGCGAAAACGTGCGGAAAACACCATAAACCACAGATTACCAAAAACACAGGTTAATTAAAACTGATTGCAGAATGTAGATAAACCAAGAAAACTATTACATTTAGGTCCTCATCCTGCAACAAACATGTTATATAAACATTTACAAGATCTTGACACGTGTCCACATCTTAGGAGATCAGATGTCTAGTCATCACATGAGTTCATCACCTGTTTATATGTACAGAACAGACCACATCCAGCCAACAGTAGGATATACAAAGCATCATCAGCTATACATCGTGAAACAACGTCAAAACGCTCCCAAGGACCTGAGAGTACAGGGATGACTCTAAGACTCTACTACAAAATGACCAAAACAGCAACATGTCCATCTCTTGCCTTCTACTACTCATCTTGCTGCTCGGCCGCAACCCCACGACCACCACCACGTCTAGCGTGAACACCTAAAAAGGTTGTAAACTAGCGGGGTGAGACACACAGTCCCAACGAGAAACATAACTCCCCGCCGAAACCATAAAACCAAAGAAAGATGAAAGCAACAATAGTAGGTAACTGATAAGGTATAACAAGAGTAGTCTATATATCAAAGCTATTCATACCATCAAGCTTACCAAGCTGTACGGAAGGCATATAACCAAATATCTCTTTATGGAACATGATTGACAAGATAATATTTGTAAGATCTTAGCACATAACATAAGGAACGTATAAGCAACTGCAAGTATGACAAGATTAACTACACAAGAAAGGCCTCAACCAATGTTCCATGTTTTGTCTTAAGCAGTAAATACTATTCAGCTGGATTACATATTATTATGCCCTGAGGAAGTGAGCCGTACCACTCAGATCCAACCGACGGCTGTGAAACCCAGAGCCGGTGCCATACAATGTCAATGGAAGAGCCGGACTCCACGACCTCCCACCTCGTGGTCAGTGCATGAGTACAACACAAGCAGGACTGCAGTCTCATGCTTAAGTGGCCTCAGCCACAGGGTCAACTCCATAGGCTACCCTCTGCCTAGCCTGCCTCAGTACAGGTCTCGACGCTAGTGAAACTGAGCCACGAGCCTGTTCACTGTGCTCTGAGCCATGAATGCATTCATGCTCCCATATCACATATCCTGAGCCATGGGCCTGTTCACCATGCTCTATACATATCACGAGTCTGCAACCGCAGCTGCACTCGAATCCTCACTATTTTAGGCTAGGAGAAACCTTGCATATTCAACAATATGCACTCCGGGTTAACCCACAAGAGAACCCGTTTCACCATCACCAGCTCCTGACGATGATGGATCTATGGCCAGGGCAAACTACATGATATGTTCCACTGTGATTAGTTAGTACATTTTAAGTGGATTGTTGAGGCAACCAAGTTGTAACACATGCATAACATAAAACTACATTATTATTACCACCATCATGTTATTTCGGGATCTCAATCCCTCATCACAGGAAACCACTGCCTCAACAAGCATTCTCATTACTTAGGATATCAATCCCAGATCATCATCAGAGGATAACACCTCAACTAGGCACTTTAGCCAAACTCGGATCCTCAGACCAAAGCACATCATGCATGTTATCTTATCATCAAGAGTAACCATCATAGCAGTGTTACTCAAACGCATATACCTCATAGCCCTTTTACCTGGATATGCAATCAGTGTGAAACACCTGCATGGTTAGTATACACAATCATCATGGATTAACAGAAGGATCATTTTATTAAACATAGGGTGACATTTGATGATCATATGTCTTATAATTTACCCAGTACTGTACATATGATTCATGATGATCATAAACACAAGTAACAAAATGTCAAGTTACACAAATGTGATCTATTATATCAACTATCAAGTATGTCAAGGATCACTATCATAAACCAAACGAGATAGCATGAAACAAGATCTAGCATATCGGTTTTCCATATAAGGAACAAGACACTGACTAGAAGTGCCCACTACCCTCACAAGAAGAGTGACGGGTAGGGCACCCTCACTAGAGGTAGTATCGGGCAGGGTACTCTCCCATATCGCCCAACACTCTAGCCCCATATCGGCCAAGCCAACCAGCAAGGATAACAACTACCATCACAAGATGCATCGTGCAACTCTAGGTGTCGCGCACCTCAGGTGTCGTGTAACGGCGCGTCGTGCACCACAGAGTATCGTGCAATGCTGCGCCGTGCACCTCCATGTATAACGTGCAACAGGGTATCATGCAACAAGGTCCATCATGCAACTGAACCCAAGGGGCATGTCGTGCAACCCACTGCTAACGGGCAACCAAGGCATAACAGCCACCAACATAACGCTCAGCTATTCTCATGCTATCAGCCAACACACACAAGGCTAGGGCCAAGGGGTAACGACCACCACATAACTAGCTAATAGAGCTTCCACAACATCCAGGTATAACGACACCAAGCCACCTCCTAGGTTATGTGTGTCGGGCAGGGTACTCAGCATAGTGTGACGCCCGACACAACAAGGCAAGGACCGGGGGTGTGACGCCCATCACAACACCACAACCTGTCGGCCAAAGCTCTAGGCCAAAGAAAGGATATCGGGCAACATTACCTCCAAGACCATATCGGGTAAGATGCCACCCAACCAGGTTGACATCAACCTCAAGCACAAGGGAACCAAACCCTAAAGGATCAAGAAGATGGCTCACCTCTCAGCAACCAATAGAGAGGGGTCTTGCACACCTTCTTATCACAAATCGGGCAACACAAGGAACAAACCTAACAAGCTCTACAACCCCACAAAGCTCACCTCTCGAATCCATGGTGAGAGAAGGGTGTTGCTCAAGCCACTAGAACACAAGCTCACCTCTCAACTCAAACGAGAGAGGAGTATTGCCCATACTACTAGAGTTCAAGCTCACTTCTCTAGACCAAGGAGGGAGAGGGGTGTTGCTCAACAAGAAACCCTAGAACAAGGTTTGGCCAACAAGAAGCAACTTAAGCAAGAAACTATACTAGCAACAAGCATGGCCGATTATGATCATAAGAAACATACAAGAATATAGAAGGTAGTATAGTTAGGGTTAGGAGTTATGTAACCCGCCTTAAGCAAGCTCCAAGCTCCAAGCTCCACCACAAGAAGAGAGCAAGACACTCTAGGGTTCGACCACCACTAGAGGAAGAAGGAGACTCCAAGAAGGATCAGCCACCAAGCTTGCAAAGGAAGAGGGTGTCGTGCACCAAGGGAGAGAGGAAACTAAGGAACTAAAGGGATCCTTAGCAAGAGAAAGGGGATACATATATAGAAGAGGATGGAGGAGATACCAAGGTAAGACAAGGCAAGGTTTCGCCCACCTAGGGACACTTTTCCATGAGCAAAGCCACCACTCTAACATGCCCTAAACACATGTCCAAGGCCGTTGCCACATGCAAGCATCAAGCACCAAGTGTCAACTAGTGGTGACACAAACGAGGTCAAAGGGGTCAAAGAGTCCATGGGCGACACACCTCTACACCATGGTCGACACCCCTCCTGGGCGACACACCACAGGCTGACACACACCCTGACTGACACACCTAGGCCGACACAAGGCACTCCTGCCCGACACAAGGTCTAAGAAGGCAAAGACAAGGCACAACAAGGCCCACCAAGGCTCAACCAAGCCCAAAGGGACTCAAGCAATGAGCCCAACCCTTCCTCTCAACACTAGAGGAAGCAAGGAGAGGGAGGAACACATCACAAGATGACAAAGTTGCCCACAAACCCTAGACCTGGGTTAATTGCAAGTAGCACCTCCAGCTCTCAACAAAGCACCAACAAATCCTAATCACCACTAAAGGTGATTAGCAACCAACTAAGCACCAAGGTTAAGCAAAGCAAACAAGATAAGCCCTAAACGGAGGTCAGGGTCCTTACATCTAGGCTGCCTACACCTGTAGCAAACTTTGATTTTAGGTTATAACCTATTTCTTTCATCATTTTCTATTGCTCCAACATATGGATGTTGATTAGGAATCCAGCTAGTGCCCAAAATTTCATCATTGGGGGCTGGTAATCTGGGTTGTTTTGCTAATACCCAGTCCACTATATGCATTACTGCTGTCCTAACCTACCCAGTAGTGGTATCAAAAGAAGGATTCCTTATCATAATTGGATCATCTTGGGGATTCTCAGGCAATTGTTCTCTTCTCGCCTGATCCCTTGCACCTTCTCTTGGTGCAGCAACATTACTTTTAGCAACGTACTCCTTGTGTTCTCCAAACATCTTTAAGATTTACTCTATATTCTATATAAGTAGAAGTCACTTATAAAATATACTGGAGGACACTAGAATAGACTCAACACCTTAGTCCTATATCTCTGTAGACTCAGCGAACCTTAAGCTCTGATACCAAACTTGTAATGACCATCATCAAATTAACAACCAAATCGTTATTAATTAAGCAGAATAAACATAATTAGCAGATTAACAAAAATCACTAAAATTTAAAATCATTTTGCAAGGAGATCCTTTATCCAGAAAACTCTTACTGAAAGATCCAAAACTCATACATATCATGATTTTCATTGTACAACATTATTTTATCTCATCTCGAGGACAACATATAACAATTGCTTTATCAAAACATATACTGGAGCAACATAAAACCTCGAGGCATATAAGCCAAAATCTCAAATTATTTACAAGATCTTTTACGAACCAACTCCAAGGACCTGAGAGTACAGAGACAATACATATGACTTCTATCTATAAGACACAACAGACAGTATGCTCAACCTGAGTTGTTACTGCTGCCTCATATGTTGTTCCTTCTCTGCAGAAAGGTCTCCACTGCTTTGTGCTTGTCCACCTAAAAATTGTGGATCCCACGGGGTGAGACAATTGTCCCAGTAAGAGATATAACTCTCCGCCCACCATATTATTATTGCAGATAAACATTATAAAAATTGAGTAGGGGTTCCTTTTATATTAACAAGCAGGATTAATCATTGTATGAAAAGAATAAGATAATCTCCTTTCTTAAGGAGAACATTGCATCTACCCATGGTAGAGTTATAAATCATCTATCTGCTTTACAAGGAATGTAAGGAAACATAAATAACATCTATCAACTAAGATGTATAACTGAATTGCGAATCAAACAATGTTTTATGTATTCCATCCTTTAGTAGATATGCTACATGGATGAACATATTTTACAATTACACTTATTCCATGAGGAGATGAAGCATACCCCGTTCATCTCCAACTGACCACAAACTTCTCACAAGTCGGTACCATACAAGGTCAATGGAAGAGCCAGTTTCCATGACCTCCCTTGTCTCAGTCTGTACGAGACCACTTAGGCTTAGCAGGACATCTTGTGTCGGCTGCAATATAGTTGTTCCAGGGTACAAAAGCATCCTCGCTTAGAGCTACAACATCAACTGTGCTCTCTTAGGGGAATATCTACAACAACCGTCCCTAGTTATGAAATTACCGAGTCATGGTCACTTAGGCACCATACTCTGAGTCACGGTCACATAGGCACCATACTCTGAGCCACAGGTTAGTTCACCATGCTCTATTGAGACATTCTTATGAAATTACTGAGTCATGGTCACTTAGGCACCATGCCCCCACATATTCAAAAATATGCATTTCGGGTTATGCCGCGGGAAACCCATTTTAGCATTCAGCAAATTCTGACGCTGATGGATCTATGGTCAGGGCAATGTTTTATGGTTTCTAGTGATATATTACGTGCATTACAACATTCTTTTAGAATCAAACAAGTTATCATTATTAATAACAACAAATGCTACAAAGAAAGTGTAATACATCTATCATGTACTTTTCAAGTCTTTAAAACACATTTAGATACTTGGTACTTGGGATCTCAGTCCCTTATCACATTATTGGGAATCCTCATCCCTTCACATCATTATCATCATGATTACCAGATCTGGGTATTCAAACCCCTAGATCATCACATAGCTTTGTTACCTCTGTAACATGTAACTATTATCTCTAGGTCCTCAGACTAAGGTATTCATTTCACTTGTTGTATAAGTATTTCACATAGCTCACATAGTTTGATTAATCATTTTGTCACCTCTTACTGGGCAACAATTATTCACATAGGTTATTGAACATCTGGTCACCTCTCACTAGGCAACAATATTCACACAGGTTATTGAACGTCTTATCACCTCTCACGAGGCAATGTTATTCACACAGGTTATTGAACGTCTTGTCACCTCTCACTAGGTAACAATATTCACACATGTTATTAAACATCTTGTCACCTCTCACTAGGTAAAAACTATGCACATGGCTCACAAGGCCATTTAAACATATTGTCACCTTTCACTAGGTAACAATTATCTTTTAGGTCATCAGACCACATAAGCATTATACAATTATTTAACATGCTTTACAAGGCTTATTCAATAAGAGAAATAAAACCTTCCCATTATTAGGGTTAGGGTTTTCCCTTTATAGCCAAATAGGGTTTCAAGCTCACATTATCAATCCAAACCCTAATTCATTGCTCCACACATCTAGGAGCATATATTGATATCATAAGTATGCAATCATACTTATCTATTCTCCTCATTTGTCATTAAATGTTTATCAACACAAAGTATGAGTTTCTCTCTCATACTTTCTAGGATATTGATTACATCATACTTTTGGTTCAATCCTCCTCTTTGAGTAATCTTAGTTCATCATTAGCAATTCCCATCATCTTTTAATTAACACCACATTCAACATGTATCACTCAATCAATCACATATAATTGAAGTGTCTCTACCATATTGGCTATAAGATGTGTGTATGTTAACATGTATTGCTTTAAGATACATTTTTATTTCACATAGTGTATCCGTATCGGGCAGGTGGTATAACCACATCACCATATCATGTTTTAGGGTGTATCCCCTAATCATCCTATCATGTACCCATATCAAATTGACTACCACTTAGTTCTTATCATCTCAAGACAACTTCATATCGGGTATGAGCTAGGTGCTTGACCCCATATCATGTATAATCTATGTACTTGGTGCCATATCATGCACAATATGTGCCCCATATCGAGCATAAAACATATGTCTCATCATATATCATTTGAGTGATATACAAGATACTATATCGTCTCACTTCAAGATTTATTATATCAGGTATCCATGTCGGGTATCATATCAGGTTACCATCTTAGGTAGACCCTAAAAATCATAATCTCTTCATTCCTTCAAGGATCAACCTTATCATATAATTACTTGACAAGCTATATGTCTTATTAAATTCTCATATCACAATCCATTACACAAAGGGGTACGGTATATCGGGTTTCAATCCCTCAACTAGGGGTTTCCATCAGTTTGGGTAAATTATGCCATATCATTCATGAAGTATGAATTAAACCTCATATCGTTCACCAAGTACGAGTAAGTGCTATTCCTAGCATCCAAGGGATATCATTCATATCATTCATGTGGTATCACTCACCACTTGTATCGGCTTACCCATCACCTAGGGTTTTCAACTCTATATTGTTTAGAGTATTTACTATCTCTATATCGTGCAAGAAGTATAATCTTGGACTTGTATCATGCATAAGGGGTAAATGGGTATCTTCCATATCATGCAAGGGAATAACCCACATCGTGTATGAGCTATCATCTATTTGCATATGGGGTTAACCCCATCTCGGGTTTCATATCAGGTTGAGGTGTTCCAACCATATCGAGTTACACCTTATATTTTAATCCATATCTTATTTTGTGCATAAATGTATACTCAATCCATCATATCATGCATCAGATGTATGCTTCAATATATCATGTACAAGTGTATATTACATGATCATATCGTGCAAGGAATACTTGCTAACTTACTCATATTGGGTTTCCCAAACTAGGGTTTCATATCAATCTTACAAGTATACATTAAACCTTGTATCATGCATGGAGTCTATACTTGACTTCTTATCATGCAAGAGGTTTATGGATAACACCATATAGTGTTCCAAGATATGAACTTCACCTTCATATCGTGCAAGGAAATGAAATCTTCAATTCATATCATGCAAGTGATATTTGCACATACCCATATTGGGTTAGAGCTACTAGTGTGTATGCTTGAACCCGATATCAACTTTATAAAGTGATACCATCTTCTTCAAGCTCTATAACTTCGTTATAACTATTATAATTCATGGAAACAGGTCTAAGAAACTACTAGAACTCATAATTTTGTCAACTATTTTAGAAGATTTTTGGAATTAAAAGTAGTTCATTAAGTATAGCAATTTAGGTGATGAATAATAACATGATAGAGTTCAAGTTCTATAACCCGCCTTGTGAATAGCTTCAAAGCTCCAATATCCAAAGATTCACGTCCTAAGGTTGAAGAAGAACTTTTCCAAGGTCCAGGGCTCATTCAAAACTCCTCCATGGACAAGAGATCACCATTGTTAAGAACTTGGTGAAGAAGGAAAGAAAGAAGTATTCATAATCTGATATCCTACTTCAACCAAGGTTGAAGGTGACCAAAGCCTTACCTAAAGCTTGGTTCTCGAGCTCTCCTAGCTCCTTGAGATTCTTTGCACAATATCTCCAAGGGGAATGGTTATGAGGATCATAAACTTTCATAAGTTGGTGAAAGGTGAAGTATATATACTTGATTTCATGAGATAAAGCATATAAGACGTGTCTTCCCCTCATGCTACTAGATGACACGTGGCCATGCATGGTTGACACGTGGTCATGAATGCACACATGTATATCTTGTCATGAAAGAGTCTTGGGGATAACCTAGAGATAATATCTCGGCCCTTACTTATCTTGTTGGGCAAGTTATCTCATCTTTATCTCATTAAATAAGCAACCTGATACACTTTTTGTAAGGAACTTTGCAACTCATCATGGGCCACCTCCTTGAGGTGATCTGCCTGTCATGGCCTTTTCCAAGGCTCAACAAACTGATAGGAGGTTCCTACTTTGGCTCTTTGTCCGACAAAGTACTAACATTGTTCAAACAAGTTATAACTTGGGATTTAGGCTTTCTACAAGCCACCACTTAGCATCACTCTCTTTCTTATGATACCAAAACACTTATAACACATTCCACATGTGTCATTTGCAATGTAACCCCTCATCTTGGGTAAATTGCACTTTTCACCCATACTTTCATATAATGCACACAATGTTTGTAATTAAGCTCAAACTTGAAAACAAACTTCACCAAAAGCCTTAATTTCTTTTCAAAAGATTAGAATTAGTTTGTAAGTATCTTACTTAAGCAAAACTTATAGGTTTAAGCCATAACCCAGGTCAGGGGTGTTACACTGACACTATGAGAAACAAGTGATTATTGAGGATCACCAATCAACACAAAACAGACCATAAATGCTACAATATACACATCACACCAGGAGATATAATCATTTTGTGCCTTTATCTACACTCATGAGTCATAGAATAAATAGATCTTCTCGATGGACGATCTCAGTAAGGATTATTCTACCACCTATATCCTGATGATTTTGCATCTCTATCACCTTCATTTGTTGCAAAAGATAATGACCATACTAATGACTGGGATTACATTAATAAAATTACATCATAGAACATTATTGAGGAGTTCCCCACTTTCTCCAACAAACTCAGAATAACATTTGATAACCTAAACAATGCAAATAATTTCCTTCATAACTTAGGAAAATATACAAGATGGGAAAACAACAGTTTACCACTCCCCACTGTACACAAGTTTATGACCTTCACTCTATAAACATCTACATTTTTTATCTATTAATTTTATTTTATCCATTATACTCAATGCCTTTTTGCTTTTTTATTTCTACATAGTTCTCTATAACTATTCTATGCATTTTTTTCATGAAATGTTTGTAGAGAGGCTAGTGCTAGTAGAAGTAATATTAGAAAACATATATACAATAATAAAAAAGACCCATCACCATTCAAGAGACAAAAACATACCTTAGTGAATACCAACTCAATTTGTAGGTAGACATCATATCAATACATGGGTTCAGCTACCCCCTATGGGTTCCTGTAGTGTCATTCTTTTAGGATGGAATAACCTTGATATGAATATTTTTATATTTAGGTCAGGCAACACAATATCACCATCACTATAAAAAATCTCAATGATACATTTCATTGGCATTTCATTGGTGTATATGTGAAGAGGGACATAACAAGCTATGCTATATAAAAGACCTACATGACATAGACAATAAACTCCACGCACTCCCATGTATGATTGGGGGTATTGTTCAAATGAGCGTAACAATTGGGATGTCATTGACACACATCACAAACAAAATATTTAATTTAGAAAAATCATTAAACAATATAACCTATGTGATATATCTACCACTAATGGTATATCGACATGGAATCGTGACACATATAAGGTTAGACTTGACCACTTCATTTGCATAGACCTATGGAACAATCAATAACCACTAGCATGTACTTTTATTAGTGAATCTAGTCTCTCTGATCACTTATGTATGATGATTTAGACAAGCCTAGACACGTGGGGTCACAAACCCTTCCGGTTCAAACATTTTTGGAACAAACACCCTATGATCCTCATTCTTATTCATGAACATTGGTCCCACACATAAGCACACAGTAATTGTGCATACAATATCCACTACAAACTTATACAACTAAGTGAAACCCCGTGAATTTGGAACAAAAACACCTTTAGGAACTTACAAGTAGTCATCAAATCCAAAGAGGATCAACTCATTACCCTCTCACATGATGTGCATGATGACATTTCTTATCAGACCTTGAAGGATGATATTGGATTTCTTTCAGACCTGGATGAAACACTCTGGAAGAAGAGATCCAAAAGTAGGCAGATTAAGGAAGGCGATAGAAACACAAAATTTTACCACATATGTTGCAATAACAAGAACAGGATATCTCATATCCACAACCCAGACAACATGGATACACAACTTCATAGTCAATAGATGATCATCTCACATGTAATAATTTTCATCAAACAGTTGTTCAATAATGATCACATGTCGCCATGCACTATGTGTTTAGAATGGAACACCATATGTCACAACAAATCCTCCCCCTAACAACATCCTACTGGAGCCTTTCACAGACCTAAAAATAAAAACTATTATGATTAGACTTGGCATTAATAAATCACCTGGGCCTGACAACTTTAGCGCAAAATTCTATAGATCCATGTGGGAACACATTAAAGATGATTTTCATAATCTATTTCACATCATCCATAGGGAATGACATATAGCACAACACATCAAAATTCTTAACCAAACACACATAGCTCTGAATAGAAAGAAAGATCACCCCATATCCATTCATGATTTCAAGCCTATCAGTCTGATAAATGCCTAATATAAGATCATAGCAAAACTACTTACTATGAGGATGAAATAATACCAAGGTCATATTATTTAACAATCATAATGTGATTTCCTACATAATAGATGTATTCATGATGCATATATGACAACCCTAGAGACTGTCCACATATGTCATACACACAATACCCCACTCCTCACCCTTAAACTTGATTTTAGGAAAGCTTTCGCAACATAAACTTGTCCTTTCTTCTCCATCACCTACATGGTTATGGTTTTCCATACATATGCTTTAAATGGATGAATTCCTACATCAGTACATGTGCATTCTCTATTATCATCAACAAATTGGCTACTTCAAAAGCTTAAATGGCCTTTAACAAGGATATCCCTTATTTCCATACCTATTTATCATTGTCACGTCCATTCTTGATCAATTAATTCAACTAGGCATTGTAAATGGACTGATTGATAGACCCAAAGGGTGTATAAATAGAATTATTCAGTATGTAGATGACACTACCATCTTCACCGAACTAAAGGATCGAAGGGTCATCAACATCATCTGCATTCTAGGTATTTTCTCATATCTTTCAGGGCTCAAGATTAACTTCCACAAATCCACCATCACCGGTACACGCAGTTTATCCTCTACTATCGATAAATTCCAAACCCTCCTACAATTATTGAAATATACCCAATTTGATACCTTGGCTTACCCCTCTCACTATGGCACATTCTAGTGACTAAATGGAACCATGTCATTGTGAAGTACTACAGACATATCTCCTCTTGGCAGAACCATTATCTCTCGCTTGCCGATAGACTGACTCTACTTAAATGCCTCGCTCACTCCTATCATCCCGTACCATCTCAGTTGTATCCCACCTTCCAAAGCTATAATCAAATGTCTTGACAAAATCAAGAGATGTTTCCTTTGGGATCACAACCAAAGGAGCACACACCTTATCAACTAGGATACCACATGCATCCCTAAACATTTCAGAAGCTAGGGAATCATCAACCTATAGATTCATGCATTATGTCTACTGAACAATCTCATGACATTCATATAACAGAAGGAACAACATCTATGGACTAACATCATTTTTGAAAAATACTACTCCAAACATTAACCATGAGACTACATCACAATTAGGCCAACATCACCTATGTGGAAATTTATTGCCAAAACCATCTACATTACCTGATATACCATCAACACCCCCACACCATAAACACAAGATAAATTTTTGGTTGGATCCATGGTGGAAAGGTATTTCCCCCATCAACCATCTCACTAACCCTGACAATATCCCTACTATCGTGAAATACATTACTACACAAAAAGCTCTTGTACTCCTTGGATCATACAAACAAAACAATTCTAAAACCTTTTTATATAATCAGCTCACCACTTCTGACTTGGCGGACATAATGATCCCACTGGAAATGGATACTAGAACAAGAGTGACATGAAAATGGGGGCACAAATACACCAGAGATGCATACACATTCTACACCTACACGGGTCACATTTTTCACATAAGAAAATATGGGAAGTCCAGAGTCCAACTAAAGTACACATCATTTTATGGCTCCTTTGGCATGACAATTTTTTTTCCAGATGCACATTATAGAATAATAGGATTCTAGGGTCTATCCATTTGCCTTACATGCCAATTACAAGAAGAATTAAATCAACACCTTTTTTCTTATGTCACATGGCCATATACATGTGGTCACACTTCACTAATGCTACCACTATTAAGGCATGTCCTAGACTTAATATGGAATACATAATTTGACATGACATTAGTCATCTTAGCTGAGCATATGACAACAAACTGATTTCTAATGTGATCATTTGGGTGATATGGGTTGATAGGAACAAAAGATTTCATGATCACAACAACTCATCTAACAAGTAATTTATCAGACTGACACAATCTATATATGATGATTATCTTCTTTGCAGATGAAGAAGGTATTAGATGGATATTGACTATCAAGACCGCTCTATAGTTAGTAGGCAACAATAATGAGAACATATCACTACTATGTAACAAACCCTAGAGGAAATGTATGGGAATTAGGATAGTAATGTTATATCATTTCAATATGGGGCATGCTCTAATTAGATCCCCACCCTAAACCATACATTATGCTTTCATTATGTTCTACTTCCATCTAGATGTTGGTGTGACCCTCTGGTGATCACTACCAACATCGTATGGACCGTATCTGTGTACTTTTCACCTCCATGTAGTTGCATATGGGGTTATGTATATTATATATCGGAAATAATAATAAAAAACAATCTTCTTAACCATGAATTTAAGTCTCCTTTCCTCGAGTTATCATTTGCTTCTAACTACTATGACCTATTTCCACATTGTTCAATTTAATATCAAACCAACTTTATAGATAAGAAGACCTATTGTATATTTTCAACCAGAATAATGATCGATTGTGTATATCCATGACATGTAATTGAGTGACTTTAATAGTGGGTGGAAATCATTTTTCAATAATTGTTTTTTTAATTTAATCGTTCTTTATTGATAAGCTAATGGCTGGTCAATGCTAACAAAGAACGAATTTGGACATACACGTGAGGATATTTACAAACTTTTTATGTGAACCTAAATAAAATACGTGAGAGAAATAACATTGTCACAAGAAAATATACACATAAATGTGGATAAAGGAGATAGATGGAATTTTGTAAGGCAGGGTCAAAGGGACCATGAACTAGAACACCCTCTCACCCATGAGTTATCAGATAGAATCAATAGACTCAAGAAAAACATGTAAGAAATACATAAATTAAAATCAAGTTATGAACTTTGATCAGACCATACGACTGCGTCAACCACTACTAGTTACAATACATGTAGTGCTTGCACTACTACAATTGAGAGCAATTGTTGATATTAAAATTCTTGGAACTAGCTAGAACAACCTTCTTCTAGGGCTTTGGTTGATTGTAACTCATCTATGGTTTGTTTGATTTTCATCTATAGGCAAATTCTCAACCTATAAAATGTGGGTTTTCTGCAACTAGAAACCCTATATAATACAAATTGTTTCCATTTAACTACTAATGGCTTAATTAGACAATTACTTATCCATAATGTTTCTAACTAGGATTTTTAGTACTATTTACCGACCTTTGCTAAGTTGACTACATAAATATGGAAATTTATAAGTTGTTTATTATCAAAATCAACTCTTTAAACTTGGCTATTTTAGTCAATTTCTTCATATTTGGTTGTACAAAATTTTCAATACCGAAAAACCCTAGAGTCTAAGATTTATAGATGATTCTCAATTAATTTCTAAATTGTTTAACAACTTAGATACATCCAACCATGTGTTTAGTTCATCATGCAATCATTGTCGATCATGTTTTAAGATATCTATAACTTAACATTTATTTTCATGTATTTGACTATAACCTCATAATTTGTTGTTCTTAAGAGATTCATGAATGAAAAATTATAATTCAACTAAATAGAACAATTAACTAAAAAATTGAACTATCAACTCATCTACTCCACTTAATCAACTCACTGAGAATAGAGTCTTCATGCCCAAGAGCATCCCTTATGATCACTCATTTCATCCGACCTTGGAGCAAGACAAGGAAATATGATAGAAAAGGAGAAACTATGTGTGATTATCTATAAAGTTTTGTAGCTACAACAATAACAACCATCAAAGTTTATAACCAACCCTAACATGTTTGATCAAGAATTCGAACAACAAGCTTAGTTCCTCCTCATCTAGGGTGATTTCTCCCAAAATCACCCAAAGTTTCCACCAAGGAAATAACTAGGGATTCCTGGATCATAGAACAAGTCCCTATGGGCATATAAATCCATTGATAGTAACTGATGTGGCAGATTATCACACTAATAAATTTTCCTATGGAAAAGTCCCTATGTTTAATTTACCATAATCTAACCCAAAAGACAACATCACTAAGAACAATTCAGATTCTTAACCTAATTAAGAAAAATGACTGGTGATGGTATATCAATTTTATGGATGATTGACTAAATTAACAAGCAAGAATAAAATTCACATGGACAAATTTTCTCCCTAGACTCGAGGTCTCATTACCTATAGATCCTGAATCCATTACCCTAGAGAACTCCCTTTTGTGATCTCATTTGATATTCAATGATATTTATTGGTATTCTAATCCTATGTTTCAAGGTTTGTACGTATAAGATTCTAACAATCATGCAATATAGATAGCTAATCTATATAGTGAGCAATCAATCAATTGATAATCAATCCAAAATTCCATCAAAATAGCAATTTATAACATGAGAGTACAATATACACACAAAGGGACTAATCTCAACACTCTAGCAAAAGATCTACATCGTAATCTTATTCATGATACAAAAAGAGTGAGAAGAAAAATCTCATGGAGAAAGTAGCATCGTGGAGGATAAGCTTAGTGGTCTCCTCACAACTCCTGAATGATAGTTGCATTCACTGGTCCAGATCTATGGTAGAGTGAGTCTTCACATCAAATTGATGGCTTTTGTCTCCGACCTTCCTTGGTTCCCTTTAGGCTTATGGATGGGAAATAATATGTCTAAAACCTTGCCTCGAACGTCCCTCAAGTGTTTTTGAATCCGCCCTTAAAATATCATATCCATAAAAATTAATCCAGCGATTGTCAATTGCATATTTTTGTCACATGAGTTTTGGAAAATTTTCATGCTAGTAAGCCAATATGAAGTAGTTAGTAAATATACTTATTGTGTTTATTATTTCATTTCTTTCCTTTCCAAGTTTAATCACTTGAGTCCATCAAATGTGGAATCTAGAGTTTTTTTAGTGTTGGGGTATACTTGCTAATCGAGAAACTCACTAATTGATAATGATCCCCCATAAAGGCAGATTATTCGATCTACAAAGATGAATGTATGATCACAAGTGAGTAGCAGTTCCAGTGGTTACTGATCGAATAAGAATTAATTTGCATCGCCAATCAAAAACATTGATTGATCGATCAACTTTTCTACCCATTCTTCTACCTACAAGCAAATTGTCTGATCAACAATGTAATTCAAGGGTAGACACCCAATGAGGTTATATCATATATATACTTTTTTAAGGTAATTATCTAATGGCTTTTAAATCATGCAACTTTGAGTTTATGTGTGAAAGTTATTGTCATTTGAGTGACTATTGTACTTTACTAATGCTCACTCCAATTGTTATAGTTGGGGTGAGGATATGCAATCTTCAATTATTTTTCTAGGATTTCATGGAGGTATATTTGCTTTTCTATTATTTTTGTATTAACCTATAGATAACATATAAATAATATATTAAATCCTAAACAAATTTCTTTAACTTCTCAAAAATTAAAAATAAGTGAAATGTTAAGTAGAATGCAAATAAGATATGCAAAACAAAATATGAAATGCTATCAAAAATATGATGAATTGACATTCATCAATAACCAAATTTGTTGTTTGGTCAACCAATGTCCAAAAAATTTCCTTAGATCAACAACTTGATCATTGATGACTTGAAAGTCATCTGACTTCCCTATAAGTCAATCCAACCACATGGTTGAATTCTACTAGGTTGGATGACAATGCTAGTTTTGGATTAAGCTGGGTCAAAAGGTTGGTCCTACTTTCTACAAGTCGATAATTTCTTCTTAAATTTGCAAAAATTTAGAAACATGTTTGTACAAAAATTTTAAACACCTCATTATGCAAGACTGGTCTGACTTTGTATAAAATTGGTCATTGCTCATACATAGAGTAGATGACATTTTTTAAAATGGTGCAAAATGCATGTCTTTTTATCCAACCTAAACCTGAAACATTTAAATATGTAATGGCATGTTACATGCTCTCTTTTGAATCTAGTGATATTTTACTATCAATTAATTATAAAATTTTATTTCTTATTTCAATATTACGATTCATTCATCATAGTGATATTAAGTCAAATGAAATATTATTGATCTACCAAAACATGCTAAGGTCTAAACCTTGGAGTATTCAATTAGGGTCTATGTACGTATAAAAAACATAGGTTCACTCAAAACCCTAACTTATATTGAATAAAACATCTATATGTAAAAAGATAAACTGGACAATTGATAACATCCAATTTTATGGATGTTACATGCCTATTTGTATCCTCATTTATATTATCATATAGGATTTATATTGATAAATCTTGTTTTGACTCACACCTTATGAATATGTACCCCCATGCTTATATTTCTATGGGTTTAATCGGGAAAATATACAAAACCCAACACGACCATCAATCATGACCCTAACAACACTCTAGATAGGGCAAGGCAACACCAACAAGGTGGTACATGAGCGATTGGACTCCCACTAATGGGATTCCCTCCAACCACTTAGCATCAACAGAATCAAGACCCAAAGTCATCGACGACCACACATCAATAGTGATCATACCTACAACCATCAATGTGGATGCTCGATCCAATTTTTATACCCTTGATTGATGACTGGGTAGACACTCACCTATCTCAATGTTCGAACAAACTAGAAGCAACCTGATGGAAGACTAGCCCGATTGGCTTCCTACATTGGTCTAACAGTCTAGAAGATTCTACACTCAACCATGATGGTTGGTCAGACCAACAGTGGCCCTATGGGACTCCTTCTAAATGCCTCGATGGTGTCTGAGGCTGACGAATGGTCAGAAATCCATCAATGATGAATGCTTTGAGAAAGCCAATGACTGACGAAGCTTATATACATCATGTTGCCGCTATAGTTAATTGATTATGTGCCCCGAGGCACATGCTATAGGGCTTGGGGCACAAGTAAAGTACATATAACCCAGGTACATTAGGTACACAAGGATTCACTATACATAGACTCCCAAAGCCTCCATCAAAGGCATGTTCAAATTCGACATGAAGTGTTGCCATTTTACACATTCATCACCGATCATTGAAGGCCAAGGATGAGAGTCCAAGGCGGTCCACCATCAACCCTCACTCCCCAACGCCTATAGGATCATATTTGAGAGAAGGACTGTTGAGCACCATCAACTTTGCCACAATCCCCACCACAATGAAGAAGGAGATCACCATCAACCACAAATTCCTTTGTGGTTATTGTTCGTTGTATTTTCTTTCTTCTTCCTCACTCTTGTTCATCTCCCTCCCTCCATCTTTTTTATGGTTGATTCATTCATTTGTAAATTTGTATTGTCTCTCATTACCATGAGCGGTTTGACCATTTTTATTGGGTTGGGAGCAGCCATTAGGCTCTCTAAACATGTAAATACTTATATACATTGAATATATACTCTTAACAATGTCTATATCCATACTCTTTTTCTTTAATGCTTCACTTGCATCATTAGGTACTACCTTGTGATGTTTTGATTGATAATGTCTCAAAAGAGTATTATTAGTCTATATCTTAAGTTATGGAGTAGTATGAATGCATGAGAATGTTGGAATACTAAAGCTAACGATCATATGGTTGTATTTTTGATTATATGATTGCCATCTTGAGAGAGAAGCATTTATGATCTAGATCTAACATGAGTTTAAGAGAGGAGGGAATAGACACTGATGTGACTTCTTATAAGCCATACTTACAATGGTTGTGAGCATTGCAATGTTGACAAGAGACCTTAATGGCGAAACCCAATCCATGTTTTAACGTATATTCAAAACCAACTAAAAGATATAAGTTTCTTCTTCACTTGTTGATATAAATGTACTTTACTTTTGTAATCTTCTTCTTTGTGTATACAACAATGTTCTACAAGGGATACTTATTTCCCCGTTTGGTTAGATGTAACTAATCTAAGACCTCAAAATCTATACACTTGTTACCCCTTCTCCCTGTATTTGATCATGTTTACTAGACATGGCCCCGTAGTATCATTGCAGGTGTCTAAGTATCAGGTTGCAATTATAAATTTTGGTTACTCTAACATGCCTCCAATTTGGACAAAAGATCTTAGGTGATAAACTTTTGGATCTATTGTCAGGGACAAGGCTTTAAGAAACTATGAAGGACCTAAAGTCTACTTATCATACATCAATCCCCTAAGTCTAGTAATAGACTTAATTGCACATTCTTTTAGAGCTGATAACGCTAAGACTTGAAAGTTCATTTAACGTGTCTGATTTATATCCTTCACCGTATGATTTTTTTAGGAACTTAGTGTGAACCAGATCTTTCTTCATTCACCAAAGAAGTCATGGATGGACAAGGTGGTGGATGATGAAGGTGGCGGGGAATGAGAATGGAAATGGTGACATCCCTCCATGTGGTGAACCAAACATAGAGGATGAGGGCATGGAACCTAAACCAGCAATTCAAAGCCCTCACAACCCCCCTCATGAAGATGATAAAGGTCCATCTCTCTGCTCCTTATTCACAACATGGGCCAATAAATTGAGGCAATCGACCATTCTATGTGGGTTTAAATCTGCGAACGTCAAATTGAACTGACCTTTCTAAATGTGATACCACATTGAACCTCTGGGGGAAACTCAGAGGAAGATAATCCCTACCACCACCTAGATGTCTTAAAAACATCTACGATACCCTTAAGATTAACATGGTCCCTCAAGAGTTCGTCTATCGTAAGGGATTCAAGTTCTCTCTGAGGACAAGGCCCTCACCTGGTATCTGGCTCTGAAGGATAGGAGCCTTCCAAGATTGGGAAGGCCTAGTTGATGCTTTCGTTACCAAGTTCTACCCTATTGAGAAGACTATATGCTGCAAAAACTAGATAAGTAGCTTCATATAGATACTAAATGAGAACTTGAGTGAAGCCTAGGAATGATTTGAAGATTACCAAAGAGATTGCCCTCATCATAACTTTGATGAGGGATTCTTGGTGACTACCTTATATAATGGGTTACCTCAAGTAAGAGGACATTTCTGAATGTTGATGTTCGTAGTGACTTCATGAGGTATAACCCAAAAAAAAAATAGATAGTCAACAATATGATTGTTTTGTAAGCTGGTCTAAACTATGAAAGAGGACCAGCTGGAAATGTGTATGTTGCAAGGACAGTCGCTGAATCAAAGACACACTTGAAGCTCTTACCATAAATATTGACAAGATAGCAATATATGTCCACACTATGAAGGAGACTATATATAAAGGAAAGAATCATTTTGAAACTTCTATGGACTATGTAACCTATGGAGAGAGTGGTCATGACATGGATCATTGCATCTACACCCAGGAAAAGGAAGATAACTAGGATGGGTTTCTCAAGAATGTCTCTTACACATATTTCAAAATACCAGAGCACCCTAGATTCTCTTATGGTAACAAGAATGCTACAGAAAACTCTCACCAGGTAAAAATTCCTAACAACACACCCCTAAGTCCATCTAGATTTAGGGGAGGAGGTGGACCGTCTAGGTTCACCTGCAACACAACTTATCGGCAAAATAGGGACAACCTTCAAGTGCAGGGTCAACATCAAGGTTAGAATAGCAATAAGAATCAGTACCAAATCTTAAGGCAGTGAGATAATGATAGAGATGATCCCTTTTGGGAAGAGGCAAGCATATATAAATGTCAAGCTTAACCAAAGTGCAATCAATAACAACAACATGATGAACATGATGCAAGCATTGATTGATTGTGTAACTGGGCAGATATCTAATTTGCAAACTCATAACAAGATAATTGTCCAACAATTGGCAAATTTGTTCGACCTGATCAAGAATCCTCATGTAAGAATTCCTTCCAGAACCAAGTAGAACCCTTGATGACATAAAATTTTAAAAATGGCTACTCAAAGGTCAAGGATCATTTTGAAGAATTAGTCCTTTGAAGTCAATCAAGAGAGCACCCCTGCTCACTTGTCCCAACTTGAGGTTGTAAAAATTGAACATGGACCTACTCCTGAAGTCATTCTAAAAAAGACAAAGAAAAATGCAAACGAGAAGAGCAAGGGAGAGAAACTAGGTAAAGATAAACAACTTGATTCTACTACATAAGCAATTTCTGACATAGACCCTTATGCTATGAGAATCCCTTTCCTGTGCAAGCTTATTAAGGCTCATTTGAATAAAATACATGAGAAGTTTATCAAGATGGTAAATAAGTTGCATCTGGACATTCCTTACCTGGATGCCATAGAAGAGATATTAACTTATGCCAAATTCATCAAAGATCTGATTACAAAGAGGAGACGTGGTGATGAAGTGGAGACTATTAAAGTCACGAAAAGGTCAAGTGCCTTCATCCAAGCCAAGATGCCAACAAAGCAAAAAGATCCAGGAGCATTCACCATCCAATTAAATGTAGGGGATAATGAAGAGAGGAAATGACTTGCAAATTTGGGGGCCACTATAAATTTAATGCCTCTCACTCTTTCCCAAAGTCTTGGTCTCATTCACACAATAAAAACTAGAGTGTGTATTCAACTTGCCAACCACACCTTCACTAAACCAATTGGTATTGTGGAGGATGTTCCTATTAGTGTTGGAAGATTTACCATCCTATGTGATATTGTTGTGAATGATATAGTTGAGAAAAACCAACTTGCCCTATGATATTTGGGAGACCCTTCCTATCTACTTAGAGAACCTAAATTGACGTCGATGTCAGTATCATCACAATAAAGTTCAAAAATGACCATATCATCTTAGAAGTGCAAGACTCTATGAGAGGTCCCTCCCTTTTTGAATTGGTTTACTTCATGTACATTTATAACCAATTTAGCAAAGAAATACAAGAAGAAAATACCATTGTTGATCCTTTAATGAGAGCCCTAATTGACTAAAGTTTGAATGTTGAAGACCTTGATTTGGTCGAGCATTTTGGTTACTTGGATCATAAAGAAAGTGGGAGCAAAGTCAAAGAATACTCTGAATTCAAGACAATCAAATATGCTTCCCTTAAGAAGACTCTTGTTTATGAAGAAGCCCCAAGACCAAATCTTGAGTTGGAACAATTATGAGAAGGACTTAAATACAAGTTCCAAGATGCTGAATAATGAAATCCTAACATCATAAGCTATGTTATGTATGAGGAGCAAGAAGAAAAACTCTTAACCAAGCCAAGGCTGGGGAGAAAGGCAATATGTTATTCAATATATGACATCAGAGGGTTGAATCATGTTGATTGTATGCATCATATTCACCTTGAGTCAACTATGAAACCTCCAAGCCAAGAGAAAAGGAGGTTAAATCAAAATTTGAGAGAGGTGGTAAAGAAGGAAGACAAAAAGCTTCATATGCAGGAATCATATACCCTATCAACAACAACAAATAGGTGAGCATCATCAACGTTGTACCTAAAAAAGGAGGTATGACAATTGTCAATGGAGATACTGAGGATGAGATAGCAACTAGAATCGTCATAGTTGGTAGATGTGCATTGACTAAGAAAGCTGAATGCAACAACAGAAAAGGACTACTTCCACCTATCCTTTGTCGATCAAGTGTTGGAGCGTCTAGCACATCATAATATATTTTTTATTTGGATGGCTAATTTGGTTTCTATCAAATCCCATACATCCTGATTGTTGGTATGTATGCCCAGAGAGCCAATCATAATGATTTTAATGGGGCATCAGAAACTTGATTTGATAACGACAAAGGCAATTCCATCTAATATGTTTGTCTCAATCATGAGATGATGGTACAAGCATAGTAGATGTCTAAAGAATGATGTTATTCGATGACATATGTCTTCAAGTTTAGGACCCAGGCAATGAGATCATATGTATGATAAGAGTATATACATTCTTGTTATGTCCCTAGTAGGATACTATTATGGAAGCAGAATAGACAATAATAATACATAAGACTAGAGTGTGTGTTGGTTGATGGAAAAATCTCATTAGTCATGATATGTGATATCAAACCAAACTCATATGTACTTGTTAGAGAACAATGTGTCAGACAAACTCACCTTGAGAGTGATATGGTGACCATGGAATGGTAGTCAAGTTATCTTTCATAGTGATAGTGGTTCTTAGACCTAAAGTCACTATACTCATCACATGTCGTTCAAAGTATTTTGACATCATCCAACATGACCTTGAATAAGGGTTTCCATAATGGTGATGATTGGGTGCATTGTGACACATGTGGACTGAGTGTGAGTATTGTAGATGGGATTTGTCCCTCCTATAGGAGATTTATATTCATGCCACTTGATAAGTGAAATTGAGAACTGTACGACCATACTCATGTGACTCAATATGTGTTATGTGAGCTCACACACATCTCATGCAGTCTGCTCTAGTTCAAGGAATATGGATTGAATGTTGAAGAGGATGATGATTCCTTGCCTTGAGTTCAATTCAGATATCAGAGACAAAGGAGCTATATGATAATAGTAGCTAATCTTGGATTGCAGGTTGAATTTGTTCGCCAACTTTCCAATTATTTGGGATGCAATGATGTGTTGCTAGATGCCACTCATTGCTTGTGATGTCATAAGTTAGTTATGGACATTCATTGTCAACGTAAATTGGGACCTATAGGGTCACATGCATAGGATGCACCTATAATAGGAGTTTATTCATGAATGATGTTTAACTTGACTACTAAAGTGTATAGGTATTCAATTTAAACAATGATGGTTGTAAGTTGACTGATTCGATTGTGAACTGATCGATTACAGTGTTGAATCGATTGCTTCAAATTTCAGGTCAACTTGAATCAATATTGGCAATCATAACTCTGAAAGGACCAATTCAACAAGTGAACTAATCAACTCATATCTGTGAACCAACCGGTTCAGGTTGTGAAATGACCATTTGGTTGATCAAATTGATTTGATCAAGGATTGATGCTGACGTTATGTTGTGCATTAATCGAATATTATTTTCCAATAAAATTGTGATTGGGAAACATAGTGAAACAACCCGTTTAAGGGTTGAATTGATTGGCTCACAAGTGAACCAATCAGTTCAGCAGTGAATTGACCATTTCCACATTCACAAGTTCCAAAAAAATCATGAAATTCCATCTCTTCGACTCCCAATCAGACTAGAAATATTGATCCTGACCCCCCAATAAATAAAGGGATAGTTGAGGCTTTCTAGAGACACAACAATTCTGTCTGACAAGTTGTTGGCCTCTCTGGTCGTGGTAACTATAGAGAGTGATCAACTCCTACCCATAAAAGGGAGGGAAAATAAGGGAGAGACAACATGGGAGAGTGAATCAACTCTAGCAGATTGACATTCAAAGGGACTACTCCTTCCCGTTGGTTGTAGTAGAGCAACATGGAGTTCCTAGTTGTCCGCGCAGACTACTACAAAGGCGAGGAGGCCTTTGCCACCTGCTACGAGGACAAAGTCAACCATCATCCATGGTGATCAACTAGGAGGTCGACACCAATAGAAGTCGAGGTGCAACTTGAGAAAGTAGCACACTACAACAAGGGATAGTCATTGGACTTGCTCCAGGACTAAGTATATACCTTTCTAACCTTCATTCCCATTAAATAGTTGTTGACACAGTCTATTGATAAAGGGGAATATGGAAGCAACATTTTAGTTTCCGCTGCCATATCTGATGCCATATTTCCCAACAGTGGTATCAGAGCCACATCAATTTACTATGTTTTTGGATTTAATCAATATGATTGGATTTTGGTTTTATCATTTGATTAATGCATATGATGTAAATATTAAAATTATTAATGTGCATATCTGATTAAATACCACATAAGATCCCAATATATATATATATATGTATATGATATGATATATATATGCAATTTACATGCGTAGGCCTAAAAGTTTGTTTTGATGGTGGATGTTAGCATGGTTATGGCCAATAATCCCCTAGATCTTTGTGCTTGGTTGGATGGTTGTTGTTTGAATTTTATCTCATTTTGCATACCGAGCCTCTCTTTCCTTTTCCATATGTAAAAGTATTAATTCTTTCCTTACTATGATCCCATGGAATGTAACTCGAGGTTTTCCTATTACAATGTAATATGACAAATAAGATTAGGATAGTTTTAATTCTTATTATGAAAAAGGAGACATTCTATACCAGACGAGCCGCATGTTTCACAAAATGAACCGATCGACTGAAGGATCGAGGGGGGCAGACGATAGTAGGAGATGACTGATCAGTTGGTGGCCCAACTGATAGACTGGAAGTGACAAGATGACACTTGGATTGGAGACCAGACAACTGACTTGAGAGACCAATCGACCAACTAGGAGGAGAATCAATGGTTCAAAAGGTGAATCAACCGACCCAGACTGGATCAAGCACATATCTTCATCAACAATGGGTTGCTACGTATGATTTAGACCTTAGGTGGTAGTAATTCCTTGTGTCTCCAAGGAATTACATTAGTATGACCATAACCACTGTGTTTCATAATTGCATGTTTTGTTTGTGGATATAGTATGTATATGATACATATTAGTATGTAATTATTAGATATGTATATGTATTTATATAAAATCCCTCAATAAATATTAAGTCTAAGATGCTTTCCATAAACACCAAACATGAAAAGCTTGATCTACCAAGTGTGGGCACACCCTATGGTGGTGCACCGTCTATCTTCCGGAAGTGTCATGGTAGATATGTGGGTCTCCCTCAGCAGGATGCATATTCTATCATGTTGGCTTATGGGCCAGGCTTAACTAGGTGACCTAATGAGTTTATTTATACCCATCTTTGCATGCAATTTTATTCACTTTTAAGGGGATGTTGTGTTTTTATTCCTTAGTTTTAGCCTTATATTTACTTAAATGCAATTATCATCCCTTTTATAGACTTTAATGCATTTTATATACTTTTTATGTAGAAACAACCAAATATACACTTAATTGCCTAGAAGGACGATCAAGCCCTCAAGATGTCACACCTCAACAGAAGGAAGGCCCCGGAAGCCATCCAACACCCACCTTCCAATCACCCAGTTAGGCGACATGCCTTTCCAGTCGCCCAACTCGAGCTGCTCTCTACCTGAAGTCTCCCAGATTTTCTAGTTCTGATGTGCACTCTCCACATCTAGCCTACCCTAGTTCAACCCACACTGGTTTTCCACTAAACGAGATATGAAGTACATATTGAGTGACCCACACGAGTCTCCTGGTGGACCGATTACGGGCCATGCAATAAGTTGCCTTTGACTATAAGTGTCTAGCATTAGGGTTTCCACAATAAGGAATGCATCTACAAAAGGGAACCCTTGTCATCCATTCTAAGGGTCTCTAATTAGTTATTAGAAGCCACATATTGCACAACACAAACCCTATCAAAGAGCAAGGAGGCTTCGACTACAATGGAGAGACTGGTCTTCCTGCACGAGGCATCATGGCCCCCTTCTTCATTCTTTCTATCTTTCTATTGTTGTCTCTTGCCATGAGTGATTAGATGTTTGTGCTGGGGTATGGGGACTAGATCCAACATCATATATTTTATTCTAGCATGTATCTAAACTCAACAATGCTATTTCTAAATAAAGCATCATTCTTTATCTCCTTACCTTGCAAATTGATAACTTTCTTTGTGTGTATGTTATATTCGTGGATGTGCAGGTTATTGTAGTCATGATTAGAACTTCAGAACGATCTTGTTATCCCGCTAAAGTGTCATCAAGGAATAATGAGGTGATTATGTTACAATCTGCTAATGTATCAAGACTAGTCGGTCGTTGTTAGGAAATATGATCAAATAACTATGAACTTGGGTGTCGAGACTGGTCGATTCCAAGGGAGTTTGATCCATGAAATGATCTATATCCCCTAAGGGTGCAATAGATAAACCTCTATTTAGTAAACTATTATTTAAGAGTTGATATTTCTAGAATAATTACATAGGATTTAGCAAGCGAAACCCCATGTCCCGGTCCTTGTATTATCATTGAATTACTTCCTTAATCCTTGTTGCTTATATGCAACACTTTAGTTTAATCAATCAACCAACTTTATTGGTGATAAATATTACTCCAAAGTACTTTATATATATATATATATCTATATCTATATCTATATCTATCTATCTATATATATATATATATACTTAGAAAGGTTGTCCTTTGTGTTTGATCCTTAAGTATACTGCAATGATGCTTCCATTCGTGTGGAGTGGGGAATTAGTGCACATGTTTTGGTTAAACCTACGGGTTATTCCCTTAGGGTTTTTATATGTGCGACGTTTGGTGCCCCATCAAAAATTGGCACCATTTTCGGGGACAATGATAGTTATATATTTTATAAGTTTAGGTGTAATTAGGGTTTTTCTTTTTATACTTGATAATATTGAAGATTCTCTAGAACTTTACTCATCGACTCACAAAAAGTATGTTCCTTTTCAGGCACTCCAAGCACATGCGAAGATCCAAAAGCCTTGAATCTTGATGGTTATACGATCCTGAAATAGAGAGATCCCTCAAAAGACTTTGTAAGGAGAAAGCCATGGTAGACGCAACACATGTGGAGGTGGCTATTTAAACGCAAATTGAAGCACCTATCACGGATCAATGAGAACTACTCATCGTGGAAGCCATGTAGCAATTGGAAGTCGAATTAAAGACCCAAGCCGAAAAATATGCCAAATAATTTTGGAAATTTTTTATCCCTAAAGGTGCCAATTTGACTCATCTAGTCCAACCCGCTAGTGATCCGATCAAGATCAGGGGTCAGTGGGCCATTCTTTTGCAAAATGTTGCCTTGATTGGAAGGATCAAAGATGAATGTCATGAACACCTCCCCAAATTCATCGACCTTTGCTCGATGATGAAGCTAGCTGGTACCACTAATGACACCATGTGGTTGGAGCTCTTCAAATATTCCATGACCAATAAATCTAGAGTGTGATACAAAGCCCTTTGAGGGGATATGAGCACAACATGGGAAGCTTTGGAGAACCAATTTCTAGAGAAATTTTATTCATCCATGATGACATATTTGATCAGAGGTCCAGTCACAATGTTCAAAAAGTGCTCAAAGAATCCCTATATGAAGAATGGGAATGATTTAATGAACTTCTACACAAATGCCCACATCATGACATTCCTGGAAATCAAATTATCAATTTTTTTTATCAGGGTGTCAATGACGAGACTAAGAAGTTCCTTGACTCCTCTAATTGGAATTTTATGCTGTAGAGTTTTGACATTACATTGAAGATCGTCAATCTTGTTGCTGAAAACAAGACTCACTGGGGAAGGCCCTCAGGTAAAGGCATTCTAAAAGTATCTATGGTGGAATATCATTCAGAACTCAAGTCCATATCTAAACCACTAAAGGCTCTCTCTCTCTTAAGCAAGAAAATCTTGAAAAATCTTTCTGTGCATACAAGAGGAAGAATCATTCCATGACACCCCAAGTGCAAATCTTTGTGCCATCTTATGAGTACTATCATTTAGTAGATCACATCACAGTTCATTGCCAACAATTGTATATTGCATTCCACAAAAATGAGCACCCAAGCTGAAGACGTGAACTCTATCCATACTATTCCAGGGAAAGAGTACTACAATCCAAACTAGGCTCGTGACCATATGGGATTCCAATATGGGAATTCAAATGGAGATGAGAATGCTGCTAAGCAAACCTCATTGCAAGCTACTCAAGCTAGAGCCCCATCGAACTACACTGGCCCATGTAATCAAGTAAATTACAGATTTAATTTCCCAAGCAGAAGCTACCTGCAGTGGCAGTAGTACCAAAATATGAGTCAAGCACCACCCCTACAGATAAAACCAGAGCCAACACAAGATCTAGTAAAGATGCTCCAACATATGATGGTGACATACCAGACTCAACTATCCAATGTCAAAGCTAATGAAAAAGCATTGAAGTCTCAGATCGCTCGCCTAGTAGTTAGTCAATAGTCCCCAATGGGAACAATCACATGTCATATAGAAAACAACCCTAAACATCCAAAGTAGTCGAACACAGTAACAATGAGGTCTGGGAACATGAACTCGACACCTCTACCCTCATCGTTGCACTGGCTCCTCCTTATAAAGATGGAAGGACCCAAGTTGGGACCGTGAGCCATCCGAATGAGGCAGTCATTCCAACTCAAGCCTAGACTCTTGACCCCCCTGTAACGCTAGCTCAATCAAATATTAGTGAGAAACCACCCATAGTGACACCAACATCCAACCCTGAACCATCAAAAGCACCATATGCACCCATGTATAAACCTCGTGTATCCTATCTGGGTTGTCTCAAGCAGACTAAGTCATAGGAAAAATTCATGAAGTTCAAAGACACCATGAAGAAGCTCAATGTCGAAATCCCATTTCTCGACAAACTAGATGAAATGTCAACATGGTGCAAATATCTCAAGACCCTTCTATCTAGAAAGTAAATGATTGAGGAATGTGAAATAATGAAGCTAGCACATGAAACCTCTGATATAGTTCAAAACCAAATTCCTCAAAAGCAAAAATATCATGACTCATTCGAGATAGATTGCTTCCTCAGAGATGACACATGCTGCAAGGGACTTGGTGATCTAGACATGAGCATATTAATTATCATGTATACTGCATGTCAATGTCTAGGGTTCACATATCGTTTTCCTGTGGCTGTGAGCATTCAACTAGATGATGCCTATATAAGAAAGCCCCTCATGGTAATTGAAGATGTCCCAGTTAAGTTCAGACAAGACACTTATGTCCCATGTGATTTTTTGGTAATGCATATCAAAGAATATCATTATTTTCCACTAATTTTGGGGATGCCATTCTTGACCACAACGAGAGCTTTAGTAGATGTTGAAGCTGAAAAGCTCATCCTTTGACAATGAAAGAAGACCATTGAGTATCAATTTCTTGAAGATTTAAAGAATGTACATAACTCAATCAAAGTATTCAAAGTGGAAGGTAAATTGGGATTAAAACAATCATATCATCAAAAACGCCGTAAAGGTAGCAAGGATCATCCTCAACACAAGGTAATCACCCTATCAAACCATGAACTAGGACCAAGGGCCCATAATCCAAGGGTTTTTGAACCTTGGTCACACACCCCACATTAGTATTATAGTGTCATCGGTCGGGTCCGCGATGTTAAACATGGATGCTTGTTGAGAGGCAACCCAACATTATTAATTTCTTTCTTTTATCTTTCAGAATTTTCATTTATTTTTTCTTTCTTTTCTCAAATTATTTTAAATAGCAGTTATATTATTGACAACCCAATTGGATTGATTGATAACTGACAAAGTACAATAAGATCATGATGCAATTTTGCCATCAACTAACCAAATCATCCACCCAGTCGATTGATTCTCGATGTAAGGATCATGGATTAATGACCATATTGGGAACATCATGTGGGCCAATGAAGATGTGTTATCCCGACCTGATGAGTTTTTCATATAATAGTTTTTTCTTCTTCTTCCAATAAATCCATCTTATCTTTCACAAGAAGCGTTGTAACTCAAGAATTTTAGCCTCTTTTATTCCAACTCTTATCAATAATATTCACTGCTATAGTCATTTGATGTGATCAAGACTTTCCAAGACTCAACGTGCAATCTTTCATACCCGAGCGATACGTCAAACACATGTATGGATCGTAACTAGCAACTCTTTGAGTCACTCTAAAGCCTCCTTTTGCAGCTATAAAAGAAACGAGGCACATGGACCAAAAATCATAACCATCTTCACCATGACGATTCTAAGGCTTACAAATCCTTTCCTAATCCCCTGCGACAATGCACCAATGGCATCCCTATCTGACAAACACAATGGTGATATGCAACATTCACAACCTATCCCATAAGTGACAGAAGAGATGCCATGGCCATCACAACCGGTAACTCCAACTCCCAAGACAACTATGTCCCCTGTGAAGCCCACTTCATGCACCCATCACATCGACGTGGCCTACCGCCTCCCAACCCAGATCCAATCATCAACTACTTGTTCAATGACCAGCCTTAAATGTGGGTCCAAAAAGGAGAAGGAAGAGGGTCTAGGTCATCATACTTTTATAATTTATAATACTCAAATGTTTAAGATGCACGCAACTAGCACGGGGTCGAACACAGGGATGAGGGGGAATAGCACTTTAGAACCTAAGTTTTACTTGTCTAAGTCATCGAAAAGCCAAGGGATAAGGTTTGTTGTAAGAAAGCATAAATGGAAAGAATTGAAAGAAATAAACTAAAATCTATCTCCAAGGGGAGTTACCAAAAAGATAAGGGCTTTGGTATTTGGGGTTTAGTAGTTTTTAGGGTAGTTTTGCATAAAGTAAAATTGAAGAGAAATGACAATCATCTAGGCAAGCACGAAGAAAGAAAACTTTTAACAAAATAAGCGGCATCAGTCTACACCCGACGCCTTCTTCTCTCAAAGAAAGTGCCAACGAACTGTGTACTAGAAACCTCTCTCAAGGGGGCCAGATACAGACTCGTGTGGGAAATAAACTGGATGCATCTTTGGTCCCAAGTACTCTCTACACCTGAACTAGATTGAGCTCTAGAAGTTCATGACTTTCATTTCTTGAAGAATTCAAAACAGGAAACACAATTCGATAGCTAGTCAAAAGCATGTAACAGAAAGAAGGGACTAGAATTCAGATGCTAGGAAGAGATCATTCAACAGAATAAAGACATAGCATCTGAATTCTAGTCCTGAATGCTCCACAGATTCCAATAATCATATAGGAGACATAACAGTTTGGTTACAATGTTGTACTGAATGACAGTAAATGCTCTAAAAGGAAGATAGGGATCAATATCCTTGATTTAGGAAACTAATATGCACAACAGCTGATGCCCGGGACAGTGCTAACCCAATACCGGGTTGTAGTTATATCAGGTTGCGATCATGTTGGGTTGTTGACTGTATCAGGTTACAACTGTGACGGTAGTGATCGTATCGGGATATGACTTCAATGCGATACAGTCGTGTCAGGTTGCGACCGTGTTGGGTTGCAACTGTGACAGGCAAAGGGACCGTATCGGGTAAGGATGCGTATCAAGTAAGATACATGTCGGTTTGGCACTATCTTGGCTCTTGGGTTCTTTGTGTTAGGTTGTTCCATCTAAGTAGATCATCTTGAGTTTGAGCTCAAACAGAAACCCGACATGCTCGATGAAGCTTCAAGGATCATTGGTCATTGCCTGCTGCTACCGAAATGATCTCTAAGTGAACTCCTATTGTTGCTGACTATATCGGGTTGCAACCGTGATGGTAGTGATTGTATCGAGATATGACTTCAAAGCGATACAATCGTGTTGGGTTGCAACTGTGACAGGCAAAGGGACCGTATCAGGTTAGGATGTGTATGAGGTAAGATACATGTCGGGTTGACACTATCCGAACTCTTGGGTTCTTTGTGTTAGGTTGTTCCATCTAAGAAGATTGTGTAAGGAGGTGAGATCACCGCCTCACTAAAGTTTAACAAAAAATACAAAACTTCCCTCTTTAGATAAAATTTGATGATGAAGAATGCATGCATAACAATTCCATTTAAATAAGCATGGACCAAATACAAAATTATCAATAGTTGAAGTAGAAGAAAAAGATGAGAAGCCTATGCTATTACATAGATTTATTACAAAGGTTTATAACATAAGATTGAGTAGGATCTAGCAATAGTAACCTAGACATCTTGGTAGTCTCAGTCTTGGTCAGCTACTCCTTGTTCTGGTTCTACCCCTTATCCTGGCTCTGGGTGGTTGGAGTCACCCAGCAAAAGGAGATAAAATGTATGTTCCAATTACATGATAAAGGACAAGTAACATTTATTTTTAGAATATGGCAAAGTAAAGATTCACTATACTATGAGATTTCAAAAGTATGAGGCATGTTAACAATTTAGATTTCTGCCATGAAAATATTAAGTAAAGTGCAAGCATGATTCATTGACTAAATTAAACTAACATAGGGCCGAGGCACCTACCTAACCTCAACCTCTAGGTAAGGGAGAATTTACACATTCCCAAGCACCCAAAAATATTTATAAAGTGGGGATAATTATCACGTTCCCCTGGGTGAATTTACACATGCCAACTATGGGTGGTTGTACAGATCTACACTATATTAGTTTGTTAGTCATTTACATCATCATCATGCTTAAATAATCAAATGGTAGATATAAAAAATTTGAAACATTGTAGTTGGGGTCCAAGACCCAATAATCATTGAATTAATCTCAATAAGCAAGATATGGTGAGATAAGTATATAGGCTTATGCCTCATTGGGAAAGTGGGTTTAGATTACAAAGATGCCCAACTTAGGTGTTAGAAAGCACATACCTAATTTTAGATTCCCTCTATAGAATTTTCCACCAATTGATAAAGTCCAAGTCACTTTAACCCTAGGTACAAGTGTTTATCACATGTGTTAGATATTTGTAGTAATTAAGTGTAAAATACCCAAATTTGGACCTTCCAAAGAAACCATCAATTTTGGGCTAGAAAACCTGACCATAAGGCTTGTGGTATTTTTTATAATTAAGAAAACATATTTATTCTTCAAAATAGGAATTAAAATGCATTAGTTATCATTTTTAGAAAATTTAATATGATTGAGATGATGTACATGTCAAATATCGAAATAGGGTTGAGAATCAATATTCAAAAACCTAAAAATTGAATTCTACAAGAAACAAGCTTTTCAACGAGTATTTATTTGCATTTTTCCGATAAAGCATCGATTTTGTACGAATTAAACAATTTGGACCAATCATAAAATGAGAAAATGCCACGTAGGCATATTTGTTAGTGAGAGAGGGGGCCATGTGGATCGGGCCCATGCTGACTTGGACTAATAGAATGTGGCCCAGTCAGCGGTCTGGGTCCATGTGGTATTCGGTCAAAGGCGAGAGATAAAAGTCGAAATGGCTGAACTGACCTTGGTAGAAAAATGCGGGAAGGATGGCGAGCGGGGGCAAAAGGGGAAAATCACCACATGGCTTCTTCCTCCCCTCTTGACCCACCATGGCTAAAAGCTGTTCCAGCCCCTTTTGGGTTTTTTCTCGATTCAGAACCAAATCGCATGTTCCAATACTCAAAATGAAGAGGAGACAAAGATGAATTCAACAAACCTTTTTATTGGGTCGCCGATGCTGTCGAGGACCAAGTAGGGTCACTACAAGGTAAGGAGGAAGGAGGAGGCATGGAGGGCTATTCGTGGGAGCTTCAAACAAATTGGAACTAAGAAAAACTCATGTGAGGGTCGAAGGAGTCAAGGGGGTGTCACTTATAGGCGCGGTGAGCTGAGGAGCCGAAACAACATGGGAGGTGAGAAGGCTAGACCGGTGCCAATGGGAATTTCATCCACGGTGTGCGGGAGGGGACAAGCCATAGCTCATTTGAAGTGTGGGAGCAAGGCAGTTCGATTGGCAAAGAAAGCTCATAAAAAGGTCGCAAAATGACGGAGAATAGAGATGAGGAGTCGAGCTTGTTACACATGTAACGACTGGAGGTAGAAGATAGACTTTAGGCCATTGGATCAGGGTCAGGGCTCACACAAGCCACAAGATCAGATCCCACGATGGACCCACATAGACCTATCATGCGCGACAGACATTTAAGCCAAACTTTGTCTTAAATGATGTGCATAAATGACATTTTAATTAATACAAGGTCACACTTTATTAGAAACTTGATAAATGCATTTGGGGGGTTAAAAAAGGTCCAATTAACTTCAAATTTTAACCATAGGTTAGTAATGATGTCTATATTAATGCTATATATTTAGTTTCTCATTTAACCAAACCTTTGGCTTTCAACCATTATATGGCTCACTAATGTGCATATTAATGTGTAAATTGTGTGAATTATAATGGAAATGCTTTTTGGTGCATCTTTTGATTGCATTTTTTAGATAAGTAATCCATGAGTCTTATACCACCATATTAATCACATTTTTAAGTTTTATTACCCTATAAGATGGGAGAGAGAAGGAAAGAGGTGTATTACTCCCATTATTAAATTTTATTCTCATTATTATACACTTCTTATCCAATTGATCATAAAACTTTTAAATTAACATTATCCACTGATTTATATAATAATCATTTCATTTTTGTGAACATTTGCATTATGGCCCTTACTAAAAGTATTAGTTGAGGTAATTGTGCACTATCCCTTATGTTGGCATGTATATTTTCTCCAAACCACTCAATTCCCATAAATTCAATATCAAGGACAAATGAAAGGGAAAATAAGATAACATGAAAAATGGGGTGAAATTTGCAATTATTATTTGAAATTCAGTTAGTTACAGATTGTCTCAAGTTTGAGCTCAAACAGAAATCCGACATGCTCAGATAAGCTTCAAGGATCATTGGGCATTACCTGTTGCTACGAAAATGATCTCTAAGTGAACTCCTCCCCTCCCTCTCGGGATGAGAGTATGCTCATCTAACTTTCTCTTTGCAAAGTCCTACTAACTTGGCACACTATCTTGCCCCTCCAAGCTGACTCCTCCCATCGTAGGCCTGTAGCTGCTATTTATAGGCAACAAGTTGGTGGAGGTTGTAGCTTTATTGGTCTACGTGTCTGGCCAGTCATGACTTTAGCTGGCGCTTTGAATGGGTCTGTCATGATTGTTGCCCACTATGATGTGTCAGGTTGTCCTTGTTGGTAGTCAACTGGACAACGACCATGCCAGCCTATTGTGGTGCCAGGCATCAAGGCATATCGGGCTGCGATGCGTGACATGCTTGTTGTCGTATCACATAGTGGTAATGTCTACGTTTGGTCATGATGAGTTGAAGTCATATCGGGCTACGACACCGCCGGATGATCATGTCGTGTTACGACCGTACTAGGTTGTAAGCGTGACGGGCTGACACCATGATGGGTAAAAGTCATAGCGGGTTGTGACTTGCCCTGTGCCTTGCGAATAGCTGAGTCCACGTGATGGTTTCTTACAGTGTGTCGGGCAGTCAGGACATGGGAATCGATATCCTTTGCTGGTGGGCTTATTGGGCCCATTTGTCCTTCTTTTCTTGTAGAAAAATAGGAAAGCCCTTCAAAAGATGGGAAATATTGTCAGAAATGCAGCGAGCATGATTATTCATGATAAATAGAATATAATGAAGAGGAAGTTGAGTTTGGAGGCTATTTTAACAATGGAACATAAGTTCTAACAACCACAAAATTGGTATTATAAACCCCCCAAACTTAGCAATTTGAGTGTCCTCAATCAACTAAACTGATTTTAGAACTTTCATTTGCAGTACTTTTAACTACCATGCGTGGTCTTCAGACAAAGGTTAAGTAGATTTTTGAAATGTCCTGAGGAAAATTACATCTGACCACGAGAAAATTGACTTTTATTTTGCCTTAACTGAACAAAGATCTCTCCCAGCTTTTGTGAGACTTTGGTGCATGTTATTTGTAGTTAGCTTTCACACCAAACTATTGAACCATGGAGGTAAAAAGTGGGGTTTTCAGGAAGGCTTAAGGCTTTTGGGTTTTTCTTGCTTCTCATCGAGCCATCTAGGTATGGGTCCGTTAATGGGAAAGTGGTACCTGCAGTCCAAGCCAGTTGGCTTTAGAGTAATGATTTCACATCCTACGTACCACTGTCCCAGATCTATCATGCCTAAAGATGGGTACCTTTGAGAAGACAAGTGTGTGTGTTTTTTTTGGGCACAACTCTCATAAGGATTTTCTCTCTTTTGGGATTTTGGTGGGTAGGAAAGGGAGAGTTTGCTGTTTGGGTAGCTCTTTCCTTCTCATGCACATCTCTTAGCCAGGATAAAATTATTTTTCAAAGTTGGCATAGTTATAGTCTTTTTCATTTAAGACTACATTTTCAAGAGAGCATAGTAGAAATGTACGCAACCTTAGGCATGGAGAGAACAAACTTGATGTTGTACCAAGTATTTAAGATAGAGTAATTTTTACAAGTTTAAATAGGAGATGGGGTGTGTGTATATATTGCTTACTGTCAAACATTTATATACAATGTATACATGGAGTATGTTGAAGGAAAGGAAGGAAAGGAAAGGAGAAAATTTGTAGAGTACCTTCCTCACTGATGCTATAAAGACCCCCCCCCAAACCTATCTCACACTTTGTCCCAGAGTGGTGAGAGGAATAGGAAAGAGTAGTTATAGGTTAGTGAGGGTTCAACATATATGTGTGCCTTCGACGGATAAGAGCTCCATGATGTATTGTCCTTGCTGGTTGTAGTAGTCGAGGTCATGAAGCATTTCAGTTCCTTGTCTTAATGCTGACGCACTGGATATCCAGTGGAGCATGTTTATTCTATAGTCATTTGATAGAGAGACTTATTGTGGACTGTGGTGGCAAAAATAGAAATCACACTACGTTGCCCCAGGATCTTCAGTATATGGTGTTACCATGGCAACCACCTCATTATAGAATTTTCTTGCTAATCGTTCAAGAGGTGTTTGTGGTGCGATAGCATACTCAGTAGGACAGTCAATATGGACGTTTGAACAGTTGTAGAAGATCCCAGTGTGAGCATTGGTGTAGAGCATAATGAGCATCCAGTGATTGTCGTGTAACACAGGCAGAAAGATGATGCACGACAGATTCTCCTGGATTTGTTGTTGAAACAGCTGGCGCGCTCCTATTTCGTCAGCTAGAAAAAGATCACTGAACAAGATGGGATGGGTAATGTAGAGATGACCTATCTTTGCTTGTAATATAGGGATGTAAGCTAGTGCCACTGTCATAGCTAAGCACCCACCTATTTTGACTAAGTCTCTGAGATCAACTGTGGGTACCACTACATAGTCTTTTTCATAGATGAAGTCTATAGAGCTGGAATCAAAAAGATGTATCAGGATGTGATTGACCTATTCCTGAGAGAGAGAGAGAGATAGTTTCAGGCTAAACTGTCAAAACTGTTGATGGCCGAGTCTGGGATTATAGGTGAAATAGATGCACCGTCATTGTCATGTAGGATGTACATGTTCTGCAGCTGCTTGCCCAGACTACCATGGTATTGGACATGAGAGAGATTGGTCTCTTCCCTTGGTTGGCTGCCTGGTTGCGAAGAGTGGGCATCAAATTCTATTTCCAAGAAATATTTGAGAATCTCGGGATCTAAGAACACTACAGCAAAATTGCCCATTAGTGGCATTTATTCAAGTGGCTTTTATAAAAAAGCCACTATATTTCTAATATACATGCATTTTTAATTAAAATGCCTCTAAACCACCTATTATAGAGTTTTTAAAAAGGACATAACATTAAAGGCATTTTATTGTTAATTAGTGGCAATCTTAAATTGCCATACCAAATTAGAAAGTAATTGCTAATGCAATATTTACTTCCTGCGTGCTCTATCACTTTCCCTTCACGCTCCAATAGATCGCGAATAGATCGTGAGTATTGTGAGGGAGATTGATCTCTCCGCTCTCTCCATGTCCCTAATTCCTCGCTCACCAGCTAGACCAACATGCATGTGGAAAGAGTCCTGGCCTATCGTCGCCCTAGGTGTTGGCTGACTGGTGGCGGCGCAGAGTGCCAGTTGCCGGCGGAAGGAGTGCCAAGTTGCCGCAGTTGCCGACGGCAGAGTGACAAGTATCCGATTGCAGATTTCCAAGTTGTCAGTGCTGGAGTGATACATTACCGGCAAGTCCCAACCATATGTATCTTTGATCCTCTTCCCCCACCATTTTCATACAGAGAGTCATCCATTTGCTCCATTTTCGCCAGCTGAAAGTAGGAGTGCAGCGGCTGGGAGAGGAGCGCCATCCACTGGGAGAGGAGCACCATCGGCTGGGAGAGGAGCACATCAGCTTTGTCCTTCACCACAATCCACGCAAGGTATGTGGGTTGATCTTGGTCTGTTCAGTGATTGTAGTACTGGTGCATTATATAAAAAACTATTTTGAAACACCATGTAAGCTTTAGTCAATTAGGCTTCTTAAGTATATCTGGATCATCCATGTTCCTTATTAGTGTTAGCATCCCTCTTTAGAACATCATCTACAAAAGTATTGTTCACTCTCTCAATAAGAACCTTTTGGCAAGAAATAAACCTCTTCAAGGTTGTCCTTGTACATCTCAAGTCATTAGCCATATAGAGATGCCAATTATAACATACAATCCGTTGAACTACTTTGATTTATGATATACTACACGTTCAAATATAGAAATAAAGAAAAACTTTCTACTGGTAGGTCCTAACAATAATATATTATCTGTATTTTGTATATCTTACAAATGAATACATCCATTGAATATCCATGAACATACAAAGTTTGTTCACGTTGCTTTCTTTCAATTTTTTGGGAACTATGAGGAACAATGATGGATTCTAGGGTGGGAGATCTTAAAATTAACTAGAGCAATGATGAACCAGATGAACTGATTTGAGGCTAGGATTAGTAATAAATTATGTAATGCATGAGTGAAACATACATAGGTGAATTTAAAATGAATTTTCTTAACAGTTACCAATGCAAATGTTGTAGAGTTTATCTTTAGTTTTAGTCTAACGACTTTTGAAAATTCCTTTTCCAAAAACTTGTTAAGGAAGGGAAAGTTTGAAAACTCTAGGTAATTATTCTTGTCAATATCCCCTACACTTTTTATGCAAGGAAGTCCTATGTTCTCATACACACCCTTTTTTGCATCAATGGCTAGAGTATCTGCAACAAGATGTAACATTTTACAAAGTTATCATTCTGACATGCACTTCATGCCTATATGTTGGAATCAACTCATATTAAGAAGATTGTAAGATTAGAGGAAAAGAAAAGCTTAAAGGAATAGCTCAAAACTGCATTTAGATGCATAGTTATAGTTAAACATAGTAGCACAAAAATAGATGAAATTCCCTAATTAACCAAACATTTAGGGCCAATAAGTAGTCAGAATAGAATACCTTTTCGTCCCAGGATAGAGCTAGTGCTTTAGAAAGGAGAGAGTATCCTACAAAAACTCCAATGTTGATTGTGCTCTTGGCATTTGTTGAGTTAAGTATGAGGATCGCGAATGACCCTTCAATATGAGTTAAGCACATCATGGCCCTGCAGTTAGATTCTAGTTAAAAACATCATGTTAGATTCAAAGACATTAAATTGACATACTAAGCTACAGACTTGCACTTAGTTTTACTTCCAATGTCATCATGAATGGTGGGTATCAATTAAGTACAATAACCATTCCTCTAAAGTTAATTACATCTCACCCCTACAATTATAAATGCTAGAACATCATCAAAATATTTTGAATAGGTTCTTATATTGAAAAACTACATGCTCTTTATAAAAGAGAACTATCCTACTGCTAATCTATTAATATGGACTACTTGGCCGAGACTCAAGCATTCATTTGTAACCAAATAGCTTTATAAATGGCCGCCTCATGCACATCATGGCCCTACAATGAAAAAATGGTGTCTTTGCATGGACATGGCCATTGGAGGCTTCCTAAATATAATCACGCCTTACCATTGTAGTTCCTCAAACATGAACATGAGCCTACAAAACAATCATAACCCTCCCCATTAATGAAGTCCCATCATCAAGTATAATTGTAAGTAATAGAGAAACAATAAGCACTAAAACATTTATATAAATGCATACCTATTGCATAAAGTTAGAAAAAATTAACAACATATATCTCAATCTCACATGACACTCTATCTTTACCTCCAATATCTACAACTACGAATCCTCCAGCTCCATACCTTTTACATGTCCTTAGTCGCCACCATGACAAACCATCAGAAGAAGCTCGTGTGATGGTAACTGCAGTGAGCTAATTTTTTTATCATTTAGATATGTAGAGATTATATAATTTTTACATAATAGAGATGTTTCATCAATCATCATTGTTTGATAGATGGGGTACCTCCTCATCTGGTTGTTCCAACAAAATGTGAATATGTAGTTCTTTTGTCTCTGCCAAACAGTAGAAATAGAAGGGAAAAAACATGTAAAAACATCACACTTGTAAATCTACATTGAATGATCCTAATTATATGCTTTCCCCAGTTGTAAATCTAAACTTACATGGTAAATGGTCTTTTATCATGCAAGTACCAATAGTGCTTGACACCATACTAGATCTCTGATGTGACAGTTGGCAATTGTTGCTTAATTATATGTGAAGGTGTTTAATCTGCTTGTGATCCTTTCAAACCACTTTCCTAAATCTGTTAAGTGTGTTTAAATTGCACCTTACTTTTCTTGAGTTGGAATAGGATGCAGATGGAAATGCTTCTAGTGTGAACCCATATTCATTTCAATGTATTTGTGTGAACAGAGTGTCACATCAGTATCATTGGTTTGATTATGAGTCTCATTTCAAAACATAATTTGCCAAATAAAAGCCACACAGTTCCTTTAATTTTACTAGAAACATGTGATGAAGTTTAATCAACATGTGATCTTGTCAGGCATCTACTAACACTAGCAAACCTCATGAAAATATGTTCCTAAATTCGTTGGAGTGTTTTGAAATTGCATCTTACTTATCTTGAGTTGGAATAGGATGCAAATGGAGATGTTCTCAGTGTAGAACCATCTTCATTTCAATGTATTTGTGTGAACAGAGTTCCACATCAGTATCATTAGTTTGATTATGTGTCTTATTTCAAGACACAATTTGTCAAATAAAAGATAAACCATTCCTTCAATTTCACTGTATCTCTAAAGATTATGCAAAGTTGTATGATGTGCTTATCATTTTATTGAGTTGTACATGTTTGACTAGAGTACTTGTGATGGAGCAAACCTCGTAAAATTTCTCTTGAGTTCATTGGTGTGTGCTGAAATTGCAACATACTTATATTGAGTTGGAATAGGATGCAGTTGGAGACGCTTTGAGTATAGGACCATCTTCATTTCAATGTATTTGTGTGAACAGAGTTCCACATCAGTATCATGGGTTTGGTGATGGGTATCCAATCACCACTTTTTTTAGTGGTCTAACTCTTACTAACAGGCTATCCATCAATGTAGATTTTGATGGCAACTTCTAGGGTTTAGATGTTGAAAACTTGTTTATGATAACTAACAATATGGAATCCCATCAATTTGGGTGGGACTAAATAAGAGGAGTGGTTGGAAATAGATCTTCATTACCAATTTCTAATCACACAACAATGAAGGATTAGTGAACGTTGGATCAATTGCAAACATTTAGGACATGATCTCCTCTTTTAGATTTATTTTCAAGCTATCATGTCCACCACAATAAAGTTGGTTATGATAAGCAAAAAAAGGTTAACTGATGTTATTCTACTTTTTCTGAAAATATATACCATCATTATATATACTTATAATGGTTAGTACTTATATTTTTCAGTCTCTGTCCACCCACAACAGTCACTATGAACTGGGCCTCTATGCCGATGTTAATGTTCCATGATGAAGAATAATTGAACATCATCCTAGATGATCGTTCCTTAAACCAACTAACCATACCCGAACATTGGCATTTTCTAAACGGAAGACACTACATGCCTGGTGAAGTGACCCTAAATTTTGGCAATTCTTCACATGTTATCGAGGTTGAGTATGATTTGGTGGGAAATCTTGTATCAAAATCCGATTGGCGTGATTGGATTAGAAAGATGCTAGTGGGCTGTAGCAACAAGCTTTTTCTCCGTCCATTTGGCCATAATACCATCAATGTTTGGATAACCAACATCAACAACGAGACCCCCAATCATCTATGGCAGTATCATCACACGATGGAGCAAATCAGCTCGAACAAATATGTTGATGAGATCCCTGTACATTAAGATTCATCTAAATACAGTGAGGATCTCCGCGACACATCATCATCATCATCAAAAAGACCACGGTAGGTCCAATTAACAAATATAATTGTCATGTCTTGTTTTGTGTTTACACTTTTTGTCTTAAAGTAATCAATCCTCATAGATACTTTATTTTCTGAACTTCGGGAGAAGATTGCCACAATGAAAAGGCCTCTTAGTTACTGATGCGGGACCATGTTGGTGTAGTATTTAGTTATATATCTATCTAGACTTGTCTGTATTAATAGTTATTTTAATTATGTGCATTTTTAGGGGTAAACCAACCCCTTTGTTTAGTTACTGTTTAGGGGTACACCCCTGTGTGTGGATGTAAAAAGAGATTAATGAATGGAACTGTCCCCAATCAATAAATGAAGTGTGTGTTCCCATGAATGTTCCAAATTCACAAAACCGTCCTATCTAATGACACATTCAAAACCCAACAACAAAATAGAAATATGCATATCCTATTATGTTACAAATTAGTGATAAATTTCATTATAAATGTTCTTTTATCCTTATTATAACTATGCTCTTTTATCCTTATTATAAGTATTTCAAAAAATGCTTGGGCGCCCGCCTAGTCGGATAGGCTCACGTGAACTTCATTTGCATGATTACACTAGTATTTTCTCATACTGTATAGTCTTTTTTGATATGACATACTTACTCATATATGTTATATGTTTTACTATTTTTATAGAATGGATAAGTCTTGGATAGCAGAGGATGACCGAATGAGCAGTAAATACTTATGTGGAGTATCAAAAATTTTGGATTTCTCTTTTGAACATTCATCGATTGGAGACAAGATTGTATGCCCGTGTAGAAAGTGTGCTAATGTATACCAGGTCACCAGAAAGACTGCATTGAGCCATCTATTGTGGCATGGCTTCTTACCAAGCTATATTTCTTGGGATTTTCATGGTGAAGATGCCGATGTTCAAATGGATGCTCCTACTAATCAGGGAGATTTTGTGAATGCTGAAAATTCACAAGATATGTTGCATGCTACTTTTCCGAGTTTTAGTGAAGATGAAAATATGGAAGGAGTGGAGCCATCTAGTGATCAAAATTTCAATGCTGACAAATTTTATATTTTGTTAAAGGTTTCTGAGACAAAATTATATCTAGGGTGTAAGAAATATAGCAAACTTGCTTGCATCTTAGAATTATATCACCTAGTTTGTCTTAATGGCTTGAGTAAGAAAGCATCATCTATGTTTCTTACCTTCTTTAAGAAGATGCTACCAGAAGGAGAACAGTTACCTAGTTCATTTTATGAGGTAAAAAAGACGATTACGAGGCTGGGCTTAGATTATGTGAATATTCATGTTTGTCCAAATGGTTGCATGTTTTTTTGGAAGGATTCTGTTGATAAAGACGTCTGTGATACATGTGGAGCATGAAGATGGAAAACGATTACAATCCCAAATGATGATGACGAGCTTGAAAAAACCCAAGAGAATACCTGTCAAAGTGCTCAGACACTTTCCACTTATACCATGCCTAATGCGGTTGTTCATGTCATCAAAAAACTCTTCCTTAATGTGAAAAAGATGACAAGTTAAGACACCCGATAGATTCACTTGCATGGAAAACATTTGATGTGATGCATCCAAAATTTGCTATAGATGCTAGAAACATTTGATTGGGACTTGCAACTGACGAATTTAATCCTTTTGGGACAATGAGTACTTCTTATAGTACATGGCCTGGTGTGATTATTCCATATAATTTACCTCCTTGGTTTTGCATGAAGGAACCATATTTTATGTTGTCCCTACTCATTCCTGGACCAACTTCACCCAAAAATATAGATGTGTACTTGCGTCCATTGATTGATGAGTTGAAAGAACTATGGGATACTGGTGTACATACATATGACGCTGGAACTAAGGAATTCTTTCTGATGTGTGCTTCTTTATTATGGACTATTAGTGATTTTCCAGGATATGAACATCTATCTGGTTGGAGTACTAAAGGCTACAAATCATGTCCTTATTGTAATAAAGATATTGTCTTACATTGGTTGCCACATAGCTGTAAAGTTTGCTACAGAGGACACCGTAGGTTTTTGCCAACTAGCCACAGATTCTGAAAAGAAGCAAAGGCATTTGACGGTGAGCAAGAATTTAGTTGTGCACCTAAACCTTCTTCTGGAGCTCAAATCTTGTCACAATTGGAGGACGGAAGATCTGTAATTGGTAACAAAAGGCCAAGAGGTAAAGATTCAACACACAATTGGGAAAGGAAAAGCATATTTTTTGAGCTACCATATTGGAAATCTAACATTGTAAGGCACAATCTCGATGTCATGCACATTGAGAAGAATAAATGTGAGAGTATTGTTGGAACATTGCTAGGTTTGAAGTATAAAAGTAAGGATAACTTGAATGCAAGGAAGGATTTGGAGGATATGGGAATCAGATTTCCGCTTCATCCAAAAATTGTTGGTAAATATACCATCCTACCTCCAACTTGCTATACAATGAGAAAAGATGAAAAAATATTATTTTGAAACCTCCTAAAATCTGTCAAAGTTCCATACGGGTATGCGTCTAATATATCTAGATGTGCACAACCGAATGATCAGAAGATGCTACCAATGAAAAGTCATGATTATCACGTGTTGATGCAACAACTTCTGCCATTAGCTGTCACTGTGTCTTTGCCTGGTAAGAATGCTAAGTTATGTATTATTAATATTTTTCGCTATTTTCAAAGGTTGTACACTAAAGTCATAGATCCAAATGATTTTTCTGCACTGAAAAATGCAATAGCTATGACACTTTGTGAGATGGAGAATATATTCCCTCCATGTTTTTTTGACATAATGGTGCATCTATCAGTCCATCTCGCTTATGAAGCTAAGATAGCCGACTCTGTTCAGTATCGTTGGATGTATCCAATTGAAAGGTAACTTTTCATATGTCGTGATGACTTTACCTATTGTAATGTAATTTGTCATAATATTTTCCTCAACTTTGTTATCAGGTATCTGATGACCCTAAAAGGATATGTTCATAATAAAAGATATCCAGAATGATCAATAGCAGAAGCATATATAGCCAAAGAGTGTCTAACTTTTTGTTCAAGATACTTGGATTGAGTTGAAACAAAATTAAATCAGCCAAATAGAAATGATACTCACGAAGCAAATTTGGAAAACGAGCCAACACATGACAGTGATGATTGGTCTATTTTCTCGACAGTAGGTCATGGTATTGGTAAAATGGTAACATGTGTCTTGGATGAACATACATTGCAACAAGCCCATAAGCATGTACTATTCAATTGTGAATCAATTGAACCCTACATTAAGTAGGTTAGTGAGAATTGTCTTCTATTAATAAAATGCTATAACATATTCCAATGACATATTGCACATATTTTGTATTCAAGAAGAACTATGATATCATTAGGCAAAAACATCCTCAAAAGTCCTTAAAGGAGGTTCAGAGAATACATAGTAACTCATTTGATGGATGGTTTAAGGAACATGTAAGTTTAGTTGTGCTAATTAAATTTGTTATGCTTCGTGAATAAAGTCTAACAAACTTTTCTTTTGTTAGATTGAGACACTCCTAAGAACAGAGATGGTGGATGATAAAATCAAGTTTCTTTCTCAAGGTCCACATCAACTGGCCATTAAGTACAAGGCTATGTTGTCAATGGTCACAAATTTCATACCAAGGCAAAAGATGCAAATCGAACAACACAAAATAGTGGAGTCTTTCTGGTAGCTAAGACTGATTGTTATTCTAAAACCACTGACCACTATCCAATTACTAGAGATGTTACCTACTATGGTGTTTTGAAGGATGTTATTGCATTCAATTATTATAACAACTTTAAGGTGACATTATTTAAGTGTGATTGGGTGGACATCTACTGAAAGAGGGGAATCAAGCATGATGAACATGGGTTGACTCTTGTTAATTTGAGATGACTTCAAACTATAGGAGAACCATTTGTAGTGGCATCTCAAGTTGGACAAGTATTTTATGTAGAAGATGTCACTACAAAAGGGTGGCATTTTGATGTAAAGATTGCCCCATGAGATATGTTCAACATGAAAGAACAATCTTGTATTGAGAATGTCAAAGCTTATGTGCAAGGTGAAACTAGAGATGGGCCATCAATGACATCGGAGGATGAAGATACTGATTGTGACATAGTTAGATTGGATATCGAAGGAAGTATTGTTGATAGTTCAACAATTGAAAAAGACCAATCCCAAATTCAGCAGGATGATGAAAGTGTATCCCAAAGCGATGATGATGACAGTTTTGAATGAGAAGATTACCAAATAGCAACCAATATTTCTTTTAGTTTGTCATTATTATTTGACTTATATAAGCCTTTTTTGGCTCGATGTATCTCTTTAATTTCCTGTCTTACATTGTGCTCTAGCTAGGTGTATGCATTTTGCATGTCTGACATTCTTCTTAATCAAATTTATCCTTGTCTCTACTGTTGTTTATAATTATATTTGATTAAATATCCGTGTCTTTTGTTTTTAAATATTAATTATAAATGTGTTATTATGTTGTTCAATATTTTTTTAAATGTCTTCATTTATATGTGACTTGATATACTCAGGATGAGAGAATACTACAGTGACAACTGCCATAATAAGACAACCACAAGGAATGATAAGAACAACAACAATGACTCTTGTACAACGACTCATTTACCTAGCATTACTCGACATGGTTGTTGGCAATCTTTGAACCTATCATCCTCAAATCGCTCCAATTTTTTTTAGCTTCCCTTACAGCTGAAATTCAAAATGATAGAGCAAAGAAATTCAATAAAACTGTTGCTAGTTATGCAAAAAATACCCAATCAGCCACGTCTCCCGAAGATTCTAATATGGTTGGTGGTTCTAAATCCTCTCAAACATGCACAACTGAAAAGGAGATGGGAACAAGGTTGTAAAATCAGCACAACAAAGAAAGTGGTGATAAAGTTACAAGATTAAGAAATTTACAGCTATCACGTGTGCCTAATGTCAATTCTTCCATGTCTATTCATTCAAGAAGTGTAGAGAATAGAGATACCAGTAACCAAAATAGCAATGTATTTCTTGATAACATGCACCAAAATGACATCTCTGATCACCATGTTGAGTCAGTGAATGTTACAACAACACCTTCTGATGGACTAGGTAATCATTTTATTCATATCATTGCATTTATAGTGTTGCATTTAATGATATAAAATTTTCCATATATATTTTATCCTTTATGAATGAATGCTTAGGTCAAAAACATTGAGCACATGGATGAACATAATGTTTGAAAGTCTGGAAAAGAAAGCCTGACGATCCAATTCCCATTGAGAAAAATCAATTTGGACAACCAGTAGGTGAAAACCAATGTCACTTATTAAGTTTTCTGACAACCATTGCAAGAGATCCCAATCTTTGTCCACTAAACTACGAGGACTGGAGACAATTTCTAGCAAATAAAAAAGATTCTATATGGAATTTTGTGAAGGTATATTATTAAATTTTATTTTTAAATGGTTAAATGAAACTTCTAATTGATATCCTTTATGTTGGTAGAGTAAATTCACAATAGATTCAGATATAAAGGAGTGGACAATGAAGAGACTAGGAAATAAATGGAAGGACCACAAGTGGGAGTTAAGGAGACTATACTTCCTAGAAGATAGTCCATATGAACAACAGCTTGAACAAGTTGTTTCCCGTGTGGACAAGTCTCATTGGAAATTTCTTGTGGATTATTGGAGGAGTAATAAAGGAAAGGTAATGTTTTTTTTCTATTCATTGATAATGAAATTACCTCACAACTATTTTTTTTGAGGTTTAATGAGCCTTTGTATTAATTAAAGGTTGATACAGAAGGCTCTCTTGAATCATCAGGGTAGACACAACAGATTACACCATCCCCATCGTTTCCTAACCAACCTTTTGCAAGGTTGTGGGCCTCCCAATTCCCCTCTCTAAGGGTATGCATAAAGATGACTGAAGGTAAGCTGCTTGATAGGTGTTGAATATCTCTACAGATATGCATTATCAGGCTGAAACCCTCAATGGGTTGTGTGACCTTTTGAAAAACACTTTTGGCATCCATTTCGATCTCCCCCAACTATGATTTTTATCCATAGCCATTTGGATTCCAAAAAGAACACCTTGAGCTTCAGCAGTGAAGGGATTCCACGAACAGGTTACTATTTTAGTTGCACGCATTAAAGTGCAGCCTCTCCTATCTCTGAAAACAGCACCAAGGCGTATCTTGCCATTCTTGATGTAGGTGATATCAACATTTATTTTGATATAACCTTCAGCTGGTGGTTTCCATATGCATTCTCGTCATTTCTCTAAAGGGGTAGCCTGCATATTGTTGCAATATCTGTAGTCCGTGAACCCATGAGCCCAATGGCCAATACTGTGTGCTGTGATTGTTGGTTGTACTATGTTCTGGCTGAAGATGGTATCGTTTCTGCATATCCAAGTTGCGAGGCAATTAGAAGCAAAGGTGGTTAACAACTTTTGATCGCCCTTGGTGGTTAACCAACAGAGAAGCGACTGAAAGTCATGGAGGGGGGCACCACTGATAAGGGCCATGTTCTCATTTGTGTTCCAGATTTCTACTGTTGGCTTGCACTGGATAAGTGCGTGAATAGTAGTCTCCACCTCTTCCTTGCAAACTTCACACACCTCTGTGACTTGAATATGTCTATGAGACAGGTTCACCATTGTGGGTAGGGTGTTTGAGCACCCTCTCCATAGGAAATGTTTGATATTCATATGCATTGAGCATTTCCATATAGAGTTCCAGAGTTCGTAGTTGCTGTTTTGGTTTGGCCTTCTCTCAGCCCTATGGTCCAGAAACCCCATCCAGTAGGCTGATTTTATTGTAAAAATGCCATCCTGGGTGGGGTACCAATACATGATGGCTTTACTCTGTAAAATGGGTATTGTTAGGATAGTTTTCTTCTATTCCTCAGAAAATAGGGCTGTAATAGCATTGCTATCCCATTCATTACAGTTGTTCATCAACTCCTTCACCAGTGTGGACTGGGAACTTGTGTCATTTATTGTTTTATGCCCTGTTGCAGCTTTATCAGGAATCCAATTATCTTCCCATATGTGTCTGTTAGAATCATATGTGATGGTCCACCTCAAGCCTTCTAGAAGAAGGGAATTAGCACCCCATATGCTTCTCCAATAGTAGCTAGGGTCATAACCTCTATTAGCCTGTATAATGTTTGTGCCATTGTAATACCTCACGTTTATGATCACAACAGCATTAGATAGGGGGTTTATGAGGAGCCTCCAAGCTTGCTTAGCTAGGAAAGCTAACTTGAAAGTTTTTAAATCTCTAAACCCTAGCCCTCCCTGGTTTTTTGGTTCACACAGCTTGCTCCAAGACTTCTAGTGCATTTTCCTTTTCCCATTATGGCTTCCCTACCAAAAATTTCCCAGCATTGTGCTAATATCAACAATAATGTTATCCAGTATTAGAAAGGTGCTCATCATATAAGAGGGAATGGATTGTGCAATAGACTTTATTAAAACTTCCTTTCCTGCCTGACTAAGCATTTTCTCCTTCCATCCATTGATCTTTTTCCCCATTCTATCTTTCAGCCCACTAAAAATCTTCTTCTTTGATCTCCCGATGATAGTGGGTAAACCGAGGTATTTGTCATGGAAATCCACTTGTGTGACTTGTAGTTTCTCAGCAATACATTTCCTCATAGCATCGGAGATGTTTCTACTAAAGGAGAGCTCCATCTTGGTGAAGTTAATTTTCTGTCCAGAAGCTTGCTTGTAGTAGCTCAAAAGGGAGGATATTATCTCAGCTTCTTGGAGGTTCACTTTAGCAAAGAGTATACTATCATCCGTGAAAAACAAATGGTTTGTTCTTGGCCCGCGTATGCAAATTCTAGCACCAATGATAGTACCTTCGTCAGCAGCTCTATTAAGCAGGTTAGAAAGCGCATATGCACAAAAGAGGAAAATGTAAGGAGAAATGGGGTCACCTTGGCGTAACCCTCTTTTAGGGGAGATAAGACCCCTTTTACTTCCATTGATAAGAAAGGAGTAGGTTACACTGCTCATACAATCATAAATCTTCCTACACCACAGAGGAACAAAGCCAAGTTTCTCCATAACTTTTATAACAAAGTTCCATTCCACTCTATTGTAGGCTTTACTCATATCCAGCTTGATGGCTATCTGCCCCTTCTTTCCTTTGATCTTTCTCTTCATGTAATGGAAGGTTTCGAAAGCAATAAGAGCGTTGTCTGTTATCAAGTGACCGGGGATGAAGGCACTTTGGTTGGTAGAGATGATATCATTGAGGATGGGCTTGACTCTATTTGCCATAATCTTGGAAATGATTTTGTAGACCGTATTACAAAGACTAATAGTTCTAAAGCCATTCATGCTTTCTGGCTCTTTGCATTTTGGGATAAGAATGATGTTGGTAGAGTTTATGCTTTTTATCTCCTTTTCTCCTTTCCACCACCCTTTGATGTAATAAGTTACATCCTTACCAACTGTAGTCTAGAAAGTTTGAAAAAAATTGGCATGGAAACCATCAGGTCCCGGAGCTTTATGGGGGTGTATATCAAACACAACCTCTTCTTCATTGTTAGGCTCCTTTTCCAACTTTGTGTTCATAGCCGAGCTGATGACTTTCTCCATTCCCTCAATGATCCTTTCAGCATTAAGAGTCCCAGACGAGGTGAAGAGGTTGTTGTATTAGGAGGTCACTATGTTGGTAATTTCCTCCTCATTGTGTTTCCAAACTCCTTCATCATTCGTAAGCCCTTTGATGTGAAGAGGTGAAGAGGTTGTTGTAGTAGGATGCTTTGTTATGGAAGTATGTTGTGTTTTGGTCACCATCCACCATTTCTTTTGCTCTAGCATGGGTGATCCAATGAGTTTCCTTTGGCTTTTGTAGATCATTAATCTCTTCACACAACTCTTTGCAATAAAGGATATTATCAGCTGTCATAGCTAAAGCTTGTTTTTTTAGCAGCCTTTTTTCAGTCTTTTGTCAATATCTATGAATTTTTGCTCAGCCCACTTCATCAGTTCTATCGAGCACCTATTGACCTGCTGTTGAATCAAGTCACACATCTTGTAGTTGTCTTTTATAATTTGTTCACATTGGGGATCTTTCAACCAGTAGTGTTCAAACCTCACAGCTAATTACTATGCACAATACTGTAATATTTTTCACAGAGGAATTCTATAACTAACAAGACATGCAGAAAATTTCAAAAGGTTAGCCACACAACAGGAACCAAATCATTTGCATGTTTGAAATATGATGTAAGTTAGTAATTTTTGTGATCCATTTAGACAATTTGATGACATCCATTTATTTGATGTTTACAATAACCTTATTGAATGATAAAGATGGAGAAGGAAACAGGTGGAGAAGTGGATCCCATAATGTTTTTTGAGAAAACTCATCGTAAAAAACATGGGAGCATAGTTGATGTTGAATCTGCCAAAAATTTGGTACAAAAAATTCCTATCCTATAGTGCTATGTTACATATACTAATTGGAAAGAGGTATATATTTGGTATAAAATTCATCTCCTATGATTTGTTGTATGTAGGAAAAATTTTCTGAGGCAGGAGAAGAGCTGCGAAGAAAACAACCTGATGTTACTTCAGATGAAATTTATAGGCATGTTATGGGAGAAGAGAGACCACAATATGTTCATGGTTATGGGCTTGGACCATCACCTTCTGATATCTGGGGCAAGAATCGTAAATCTCAAGAAGTTGAAGAAGCACAAAGGAAGCATTTCCAGGATAAGCTTGAAGAGCAACAGTTGGAATTTGATGCAAAACTTCATAAACAAAAGGATGAATTTAACCATAAGTTAGAGGAGTTACTTGCCTTAACTAGAGCAGGAAACAGTCAAGCATAACATGTTGGCACTAGCCAAGTATGAATACATTTTTTACATGATGTGTAATATCAGTTATTTTCCATGCTGACTATTTTGGTCTTATGTCAAAAATAAAATAATTATGCAGACAAACTTTTCAAGGCAAACTCAACTCCAAATAAGACATTCATCATTTAAGAAGGGACAAGTATGTTTGTATTTGTGTAGATTGCTCTTCATTTTATGTTTATATAAATTTGTTATGTAAATTATATTTTGTTTCTAGGATGTGTATCTGCTGAGTTTCATAGATCTAGATGCTAGAATTGCATTCGGTCGAGTATCTGAGGTTGACCCCATGAAAAGTGTGGGAGGTGCAATATTAGGCACATCATTTTTTGGTGTTTTTGTAGAGGTTGCTTTGTTGGGAAACGATCCTCTAGTGAGACCTTATGATCAATATCAATCTATTGATGATGTTGTTGGAAACGTCATAGCATGGCCGAAAACACATATATTGCCAAGGTGAGCATAAAGTATTGCTTATAATATTATATAATTGAAAATGAAAGTAGTATCTAAAGTCATATCCATTTACTGCAGGACATGAAGTTTAAAGATAATTGCATTCTTGGATACTGTCTAGAGAGATGACATATATAGTTGTTTTTCTTTAATCCAATTTTTTATTAGTACATGACGATCCAAATAATGGTGTTTCATGTCCATTGTCGTAGACAATGTTGCCAAATGACAATCCTATTTTGTTTTAACCTGCTTTTAATTTTGTTATGGAGAAACTTAGTATTATGGACAAAGTAGAACTTTGTCACCTTCTTTGACATCCTTCTTCTTCAGGTGGGAATCATGCCAGACTTTAGTCCTTTACTTATAGATCCTCGCATTCTCATAGGCATGAAGCCTAAGCTCCTTAAACTCCTGGATCTGCAAGAATCTTTTCTTCCCGGCCAGGGTTGGGTCCATATTCAGACATTTGATGGCCCAAAAAGCTTTATGCTCTAGCTCGAAGGGGAGATGACATGCTTTTCCATAAATCAAACGGTACGGTGTTGTGCTAATTGGTGTCTTGAAGGCTGTTCTGTAGGCCCATAGGGTGTCATCTAACTTTGTAGACCAGTCTTTGCAGGATTTCCCAATAGTCTTTTCAAGGATATGCTTGATCTATCTATTCGAGACTTCCACCTATCCAGATGTCTGGGGATGATAAGGGGTGACAACTTTATGCCTAACCCCATACTTCTTCAACAACAACTCAAATTTCTTTTCGATGAAATGTGATCCTCCGTCACTAATCACAATTCTAGGGACCCCATATCTTAGGAAGATAACTTTTGTAAAGAGCTTTATCATAGATATAGCATCACAAGTGGTGGTGGCCATGGATTCCACCCACTTTGAGACATAGTCTACTATAACTAGGATATACTGAAAATCATATGATAAAGGAAAAGATCCCATGTAATTGATTCCCCAGACGTCAAAAATCTCAACTTCAATCCAGTTGGACAAAGGCATCTCATTCTCCTAGGAAAAATTTCCAATCCGTTGTCACTCACTACAGGACTTAACATAGGCATTAGCATATTCAAATAAAGAGGGCCAGTAGAATCCTGATTGCGGGACCTTAGCTGTTGTTCTTTCTACTCCCATATGTCCTCCATAAGGAGACGAATGACATTCATATAGAATTTTTGGAGCTTCATCTTCGGGTATGCACCTCCTATAGAGGTTGTCGGCACATCGCCTGAATAATAGAGGATCGTCCTAGTAATAGTACTTCAAATTAGAGAAGAATTTCTTCTTTTGATTATAAGTAATTTCTGGGGGAAGATGTTTACAAGATAGATAATTGCAAATATCCACATATCATGGTCCTTCTAGGCTGGATGCTCTGGCAGACTAGATTGCCTCATCGACGCAGCTTTCATTTACTGGCAACGGGTGGTCATCCTCCATCCTAATTCTGGAGAGATGATTGACAACCACATTCTCGGTACCCTTCTTATCAACGATTTCATGATCAAACTCTTGCATTAGTAATGCCCAGCGTAGTAGCCTAGGCTTGGCATCTTTCTTCTACATCAGATATTTGATGGCCCCATCATCTAGGCAAGCACAAAGAAAGAAAACTTTTAACAAAACAAGCGGCAATGGTCTACACCCGATGCCTTCTTCTCTTAAAGAAAGCACCAATGAACCATGTACTGGAAACCTCTCTCAAGGGGGGCAGATATGGACTCACACGAGAAATAAACTGGATGCAACTTTGGTCCCAGGTACTCTCGTACACCCGAACCAGACCGAGATTTAGAAGTTCATGACTTTCCTCTCTCAAAGAAGTCAAAATAGGAAACACGATTCGATAGCTAGTCAAAAGTGTGTAATGGAAAGAAGGGACTAGAATTTAGATGCTAGAAAGAGATCATTCAACGGAATAAAGCCATACACAGAATGATATGAGAAATGCTCCACAAATTCCAATTATCATATAAGAGAGATAACAGTTTGGTTATAATTTTGTACTGAATGAAAGTAAATGATGTAAAAGGAAGATAGGTATCGGTCTCCTTGATTTAGGAAACCGATATGCACAACAGTTGATGCCCGAGGCAGTGCTAACCTGATATCGGGTTATGGTCGTGTCGGGTTGGTGATTGTATCAGGTTGAAACTATGATGGTAGTGATCGTATTGGGATATGACTTCAACGCGATATAGTCGTGTCAGGTTGCGACTGTGTTGGGTTGCAACTGTGACGGGCAAAGGGACCGTATCGGGTGAAGATGTGTATCGGGTAAGATACATGTCGGGTTGGCACTATACCGACTCTTGGGTTCTTCATCTTAGGTTGTTCTATCTAGGTGGACCGTTTTGAGTTTGAGCTCAGACAGAAACCTGACATGCTCGGAAAATATTCAAGGATCATTGGGTGTTGCCTGCTGCTACTAAAATGATCTCTAAGTGAACTCCTCCCATCCCTCTCGGGATGGGAGTATTCTTACCTAACTATCACTTTGTAAACTTGTGGGAACTCAGCACACTAGCTTCCCCCTCCAAGTTGGCCCCTCCCATAGTATGCATGTAGCTGCTATTTTATAGGTAGCATGTTGGTGGAGGTTGTAGCTTTATTGGTCCACATGTCTGGCCAGTCATGACTTTGGCTGACACTTTGAATGGGGCTATCACGGTTGTCACCCACTATGTTGTATCGAGTTGACCTTGTTGGTAGTCAATAGGACAGTGACCGTGCCAACCTATTGTGGTGCCACACATCAAGGCATATTGAGCTATGATGCATGACAGGCTTGTTATCATATCATGTAGTGGTAATGTTCACGTTTGGTCATGACAGGTTGAATTCATAGCGGGCTATGGCACCGCCAGGTGATCATGTCATGTTATGACCGTACTGGGTTGTAAGCGTAACGGGCTGACACCATGACATGTAAAAGTCATAGCGCGTTGTGACTTGTCATGTGCCTTGTGAGTAGTTGAGTCCATGTTATGGTTTCTTACAGCGTGTCGGGTAGTCTGGACATGAGAACCAATATCCTTTGCTGGTGGGTTTATTGGGCCCATTTGTTCTTCTTTTCTTGTAGAAAAATAGGAAATCCCTTCAAAAGAAGGGAAATATTGTTAGAAACGCAACGACATGATTTTTCATGATAAATAGAACATAATGAAGAGGAAGTTGAGTTTGGAGGCTATTTTAGCGATGAAATATTAGTTCTAATAGTCATAAAATGGGTGTTATCATTCAATCAGCATGTTATTGCCCTTAAGATAAGGCGTTGACTGGACAAAGGTTGTGGAGAATGGGGTGCGCGACCACGACCACCCTCATCATCGCCAAATGAGGATCATGGCAATTAGTGCCCCCGACGATGATTGGGAGAAGGTTTAACTAATGGGAGAATAAGCCATCTCTAGGATTTCCCTAGGGTTATCAAATCCCCTCCATCTCTAACTTGGTATAGCCCAGGGATGGGCATAATTTTGAAGTTGGGGTGGAGGGTGGGTGGTAGGTTGTCTCCACCAGTCCAAACTCTAACCTTTCACTTTCCCATCCTTAGCCACCTCTTTTCCCTTTTTTATTTGCATCTATCTTGTTTTCCCTACTTTTTCTATTAATTTTTGTCTTTTCATTTGTTTTGTTTTGTGTGAGTTTTGGCCTTTATCTAGCCGGCTTCTTTGTTGTATGAAAAATGAGAAATATATAAGTGGAAATATCCCCTTTTTCTTGATCTAACTTGTGCAAAAAGAAAATTTTAAGGAACTTACATGTCTTGAACGGATCTGAGCCCAAGGACAACAATTGAGCATCTTTTCCCCTTGGAAAGGACGATAAGCAAAAAGAGTCAGAAAGGACAAGCCGCATGTTCCCCCAATATGACTTGTAATGAAATTTATAAACACTTTTCTACCTCACATTAACTGAAATAATTGATATAATATGATGATATGATTCTAATGTAACAGTAAAATGAAGAAGCACAAGTCAGCCTTTTGTTTCCGCCTTTCTTCCTTCATCTCATATCTCTTCACCATCCAATAAATAAAATATTCAATGTATGCCAAACTCAAAGTTTGGGGTGACATCCCCTTCAAAGAAATCTCTCTTCTTCATTTTTTGTCTGCATGCATGATTTAAATAAAAGAGGCCAATGAGCCCAAATAAAATATGCAGTCAATGTAACTACAACAAGGTCTCGAGTCCAATAAAGGAGAGACAAATAAAAAAAATTGTATCATAATAAGGTCTCGGGTCGAATATAGGAGATACCAGGGAAATAGGTTTATGCCATGCCTTCTTCTCCCACCTTTGTCCAAATTTCATACCTAGGGGACTTATCAAAACTCTCCCCTAAAAATGCCAATCAACCCTGACTTGTGCTCCCTTTTATCTTGCACATACATATTAAGAGTATTATTGAGATGAAATCAATTCTTCATAGATTTGAAGTCTTGTGAATGGAGAAACAAGCCCCAATCGATGGATATCCAAGTGAGGCTACATGACCTCAAAGGACTGGGTCGCTTGATTGTGTTTGGTGGAAGGGGGCCATAGAGTATGCTTAGTTGGGAGAGGAATCTTGGATCTTAGTATCAATTATTTGTCCTCCTTTTCATTTTGCTTTACTTGGGATGAGAAAAGGTTTAAGTTAGGGGTATTTTGATGAGTATATTTATACCCATTTTTGCATGTAGTTTTATTCACTTTTTAGAGGTTCTTGTGTTTTTATTCCTTAGTTTTAGCCTTAGATTTACTTCAATGCAATTATCTTCCCTTTTCTAGACTTTAATGAATCTTATCTACTTTTTATGCATAAACAACCAAATATAAACCTCAAGGAAAGAAAGGCCCTAGAAGTCATTCAACGTCCACCTTCCAGTCACAGAGTTAGACAGTAGGCCTCATTAGTTGCCTAACTTGATCCACTCTCTACCCAAAGTCTCCCAATTTCTTCAGTTTTGATGTGCACTCTCTACATCCAACCTACCCTAGTTCAACCCACACTAGTTTTCCAAAGAATCATACATGAGGTCCAGATTGAGTAATCCATGCGAGTGGCCTGTGGGACCTAGTATGGGCCATGCAATAAGCTACCTTCAACCACAAGTTATATAACATTAGGGTTTCGACAGTAAGGAATGCATCTATAAAAGAAACCCTTGTCATCCATTATAAGTATCTCTAATCGATTATTAGAAGCCACATACTATCCAACAAAAACCCTAGCTAGGAACAAGGAGGGGGCGACTATAGTGGAGAGATTGGTCTTCCTGCACCAGGTGTCATGCCCCCCTCCATTATTCTTTCTATATTTTTGATGTTGTCTCTCACCATGAGCGAGTAGACGTTTATGTTGGGGCATGGGGACTAGCTCTGACTGTTTGTATTTTATTTAAGCTTGTATCTAAACTCAATAATGCTATTTCTAAATAAAGGCATCGTTTTTCTTATCTCCTTGCCTTGTGAATTGATCACTTTCTTTGCATGTATGTTATAATTGTATATGTGCAGGTTGTTGTAATTGTGATTAGAAATTCATAAAAATCTTGTTATCCCCCTGAAGTATCAACAAGGGATATTGAGGTGATTGGGTTACAATCTACTAACATGCTGAGACTAGTCGGCCATAGTTAGGGAATTAGATCAGATGAACTAGGAACTTGGGTGCTGAGATTGGTCGGCTCTAAAGGAGTTTGATCCATGCAATGATCTGTATCTCGTAAGGGTGCATTAGCTAAGCCTCTATTTAGTGAAGTGTTAGTTAAAAGTTGATATTTCTAGAATAATTATGTAGGATTTGGCAAGCGAAATCCCATGCATTGATCCTTTTATTATCATTTAATTACTTCCTTAATCCTTGTTTCTTATCAGCAAAAAAATAGTTTAATCAATCAACCAACCTTTTTGATGATAAATATTACTCCTAAGTACTCCTAAATATTTCTGAATATATTTTTGTATAACTATTTAAAAAGGTTATCCTTTAGGTTTGATCCTTAAGTATATTGCAATAAGGCTTCTATGACGATAACATTTCCACGAAACACATTGAAAACACCCCCAAGACCTGAGTTTACATGGACGACTCTAGGACTCTATCACCGAAAGACTAGAAACACATCCAACCTTCAACTACTACTCTTTCTGCTCTTCCTCTACTACACAATCTCCACCTCGTCATCCACGACCACCTAAAAGATGTTAAAACCCACAGGGTGAGACCAAACGTCCCAACGAGAGATATAACTCTCTATCAACATCCATTAAAGTACAACTAAATTAAAGATTGTAGATAACATGATGACTAATTGAGTAGATTCAACTAAAAAATATGAATCCAACATGTAAAGAAAAGGCAATTATCACTGAGCAGTAGAACAATTAACATTCTAAAAAGGAATATGAAGAACATGTATATTCCCTATCAATCAATCTATACAAAAGCAAGGCAAGGCTTCAACCAATGTTCTTTGCATTTTTTCCTTAAACAGATATAATACATGGCGATAATGTTGGGTTTTACATGGTTGGAGTAGGCAGCGAAAACAAAAATTTACTTGACCATAAACCCATAACCAGCAGATCACATAAATATCTATGTAATGGGAAGGATGGTTTTAGCGATATATACCTGGTGTTGAGGCTTGCTCAATGACAATACCTCACAGATAGTGCGGTCTTCAACCATCTATCTTTGACAGTGTCTGTGCAGCTCTTGGTCTTGACCCAGACTACGATTGACTATCGTCCTCCTGAGCGATATAAGTCTCTTGCCTCTATAGATAGTGCACACAGACTACCGGGAACTCTAGTCGTCCTAAAGGACAGACTAGAAGGATTTTTCCCCTTCTCTCAGTGTACTAGTCACCAACACACTCTCCCACAGCTAGTTGCTTTTCTACAATTGTCTTTCCCTCATTGTTCCTCCCTGGATGGGTAGAACTTGCTTGGGCTCTCTCGATTACCACAACCAGAGAGGACAACAACTTTGCAGAGCAACTGATGTTCTGAGTTGTGTCTTTGGAGAAGCCCCCTGTACCCCTCTATTTATAGTATAGGGTAGGGTCACAGTTCCCAGTCTGTGCGGGAGTAGAAGGGTCTAGAATTTCCATGAACAATTCACACTTCGGTAGGTGAACCGGTCATTTCATAATTGAAATGGTCATTTGGCAAGTTGAACTGATCGGTTCACTAGTGAACCAGTTGGTTGGGAGTGTGAACCGGTCGGTTCACTTAGTGAACCAGTCGTTTCACTTCCTAGACTTGCCTCCCATTGACTTTCCTGATTTGTTTCTAATTAACATAAATATTAATTCTTGTCCCAATCAAATTGAACAAGTGAAATGAAAAAAACATTTTTCTCACAAATTGGGAAAATCCAATACTGCTCATTTGGATAAGTGAACCAATCGGTTCACCAGAGTGAATTGGTCATCTCACTGACCATGAGCCGATCGGTTCACCCAGTGAACCGGTCGGTTGGTGGTTCATGTTGTGTAGAACACAATCAATTCGGTTCTCAATCAATCTGACACTCTAATCAGTTGGTTCAACACATGAACTTTGATGATTCTGAGTCAAGTCTATTGATTGAATGTTTGATTGAGTACCCTAACACTTTAGTAATCAATCCAAACATCATTCATGGATAAACTCCTCTTCCAAGTTAATCCTTTGTGTGTGACCCTATAGGTCCCATTTCACGATGGCAGTGAATGTCCATAACTAGCTTATGACATCACAATCAAAGAGTGGTGCCTAGTCCCACATCGGTACTACCCAAGTGAAAAGGAAAGTTGGAGAATGTAACACCCCTGACCTGGGTTATGGCCTAACCCTAGATGTTTTGCTTAAGTAAGTTGCTTACAAACTTGTTCTTATCCTTTGAAAAGTAGTTAAGGCCTTTGTGAAGTTTATTTTCAAATTTGAGCTTATATGCAAACTATGTGTGCATTATATGATGATCTAAGTGAAAAGTGCAATTTACCCAAGATAAGGGGTTATGTTATAAATGTACATGTTTAATATATTCTAAGTGTTTTGTATATCATGAAAGAGAATATGATGCTAAGTGGTGGCTTGTGCAAAGCCTAAGTCTAAGTGGGAACTTGTGTAAATAATGCTAAGTGCATCGATTATATACAAATTTGCAATATATACAAAATGTAGGGTTAATGTGCAAATGACCACCTTTAAATTTTTTTCTACTCTTACCTAGTGTTATCTAGAAGAGAGAGAAAGAATAAGACAATATGTTTGAAACATCTTGAAGTGTTAGTACTCTTAATAATGAAGAAATCAAGAAAATACATAAGTTAAAGCTATGTACATGAGCCATGTCGAGTTGTGGACTTAGAAGGAAATCCCTATCAGCCATAGAGCCATAAGGAGAGCATCCTACCGGTTTTTGGAGCTTTGGTTTGGCCCATGATGGGCAAGGAACTTCAAGGAAATGATAAAGCATCGATTTGCTTTTGTCTTGGAAATGATGGAGTTGAATATAATAATAAGTGGAGAAGACTTTCCCTAGGAAACAACTCAAGAGCCACCCCTTATCCTTTTCTTTATCCTTTTTTCATGGCAAGATAATAGTGGCATGCATGAAAGAGTATGTGTCGACCTTACATGGCTAGGTGGCATGAAGTACCTTAAGCTAATGACACATATGACACTCTTTTCTATAAACCTCAAGTATAAATACCTTGACCTTCATTTGTTGGCAAGATTTTTGGATCTTGTAAGTGATCTTCCCTCTTGTATCATGCAACACCCTCCCTTGTGTCTCCCATAGTGAAGAGAGTAAGGTGGTGAAGCTTGGTATCGACCAAGAAGAAGATATATCAACCAAAGTAGGTTGAAGCAACCAAGTGAGGTGATATCGCCGAAAGAGATTGAAGATATCATGCAAGAGCTTGGAGCTCAAGTCTTGGAGCTTGGAGGAGGCTCATCTTCAACCTTGGAACATGTGGAGTTGAAGTTTGGAGCTTGGAAGCTCTTTGAGAGGCGGGTTATATAACTTAAACCCTCCAATATTATTATCCTTTCTTCAATCTTGTTCAATTTGTTGATTATTTGCAAATTCAGATTTTCCTTTAATCAATTGATATAATCATGAGTTCCAATATGTAATTAGGACTGTTATCCATAGTTTTAAATGAATTAATGATATTGAGGTTGATGATGATGACACCATCATTGGACAACCCGATATGGGATGAGGATTCTTGCAACCCGATATGGGTTGAAGGTTTTTGAAAACCGATATAGAACCCGATATGGGGGTCTACCCGATATGAAGGTAGGTCACATTTTGTAAGATAAATTCTATGAACTATATGAAAGACTCCTATTTATCATCTTGAACATGATACTAGGGTCAAGCCTTACCTTTGCCCGATATAAGTAAAACCCTAGGAACTCGATATACTTTTGATTCTTTAAAACTCAATATACTTCCTTTACTTTGGTATCCACCTTGTCATGTTTTGAGTTCAAGGTTCTTATCAAAAGTGGAAACACGATATGGTATCAAGGTACCACTTAATATGGGTACCCGATATGGTTAAACAATATGATGACTAAAGGAGCAACCCGATATGATACCTAGTGTAGGTAAGCCGACATGATGGTTAAACATAGACATATGATATGACAATATGATCCTATCTTATGTAGGTACATGATATGGAAATATAAGAGGGTAAACCAATATGAAAACCCAAGATGAAACCCGATATGGAAACCCAAGAGGCAACCTGATGTGATGGAAGACCAATATGAAAGTTTAAAATGGAAATGGATATACCAACCAAGGTGAAGAACCAATATAATATCGTTTGTATGAGTTATGGCAAAGCCATACTGGCATGCCCAATATGGTGTACCCTAGTACACGATATGAGAATCCAATACACCCCTATACCCGATATGAGAATAATGATTTAACCCATATATGATATGAGGTTGACTTGAGATGAGAAAATATAAAGTGATACCTAACTAACATGGTTACATGATATGACGTCAAGGGATATGCCCTATACCGGATGTGAGTATGTGGTTTCACCATATGATCAACATGGATACTTGATTAAGATGATATATGCATTTTTATAACATTATTAATCATGCTACTTGATATGGTAGGCATGTCCTTAATTATTAAGATTTTCTAAGTGATGGATATGATATTGAGACATAATGAGTTTAACTCAATTTGATAATGATAAGGTTGTAGACCTTAAAGATGTGAACTAAATAATTTACATCCTAGTAAGGAGGAGAGGGAAACTAAGACTTGAAAAATAATTATGTAATTAGCATACACTAATACTCCTGAGATGAGTGGAGTATGGGTTAGGGCTTAATCTTTTCTAATGTAATCTTGAAACCCTAATCGATTGATTATAACCCTAATTCATTAGGAGGATGTGTTCCTTAGTACTTCATGGTTAAAGACATATGTTGAAATTGTTGATAACATGATATGATAATCATGTAAGTATCTTAAAATAATAAGCATGGCTAAGTAAGAGCTATGTGGCTATGTAATACCAAACCAATAAGCTATGTGGATATGTGATACAGATTCAATGAGCTATGTGGGCTATGTGAACAAATAAATGGGTCTGATGACCTAGAGGTAATGATCATCTGCTAAGTGTTGATAGTACTCAGTGATGAATGAAGGGTTTGAATACCCAAGTATAATGATGACAAGTGATTGTGATTCTAAGTGATCTATGTATTGTAGTGAATATGAAAGTATTTGATAAATGCAATTATGTTTTTCTTTGTGGCATTTAGTATAATTATTGCTTGTAACTTGATTGATGCTAAAAGATATAGTAATGCACTTAAATAAGCAAGATGAATATTATCATGTAGTTGCCCAGACCATAAAAAACGTCTAACAGAAGACACCAAGATGGTTAGACACTCGGTTTGTTAGTGAGAGGTCCCAGGATCGAGCCTAGGCCACGGGATGAATAGAATGGCCAATTTAAAAAAAAAAGTGTCAACAATTGCTGAATGGTGAAACGAGTTTTACTTGAAACACATATTTTTGAATATGTGATAATATAAGGGTGCTCAGTGGACTCCCAAACTAAACAAGGGTGCTCAGTGAACTCCCCAAATACATCAGGTTGCTCAGTGTACTTCTTGATAAAATCAAAATAGGATCGCTCAGTGGTCATCCTGATAATCTGGGAAAGCTAAGTGGTCTTCTCCCGAAGAGAGTACATGCTACGACAGTAACTCTATAGCGAAGATGTCGCTATACCCCGACATAGCTAATTACAGTAGACACAAGATGTCACGCTAAACCTAAGTGTTACCTTAGTGTTCTCGTACTGACCAAGAAAGGTGAGGTCTTGACATCCAGCTCTGCCATTAACCTTGTCTGGTACTGATTTCGACTTAGTAGTGGTCAGTTGGAGTATGAGCAGTATATCTCATCTCCTCTTGGCATAATTGTGAATGTGAACATATAATCAGCTGTGTAGTATATTTGTTTAAGGATCAAATATGGAAACATTGGTTGATTCCTTATTACTTTTATACATCTGAGTAGATAGATGTTATACATGTTCTTCATATTCCTTTTCAAGAAAAAGATGACTTATAGATCTGTTATCAATATCTATGCTTTATACTTAAATATATACCTGTTAAATAATGGAATACCTACAGTTCAATTTTATATTATATTCTATGATAATAATATTGTTGATAGAGAGTTATATCTCTCGCTGGGACAATAGTCTCACCCTATGGGATCCACAATGTTTAGGTGGAGGCGGATGAGGGACTAGGAATTGGACTACAAAAGAAGGACCGTATTAGCAAGGATAATAGTAGTATCTCAGGTTGAGTACGCTGTCTGTCAGGGTTTCGTAGATAGAAGTCTATATGTCGTCTCTGTACTCTTAGGTCCTTGGGAGGTAGTCTTAGTGGTTTTCACGAACGAATTGAGATTTTGGTTTGCCTATCTCGAGGTTTTTATGTTGCTGCTGTGTGTATTAAAGTAAAGCAACTAGTACATGTTATCCTGGAGGAGAGATAGAACACTGAATGTATTATGTGAACCATGTGTATATGAGGCTTTGGTTCCTTATGTAAGAGTTTTCTGGAAGATGGACCTATGTGCAAAATGGTTTTAATTTTTAGTGGGTTTTATTAAATATGTTATTTTTGATAATTCCACAATTTTACTGGTGATGGCTTGATTTGTAATCGGGTAGTCACAGAGAACAATTTTCAATCCTACAGTCTGTGATTGGTGTTCTAGTGAATGTATAATTCCTTTGTCTCTAATATTCTGAATGAACTCAAGGCATGGAGTTTTCATCCTTTGAATGCTCATTCATGTTTCTTGAACTAGAGAAGACAGTCTAAGATATGTGTGACATCAATATCATATACTGATTAACATGTGCATTCTCATGCCTTTCTTAGTCTCGCTTATCAAGTGGCCTGGACATCATACTCCCTTAGGAGGGACAAATCCCATATCTATCACTCATAGTCTGTGTCATGTGTCAAAACCACCTAATCATCACTGTTATAACAACCCATGTTTTAGGACTACATTTGATGATGTCAAAGTGTACCCAATCACATTCGACGAGTGCAGTGATTTCACAGAATGCCCTGAATAATCGACTCACTTACCAAGCAGAGTCACATGAAATCTTCCCTCTTTTCCCTCAATTACATCTAAAAATGACTTATAAACTTTATTATGACCATCCCTCATCGGTTGTCTACGGATCCCATTATCAAGAAGCGTATCCACAACCTCTTGTACCAGTTTCTCTTGATATTATAGAATGGACTGGTTTAGATCGATCTTAACCTGGTGATTATAATTTATTTCCATTCAATTGAATGAGAATATTTTATGGATCACGCAACAGATCCAACGTGGAAAAAAAAGAAAGCGTCGATTTCTCTTCCTTATATTGCATCTATAGTATTTTTGCCTTAGTGGATTTCTCTATCCTAAGAATCAAAATCACCACCATCACTATGAGAGATGATTCTGACTACCAATGTCATGCTTCCATGTATCACTCTCATGGTGGGTCTGTCTGATACACTATTCTCCAACATGTATCTATGTGATTGGTTTGATATCATATATCATGACTAATGAGACATTATCATCAACCAACACACATTCTAGTCTTGATGTGTCATTGTTTTCTATCAACCTTCCACAATGACATCTGACAAGGGACATAGCAAGAATGTACATACTCTTAGCATCCATATGATCTCATTGTTTAGGTCCTCAACCTGAAGACATACGTCATTGAGTATTGTCATTCTTTAGACATTCACTCTGCTCCATCATTTATCTCATAATGGATGGAGATAGAATAAATTTGAAGCTTACCTTTGAAACTTATAAAATCAATCATGACGTATGCCAATCCAATCATCATATTATTAGCTATCAGGGCATACATACCAACAAACTCCCACTTTCGCTTAGAGCCAATCACCTTCGAATCATACTCTTAGTGACCTCTAAACATGTCCCACATGTTTCTATTGTTCTAGTTCTAATCCAGTGAGTTACACTTTGCTTTAGTCGGTATATTGCATGTTTCACATCTCCTCGCTGTATGACATTTTGTATGAGATGGAGTTGCTATAAGATGCTATATGATATTCCTTGCCTAAAAATTAGCTCCATAGTTTGACTTAGTATTTCTACTTTGTCATCAATAGTTGGAATATCTATAAGTTCATGCGTATAAACTTCTAGATCCATATAGTATCCTCTCATGTTCATAACACAAGGATACTCAACATTCCTTTTAGAATTAAATATCTTTTTAATTTTACTCGGAACATTTCCATTTAACAACTCCTATTCACTTTACAATTGCATATAACTTTTATATTTTGCATTTTGCGATCATTGTTCGGTCATTTTAGAAGCTTACATCAGTGTAACTCATTTACACTCAACTCTTCCTTTTATTACCATTGAACTAATCCTTTAATACTTCATAAGTACTTAAATAAGTTCTTTATGGTATTCCGGTGACTCTCACTGGAAGTAGACAAACATCCACTCATCATGTCCATTACATACAAGATAATTGGATGAGCATATCATATTGTCATGTCTGATACATACAAGATGATGAATGCATATTTATTTTCTTGTCATGTCCAATACATAAAAGATAATGGGATGATTACATACATGATAGATCCAATTGCAAATGCACAAGGCATCTATCTATGTGTTCCTATTCTTCATAAGAATTTGGGAAACTAGCCATATGAGAGACTAACTCCATGTAACATGGACAAGTTTTCTCCCACTGAATCTTTGCATACTGAACCCTTTAGCACAGACTGCCAATGTGCTCTCTCTTTATCAGGTCAAGAGATTTTTGAGAACTATATATAAGTCTCTATTCCTATCACATATGACATTTCTCTCTATTACTTAAAGAAGGTATTTCCACACCAGTTTCATTTTATTCCTCATCATCATGTGGAATATGAATACAATCCCACTAAATCTTTGTAATCACAGATCCCTTCTTTATTTCAATATATCTGTCAAACCTTTTGACTATATAATCAAAGTAAAGACTTCAATTCTGAGGTGTTTGTGTTTAATCAATCATATTGATTAATCTCTTATAACTTATAGATTGCATTTGCATTAATGGAATTATAAAACCCTTCAGGTTGTGTCACGTACACAACCTCATGTCATTCCTAATAGAAATGCGATTTTAATATCCATATGACAAATTTCATAGTATTCAAATTCCAATATCAAGTATGATCCTTTATGGCCTATAGCCACTGTAATTGGTTAATAAAATCATCAGGTTCAACACCTTGAACTCACTTGAATTTATCTCAACCAATCAACTCTTCAAGTGTCATCCATGTTAGTCTTAACTCTTAAGACCCAATTGCATTTATGGGTTTTATCCCTATAAGTTCTACCATTAAGGTCATACCTTATTTGGTTCACATGGAAGTCATTTTGGATCTTATGGCTTCAAGCCATAACTCAAAATCTGGTTCCTTAACATCATCTATATAGATTATTGGCTCATCATCATCATACGAATAATTCATAACACTTGAGTTTGTATGATATCATTATCCATTAAGATCAAGTTGTTTTCTACTAGATATATGAGGTGTATCTGTTACATAAGGAATTTGAGAATCCACAACACTTGTGATTCTTAATCTCCTTTTGTACCTTTATTTAGTGTAAAGCATGTTCTTTAGAAGAATTCTAGAAGATTAGTTATTTGTTTGATGATCATGATCTTACCATTTAGAGTATGATTCCTTCTTTGATTTTGACATCATTCTCTTAGTGATCTCTAGTGATCTCTAAACAATTAGTGTTGGATAAATTGGACATTACAATAAATCCCTTTGTTTCGATGATGACAAACATTTCATTCTTGTTGATCTAACGAGCTACTTGAGTGTGCAGGATTAAGGTGGATGACAAAGCAACTAGGGAAAATCCAAAGAGCTTACATATTTATATTTCCATGCAATGTAATCACTGTTGTAAAAAACTTGTACAAATATATAATGTACAAGTACTTAGATTGCATGTAAATCAAGCGTTGGATCCTCCTAGCCAATCACCACACTTAGATAGGTCATCCCCTTCAAATAGGATCACATATGCACACTCATACACATGCTTAGTGGTTTAATTAAAAGATTGAAAACATAGTCAATCTCGGTCGACCACACTCCTCGACCGAGACACTCTCGGTCGACAAACTTCTCGACCGAGATTGACCCAAGTAGCCGTTAGACACAGCTAACAAAGTAGTTGGCAGTTGCAAATGAACGTTGATCCAGAGAGCCTGTCGGTCGACAAAACTTCGACCGAGAAGGTATCTCGATCGACAAATTGTCGACCGAGATGGTCTCTGACAACAACTGCAGAATAAAGTAACTAGCCGTTACTAATGCACCTAACTTATATCTAACGGCTAGTTAAGCACTTAGAAACCCCTAGAAGTTGTCTATAACGTCCTTAAGCATCCATAGGCCACTCCTATAAATAGGACATGCCTTAGGACACCAAAAAATACCTAAGCTATACTTGTGCTATACTTGAGCTTGAATACACACTTGCAATCTGTTTTAAAGCAATAGAGCAATTCCTACACTTGCCATTCATTCCTATTGCTCCCATTTCGTGTCCTATAGGCTAGTATCTCCTATCCACTACAATCACATTGTAATACACATTGGTTAGGAGATCTATACGCTTGATATAGGCAAATCAAGCCTTGTGCTTACAACGGGTTGGAGGCTGCGGATTGGAGAGGGTTGACTTCTCAGGTGGAGAAGGGGACTTCAAGCTACTTCAAGAAGGCTATCGCACGGGAAGCTACTTCAGAAGGCTGGTGCAACGGGAGTTGGTGCACCTACTTCAAGGGAAGGCTGCTTCAAGGTTGGGCGATTACTTCTAGGTGAAGGCTGCTTGAAGGGTTTGGGAAAAGAAATTGTATTTTATGTAAAGTCCTTGCGAGGTAATAAAATAAATTTCTTTTCAAATCCCGGTTGGGTAAGCAACCGGGTAGTGGACTGACGGCTATAGTATTTGCTATAGTTGGAACCACTCTAAACCCTGTGTCTCCTTGTCCAATATTTTCATTGTGGTTGTTTGAGTTTAAATTACTATTAAAATCTTTATAAAACTCTATTCACCCCCCTCTAGTAGTTTTCAATTGGTATCAGAGCAGGCTTCAAGGAGCCCTAACAAGGTCTTGAAGAAAGGAGGGTGATAGCGTCAACAACCTCAAGGAAAGGAAAAGCATGGACAAACCTTCAACAAGTTGCAATTGGTGCTTAGGAACAAGGCACACGACATATTGCTGTCCATGGAGGTCAAAGAAGGAAGATGCACATAAAGAGTGTCTCATTGCTACAATAAGTGAGGAAGAAGAAAAAGAGGTAAGCCTTTTTGATTTACCTAAAGAAGATTTAATTGCTAGTCTTGAAGAGACACATAATAAATATGTTGAGTGCAAGAAGAAACTTAAGAAATCGAATAAAGTGAATGAGGATTTAAATACTAAACTTCTTGCTCTTGAATCTGAAAATGAAGATCTAAAAAGGGCAATTGAAGACTGTGATCTTAAATTGAAATCAGTAGAAGCTAACTGCAATCTTCTTTCCTTTGAAAAGACTAATTTGCAGACTCAAGTAAATGATCTTCAAAAACAACCTATATTGTGCACCCATGTAGATTATGACAATATAGTGAAAGAAAGGAATTCTTTATCATCCAATCTAGATCAAGCAAAACTAGATATTAAGAAAAGAATGGATGAGATCGCTAAGTTGCAACAAGAAGTTAGTAGGTTAAGCAACAATGGAATCCTTGATAGAATATTGGATGATTCCTATCATCAGGTCGGGAGGAGAGGACTAGGTTATAAGCCCAAAGGGAAATCTCATCAACAGCCTAGTTGGAGAAAGACACGAGCACATCAATCTACATTTGCACCAAAGAACAACCTAGAACAAAACCATAGAAATAGACTTGAGGTTGATTCTATATGTTGCCATTATTGCTCACGTCTTGGACATTATTCTTTTTCATGCCCATACAAGAAAAAGAATGTTGAGTTGGTATGGGTTCCAAAACCGCCAAATTGAATTGGTTAGACTAAGTTGAGATATGCCCAAAGACTTTAATTTGCATATCTTTATGTCTATCTCAACTTAACATATAGGGATAACAAATTTATATCAATTAAGGTTAATCAAAACTTAAAAAATTTGAATATGATTAGTTGAGATATAATCTAAATGTTACTTTGATATTCATATGTTTATCTCAAACTGATCTTTGAAATAATTGAATTAGATACAGTCTATATTGTACTTATTCTGAACACTTTCCAGAAATTCGGTCGGTCGAGAATTTGTCGACCGAGTGAACCTCGGTCGAGAAATTGTCGACCGAGCATGTCACTGTTTTTCAGAATGCTGTAAAATTGCTGAATTTTTTTGAAATTGTTCAAAATTGTTGTCTATTCGTGATTAATGACTGTATAATAAAGTATCAATTATGGAAATCATTCTTGAAAGATTATGAGAAATGAATTTGGTCAAAAACCAAAATTATTCTTAGTTTAAAGAAAATTTCTGTTCTATCATTACATGATTATATTGTTCTCTCATTACATAGGCAAGCAAAAGAATTTATCGGTGATATATCTCTTAGAAATGCTTGCAAAGATTACAATGTTCTCAATTGGTATCTTCAAAAGATTTGAAATATTCATTGTGTTCTCATGATTAGTATCATTTAAACACGCATCAAAAATTGATATGAATGCTTAATTGGAAATATGAAATTTATGCCTCTTGGTTAAAATGTAATTTGACCAAGGGGCGCTATGGTCGTAGTCAAGGGCGACCTAAAATAAGATTTGAAAAAATGCTTATTTGGACATCAATTTATTGAACTTAATCTTAGTATACTTTTGATAAAGGTCAAAATCAAAAATTTACCATTTGTGACCTCAAAAGCCTTAAATTGCTTAAATTGTAAGATTAAGGGGGAGCTTATAAAAACAAATTTGATTATTTGATTATGAAGCTTACAAAAACATTGTTAACATCATTTGGAGTTTGTTATGACCTTCGGATTCTTAAAAGTAATTTGTATGAAAAAGAATTTCATCAAAATGATATATCTTGCTCTTAAAGGAACTCTCTAAACAAATCAGGGCTTAACATCCCTTGTTTTGGTTGGAGACATTTTTTTTTGTACTCTAAGATTAAAAGGACTCTCATTTAATTTAGGGCTTAACATCCCTTGATAGATGAGAAATAAATATACATTCATCATAAGCTGAACGGAATCTCATATCATTTCAAGGCTTAACATCCTTTGCAAATGATTGAGAAACAAATTGTGGAAAAATTAGACATAAAACCATGTTCCTAATAGGATATCTATTTAAGGGGGAGCTTAATATAAAATTAAGGGGGAGAAGAAATAAAATGTTTAACCTGGATATCTTTTTGAAATGACAAAGGGGGAGAAAGAATATATAAATATAAATGAGTTTTCATCTTGATGGCCAACACTCACTTGTAAAACAAGAATGGCTACAAAAGGTAATCTTCAGGTATGAAACTCACATGCTTTATATTTCCTTATTTCATATTTTAGGAAATGTTTGTCATCTTCAAAAAGGGGGAGATTGTTGGATAAATTGGACATTACAATAAATCCCTTTGTTTCGATGATGACAAACATTTCATTCTTGTTGATCTAACGAGCTACTTGAGTGTGCAGGATTAAGGTGGATGACAAAGCAACTAGGGAAAATCCAAAGAGCTTACATATTTATATTTCCATGCAATGTAATCACTGTTGTAAAAAACTTGTACAAATATATAATGTACAAGTACTTAGATTGCATGTAAATCAAGCGTTGGATCCTCCTAGCCAATCACCACACTTAGATAGGTCATCCCCTTCAAATAGGATCACATATGCACACTCATACACATGCTTAGTGGTTTAATTAAAAGATTGAAAACAGAGTCAATCTCGGTCGACCACACTCCTCGACCGAGACACTCTCGGTCGACATACTTCTCGACCGAGATTGACCCAAGTAGCCGTTAGACACAGCTAACAAAGTAGTTGGCAGTTGCAAATGAACGTTGATCCAGAGAGCCTGTCGGTCGACAAAACTTCGACCGAGAAGGTATCTCGGTCGACAAATTGTCGACCGAGATGGTCTCTGACAGCAACTGCAGAATAAAGTAACTAGCCGTTACTAATGCACCTAACTTATATCTAACGGCTAGTTAAGCACTTAGAAACCCCTAGAAGTTGTCTAGAACGTCCTTAAGCATCCATAGGCCACTCCTATAAATAGGACATGCCTTAGGACACCAAAAAATACCTAAGCTATACTTGTGCTATACTTGAGCTTGAATACACACTTGCAATCTGTTTTAAAGCAATAGAGCAATTCCTACACTTGCCATTCATTCCTATTGCTCCCATTTCATGTCCTATAGGCTAGTATCTCCTATCCACTACAATCACATTGTAATACACATTGGTTAGGAGATCTATACGCTTGATATAGGCAAATCAAGCCTTGTGCTTACAACGGGTTGGAGGCTGCGGATTGGAGAGGGTTGACTTCTCAGGTGGAGAAGGGGACTTCAAGCTACTTCAAGAAGGCTATCGCACGGGAAGCTACTTCAGAAGGCTGGTGCAACGGGAGTTGGTGCACCTACTTCAAGGGAAGGCTGCTTCAAGGTTGGGCGATTACTTCTAGGTGAAGGCTGCTTGAAGGGTTTGGGAAAAGAAATTGTATTTTATGTAAAGTCCTTGCGAGGTAATAAAATAAATTTCTTTTCAAATCCCGGTTGGGTAAGCAACCGGGTAGTGGACTGACGGCTATAGTATTTGCTATAGTTGGAACCACTCTAAACCCTGTGTCTCCTTGTCCAATATTTTCATTGTGGTTGTTTGAGTTTAAATTACTATTAAAATCTTTATAAAACTCTATTCACCCCCCCTCTAGTAGTTTTCAATTAGGGGACTAGCCCTAACTATTTGTATTTTATTTAAGATTGTATCTAAACTCAATAATGCTATTTCTAAATAAAGGTATCGTTCTGCTTATCTCCTTGCATTGTGAATTGATCACTTGATATGCATGTATGATATAATTGTGGATGTGCGGGTTGTTGTAATCGTGATTAGAAATTCATAACAATCTTGTTACCCCGCTGAAGTATCAGCAAGGGATATTGAGGTGATTGGGTTACAATCTACTAACATGTTGAGACTGGTTGGCTATAGTTAGGGAATCCAATTAGATGAACTAGGAACTTGGGTGTTGAGATTGGTCGGTTCCAAAGGAGTTTGATCCATGCAACGAGCTGTACCTCGTGAGGGTGCATTAGCTAAGCCTCTATTTAGTGAAGTGTTATTTAAAAGTTGATATTTCTAGAATAATTATGTAGGATTTGACGAGCAAAATCCTATGGATTGATCCTTTCATTATCATTTAATTGATTCCTTAATCCTTGTTTCTTATCAACAAAAAATTAGTTTAATCAATCAACCAACTTTTTTGATGATAAATATTACTCCTAAGTGCTCCTAAATACTTCTGAATATATTTTTATATAACTATTTAAAAAGGTTGTCCTTTAGGTTCGATCCTTAAGTATACTATAATAAGGCTTCTATGACAATAACATCTCCATGAAACACATTGAAAACACCTCCAAGACATGAGTGTACATGGATGACTCTAGGACTCTATCACCGAAAGACTAGCAACACATCCAACCTTCAACTACTGCTCTTTTTGCTCTTCCTCTGCTACACGATCTCCACCTCATCGTGCACGACCACCTAAAAGATGTGGAAACCCACAGGGTGAGGCCAAACATCCCATCGAGAGATATAACTCTATGTCGGTGTCCATTAAAGCACATATAAGCTAAAACATGTAGATAACATGATGAATAATTGAGCAGATTCAACTAAATAATATGAATCCAACATGTAAAGTAGGTTAATCAATAGTAGATGGTTATCACTGAGCAGTAGAACAATTAACATTCTAAAAAGGAATATGAAGAACATGCATATTCCGTATCAATCAATCTATACAAAAGCAAGGTAAGGATTCAACCAATGTTCTTCGCATTTTGTCCTTAAACAGATATACTACATGGCGGGAATACTTCTTTTATTATGCCCTGAGGAGATGAGGTATACCACTCATGCTCCAACTGACCACTACGAAGTCAAAATCAGTGCCATACAAGGTCAATGGAAGTGCTAGAATCCATGACATATCTAACACCTCTTGGTCAACACAAGAGAAACACTACAGTGACATACCATGTGAGTCATCTACAAAACAGCCTAGATCGCTTTGGTATATAGGCAGAACGTTAGTGAAACTGAGATATGACCCGCTGTCGCACTCCTACCAAGGCATGGACCGTACTCGATCTTATGAAAGTATATACTGAGTCACAACACTGAGCTATGGCCCGTAGCCACACTCCTGTAAGGGTATGGATCATAGCCAATCTTGTGAATGCATATACTCAATAGTACATGACTATGAGCCTCCACTAAGGGAGAACTCATTTCACCATCCAACACTAAGACTGACACTGGAATGGATCTATGGCATAAGGCACCTACATGATTAAAGTTCCACTTGATTAGTTATGCCAATTAAGTATCTTTTAGCATCAATCAAGTTACAACGTATAAATCCATAACAAACTCTACAAGAATAAGAGTATAATATAACTTTAGAAGATATAAAACATATAAGGTGTGAACTTGTCACATCATCACATAAAACTGTAGAACTACCATTCACAAGGCCATCATCATTGTCACACAACCACCAAGGCTATCACCAACGTCACATCACTTTGGGATATTAATCCCTCAATCACATCTCTAGAGGTTATCACCTCAAATCCTGCACAAGGCACACGCCAGGTCATCAGACCCAATCACATGATCCCTGCATATACCACATCACATTATGCCTCAATCATGGCTCATAATCACCATCCTATATAACATAGGATTTACCATAGCATTCACATAGCCATGCCATTCATGTTCATATCACCTGCAAGGCTAGTGATTTATAACAAGAGAGAGAAAACATCATACATAATAACCATTCCAAGTGAGAGATGTAAACATATCACATGCCCCTACAATTAGGGTTAGGGTTTCATACATAGCCGATTAGGGTTGTATAACTATATTCAAACACTAAACCCTTGGTATGACATCTCTAGTATCCTTGGAATGCTTTAGGGGTGAGGAACATGACTAGGGTTGATTAACGCACCATCTAAACAACACTAGACATAGTTCAATCATTACTCACATACATGTGTCAATTAGGTGTCCAAGTACATGTGTCGACCACCCACTATTCATGTGCCACGACCACCCATCATATAGGGTCGTGACCATCTAACATTTAGGTGTCTCATCCACGAAGAGCAAAGGGTCACAACCACACACAACCAAGGTGTCGCGACCTCAACACGACCAAGGTGTCTCGACCTCTTCATCAACTAGGATTTTGACCACATGGCTAGGGTTTAACCATCAAAAGCAAACATGTCGCGACCTCAACTTCAAGGGAAGCAAATTGACCAAATATCAAGTAGGTGTCTTGACCATCAAAGTGGTAAGTGTCGTGACCATCATAGGACAAGATGTCACGAACCAACCATGCCACATGTCTCGACCAAAACCTCACATAACAAGGTGCCACGATCTAAACAAAACAAGGTGTAGTGACCACCAAAGATCAAACTACTACCAACGTATGGGACCAACATACAGAAGGAACTAAACATGATCAAATATCACCATAGCAATAGAATATAAAACCAACATAATCCATCATCCACATGGACGATAAAATCCCATGCAAAACTAGTCACTAAAACCCCTAAAACTTGCATCATAAAACCACCATGAAAGAGACCTCAAACAAGAGAGAGAAACCACATTTGACAACACCAAAACAAAACCTAAACTTCATAGAACATCAAGACACTCGTCCATCAATCATGTGATCAAAACCAAGATCAAGAGATAGGGGAAAACCCACCATTACACCATAACCACCAAAATCAGGTATCAAACCTAGGGTTTCAGATTACTCTCAAACCAAGCATGGTTTTATCATCAAACAAGTCCTAAGGCTTAGTATCATACACTAGCATGATAAGGGAATGTTTTAGATAGAGAAAACATCAACATGCATATAGGAAAAGTGTATTAATAGAGAAGGTTAAGAGTTATATAACCCACCTTAAGGAAGATCACTCCAAGGATCACAAGCTTCCAGCACACGATCACCAAGGGTGACGAATCTCTACCAAAGAATTCACTTTTGACCGCAAGATCACCTCGATAAGAAGGAGACACTAAGGTCAAATATTACCCAAGAAAAGGGAGCAAGAAGCTCTAGGACGAACCAAAAGAAGGAGGGTGAAAGAGAGAAGGAAACTTCCTCACACTTGGGTCCACCTTGTCAAGACATGGCCTATGACCCTTGTGATGAGGAGTTCCTCTGCAAAATGACCACCATGGAAGATCCATGGTCTAAGGCCGAGAAGAGAGAAGGAGAATAATGTAGAAGATAAAAGGAAATGCCATCAATGAAGGGCATATACTTACCAAGGTTGAAGATAAAGCAAGAGTCACCACATGCAAGAGATCTGACCACCAAGACATCCAAGATCAACTCCCCTTGCTCCACCAAGCCCCAAGGATGAGAAAAAGAGAGGGAGGAAGAAGGAAGGCCAAAATGGGGTCACTTGAATGGAAAGAAGAGGGTTTATATAGCAAAAGATGAGGGAAGTAGGGTGAGGATGAGGTGTCAACCACCAAAGGGACACTTGTCCACCCAAGAAACCAATACACAACCACTTACGCACATGCATGAGATGGTCTTACACTCTAGGTTGAGTCTCGACCACTTGGATCATGCAACATGTTCATGGTCGCGACCCACTAAGGAACGCCCTACATGGTCGTGACAACAACACAAAAACATCACTTGGTCGAGACAAAGGATCACCACACACACACCCTAGGTCGAGACACTCTACACAAAAGCAACTGTCTCAACCCAAGACAATCTTGGTATGAACACCACTCCTAGGGAAGGTTCCTCCACTGCAACACCCACAAAATATGCCCTAGGTCGAGACAACCCACAAGGTACACATAGGTCGAGAGATACCAAACCTTAGAAAACACTAATCACCACTAAGGGGGACACCACTCATCCAAGGAACAAACAAGGTGCCCACCTCTTTCTCTCTCCTTTAGATGATGTCAAGAAAGAGAAGGAACACTCCAAAGTGAAAAATTGCACATTCACTCCATACTTTTGGTAAATTGCAATTTGCACCAAAACTAGCACACAAGGCACAAACATCATCCAATCAAGCTCAAACTGGAAACTTAAGCTCTGTAAAAGGTCCAAAAGCATCTCAAAGGGTTAAAGAAAGGGTCTAAACACTTAATAAAGCCAAAGAAAATAGGTTTAGCCCAAAAACCAGGTCAGGGGTCTTACAGCTTCCATTCATATGGAGTGGGGAGTTAGTGCACAACTTTCGGTTAAACATAAGGGTTATTCCATTAGGGTTTTTATTGGTGTGACGTTCAGAGCCCCATCATGACCTTAATAGGATTATGTACCTAGAAGCATACAGATGGATTGTGACAAGGAGTTGTGAAAACCATATATCCAAGAGTTGTATGAGGTGCAGTTGGCAAATGTTGCCTACCTTAATAATTGGTTACGAGGGCCATCGTTGGCTGGGTATTGACTTAATTGTTCTAGATCTTGGCTCACTAGAAGATTGTTCATTACAATATTCAAAATTGGTAGTGATGGTGATAAATTTGAAAAAAAATAGTGGGAGCAATAATTAATTAAAATCCTTATTAATATCAGCATACTTATCAAATCAAATCAAAAGTGTTTCAACAAAATTTGCAAGTATTTCCTTTGTAGAATCTAATGGCAAACACAAACATGTTTTCATTGCTATCTATCCTTGAGAAGAACGAGTTGAATGGGAACAAATTACATGACCGGTTTAGGACATTTAGAATTGTTCTCACACAAGAGTGCAAACTCTATGTCATGGAGACACCAGAGTCAGACAAACCCACTCCCACCACACCTAAGGCTGACTAGGATACTTACAAGAAGCACTATGAAGATGTTGTGGATGTCAAGTGCTCGATGTTGTGCTCAATGAACTATGAGTTGCAGAGACGTCAACATGAGAACATGGATGTTATTGAGATGGTAACACATCTTAAGAATATGTACCAAGATCAGGCAACAAGAGATATGTGATGTCTCAAAGGTGTTCTTCAAGTACAATATGGCTAAAGGATATCACGTAGGTGTTGACCTAAAGGTTATACATTATAAATATTTTGATAATGACTCAACCATTCCATTCATATGTATCTAATATATTTGTTCAAGATTCATTTCAGGCTTTAGGTACATGAAAAGGATCAAATTACACAAGCCCTAGCTTGTCCAAGTTCAAGTCAAATGCAATGCAAGTGTGCTAATTAGGAAATCACTTCAAATGACCTTAGAAGATTTTTGTAATCACTTGTATTGATGATATGACTTGTAACTAAGATGAGAAAAATATGTGGGACACTTTATACCAAGTTTTAATCACCCATAAGTCAATTTAGAAAATTGATCACATGCTGTTCATCGGCCGAGTTACAATCTCAACCGATCTTATGATGGATTTTCTGAAGATGACCCATCGCTCGAGTTGTGCATTCACAAAACTCAACCGAACGACTCTCTGAGCAAACTGAAATTTAGCTCATCGGTCGAGTACCACAGAACAAACTCGACCGATAGTTTGAAAATTGTCTTTGTCTTTTAGTTGATCGACCGAGTTACCTTTATTGAAACTCAACTAAATGCAGTGTATGAAAAATGTAGAAAAAGTGATTATAACTATTGGTGACTTGGTTTGGGTGAAAATAGATCTGTTTCCTTGTGAAAAATGGCTATATTTTGACCCTAAGTGTTCCCCAACTCAAGGGAGCACCCCCAGTTATAAATAGGAACCCTTGGAATTCATTGCTTATTCAAGATATTCAAGGTCCTTGCTATAGTTGAGTGTGATACTACTCCTTGAGCCCCTTTCTCTTTCTAGTTTACACTTCATTTTATGATTTGTGAGTGAGTTAGGCATATTGTAAGAGAGATCCACCCTTGTGCATGTAAAACTCTCATCTTATCCTACTTCCCTATCCCCTTCCTACATGAAGAAAAGGTGAAGCAAGCTCCATAGAGTGAAGAAGGAGTTGTAGCTGGTCCTATTAAAGGTTGATGGAGAGGTGGTGATCTTCTCTAGGTGAAGGAGAAGGCAAAGGCTGAAGATCCAAGAGGAGAGCAAAGTCCTTCAAGGCGGAAGACTTGAGATTGAGTGGGTAAGACCTTAGTGAAGGCTGAAGACTCAAGCTAAGTGGGTAAGCCCTTTGGTAAGGTATATATCTCCTTGTGTTTGGATGGGTAAGTCCTTTGGTGGTCTTGTGTTGTAACTCTTATTGGTGATAATATAGACAAAAGCACTTGTAAAGTCCTAGAGGTTGACCTCTCTAGGTAGTGGACTGACTCACTTCTAGTTTGAAGTGTGGAATCACTCTACATCCCTATGTCAAGTGCTTGCTATCAATCTCTCTCATCCTTTCTATGCTTGTTTGATAGGACTTGAAATTGCAATTAAGCTATTGCTTTAAACTTGATATAATTTGAAGGTCTAATCTGTTTTGTGAGAAATTTTGTAGCTCTATTCACCCCCCTAGAGCCCTTAGATCCAATAGTAGGTCCTCATGTACTCAAGTTTATTGGGTATGTGGAGAACCTTGCTAGACTGGGATTTCCCTTGGGCCAAAAGTTGGCCATAGACGTGATTCTATAGTCACTGCTAAAATCATACAAATAGTTTGTCATGAACTACAACGTGAATGATTTTGATAAGCCATTGTCAGAATTACTTGGCATGTCGAGGATAGTTGAAGCACAGATGAAGAAGGACAAACCCAAATCTATGATGATGATCAGTATATGGGAGTCCACAGGAAAACACAAAGCTAAGAAGAGTTATAAAGCTAGCCAGAGACCAATGTCTTCTGCACTAAAAGCTAAGGGAGGAGTGAATAAGGAAAGTGACACCACTATCACCAGCTAGAACACTGGAAAAGGAACTGCCCTCTTTATATAGAGGATCTCAGGAAGAAGAAGCAGATAAAGATCTCCACTTTAGGACCCGAGAAGAAGTAAGAATTGTATAGAGCAAGGGTTGCTACCACTTAAGTTGGAATTTGTCATTCATGGGTATATAATATAATCAATGAACTGCTATTGTGCACCCGCCATTAATGAAAACATGATGTATCTTGTATGGAAAAGAATATTATGAAAAAAATGATGTTTCATTTTAAAAGATAAGATCTTGTATGACAATTCCATGTGTCTCATATTATCTACTTGATATTTCTAAAGACAAATATGTATAACACATACATTGAATGACTTGATGACTCAAACAATGAATACCTCTAGCATGGTCATCTAGAGCACATAAATGAGAAATGCATATCTAGAATCCATAATGATGGTTATCTAGACTCTTTTGGTTATTGAACCAATAGAGACATGAAAATCTTCATTATTAGGTAATGTGACAAAAGCACTTTACACTATATATAGTGGGAGAGTGAGTGTTCTATTAGGCCTCATACATAATGATGTATGTAGACCTTTTTGAATATATGCTAGAGGTAGTTACTAGTACCTCATTGTATTTACTAATGATATCTGTAGAAATGGTAATTTTCATCTAATGAAATACAAGTATGAATCTCTTGAAGTGTTCAAAGAGAACATGAATAAGTTATGTAACTGGCTTGGTAAAAGTATTAAAATACTATGGATGATCGATCTGGAAATATTTCAACCAAGAGTTTGAGCACCTTCTAGGAGACCATGATAATGTATCATGAAGAGTCCACCTTAAATACAATGATAGTGTATTAGAAAGAAGGAATCACACCCTATTAGTCATGACACGATTATCAATAATCTAGCTAGTCTTACAATTTCCTTTTTGTGGCACATGATTTACACTAAACAATGCACCATCTAAAATGGTTCAAAAGACACCGTATGATATATGGCATGGGAGGTGTCCCAATACATCTTTATAAAAGATTTTATCCACAAGGATTGTATAAGAAGATAGTTTCTTAAAAGGCTTTGTCCACAAATCACATAAGTGTTTTTTGTTGAATGCTACTTTTATATTCCAATCTGACAACAAAAGTGTTTGTTTCCATGATGGCTAAAATCCTTAGGAGGAATTTAATTCTGAAGGAACTAGTGGGAGAAAAATAAAACTCGAAAAGTTTGAGACCAACAAGAAAACATTGAACCTAAAGAGGTGCAATGGGAACAATGATAATCACAAATTATTGTGGAATCTCAAGTTCCTTATGTAAAACAAAAAATCTCATAAATCTAGTATAACACGCTTTGAGTTTGAAAAATTGTGATATCTAATGACTCAAAAGTAGATGTATATATATATATATTCTACCTTATATGTATATTTAAAGAAAAGGACTAGTTGGAGTGGTAGATAGCTAGTTTCCTAGAATAAGTGGTGTGGGTTCCAATTTGCCGGTGGGGCGTAGCTCAGGCGGTGCGGCTCGCACGACCTCTGCGAGAGGTCACGGGTTCGACTCCTGGCTATGCCCCAGAAGTGAATTATCCCACGCGTCGGCCGGCCAACGATGCGACTGAATTGGGATACCCGGTATGGGCGGCAGGGTCCCCGAGAGTTTACACCGCCTGCGGGGGTCACAAAAGTGGCGCTCGTGCGGGGTGGTTCTCTCGTAAATAAAAAAAAATGACTCAAAAAGGTGGTGAGTTGGTCATAGATGATGAGCCAACAACCTAGCTAGAATCTATTGAGGGAACATAGTCTGAGAAATGTCTTGAGGTCATGAGATCAAAGATGGATTCCATGTACACCAACAAGGTATGACCTTGGTTGATGCACCTAAAGGGGTAAAACCCAAAGGATGGAATTGGGTCTTCAAGAAGAAGATCAACTTGGATGGTAGTATACAAACCCATAAGATAAGATTGGTTGCAAAGGGCTTCGATCTTGTTCAATGTGTTGAACAAGATGAAATCTCTTCACTAGTTTCCATGGTTAAATCTATCAGGATCATGCTTGATATTTGTTGTGTGTGTTTTATATCGACTTTTTACAGTTCTTCACACATAGTTTCAGCTCATTCTGACCCAAATTAGCCTCTATTTATATTCATTTTTCCAAACTTTTTAGTTTCTTTTCTTATTACATGATGTTGATTGCAGATATGTATTGAAAAGGTCAAATTGGAGATAACCTAACTCAGATCCAACCTCAATGGGACTTCTCCAAGTTTTACAAATGACCCAAAGCAAATCCATAAAGAAACAACAGAAGACACGATGTGTTCTATTAAGAACACGATGTGTTCACTTACATGCAGTCTCACAGGACAAAGAACACGTCGTGTGTTATTAAACACATGGTGTGTGATTCTCCAGCCGTGTCTAGCCCAAATTAGAGAAAACAGGTAACACAATGTGTCCTTCATCAAACACGGCATGTTCCTAGTACATGAAGATCGTATGCACCTTTCTACCAAAGAACACGACATGTGTTTATTCAGACACACCGTGTGCCCTTCAATTGATTCACTCCCTGAAGACAGAAACACAACATGTCTAATTAAAACACGTTGTGTACCTCAATGCAGTGACGACACTGAGCAAGCACAAATGACATGACACGATGTGTTCAACAAAATACACACTGTGTCGTTGTCAGTTTCTACAAAAATGAAAATGACTGCCTTTCATTTTAAAAGCAAATGGGAGCCCATGAGGTGGTTATGCTTGGTCATTTTGAAGTGTTTTACTCCCAAGAGAAGTTCCAGACTAGAGGAAGGTGATTTCAAGGTAGAAGAAGGTGGTTTCTTAGAAGAGAACCCTCATTCTACTTCATTTCTTCTCCATTTTTCTTCTCCAAAGGTGTAGCAGAGTTACTCTCTTCATTCTAGCTTTTTAGGAGGGAAGTTGGTCCCAATTGGAGCTTTCTAAGTGGTGGAACTTTGTCCTCTATTAGCATGCATTTGTGGTTCCTCTAGCTTTACCTTCTCTTAAGCATGCAAAACTTGGAAATTACTATCATGTATCTACATATCTTCACTATGGATGAGTATACCTCTTTTCTTGAGCATGGGAGAGTAGCCCCATGCCATTGATCATGTGAACTCAAATTTTATGCTTATTGTTGTTTAATTTGCTTTCTTCCATGGATGCCTATGGTGTTTTCTTACTTGTATGCCAGGCTGGCCACCTTTTATACATGTCTTATGCTTGCCTTGTGCTTTGGGAGAATGCATTAAGAAGTATGGTGTAAGATCTATGGCAATATTCTCTTGACCACGAGAGTGGCTAGGGATTATTTAGGGTTTTAGTTGTGTTTGATGCTAAGCATAGACGCGGGAGCGTTATGTGAAGTTGAGAACCATCTCATAGCATTAGGAAATGCATGACAACCTCCTTGCTTATTAAACAACAATCTTGTTTCTTATGTTCATGTGATATAATGGTAATGGCAGTGAAATCTTATGCTCAAGTTCCTAATCGTTTCATCAATTTTTCTATTTAAAACCTTTGCCTCATTTTCCTTTTCTAAGGTCTATAAACAATCAAGCTTTTACAATCCGATTTAGATTAGTGAAATTTAACATGTTTGTGCCTAACTATCCTAGCTCCTTGTGTTCGACACTTGACTACATTGATTTCTGTATACTTGCAGTTGATTAGTGAGTTGAAATCTTTTCCTTTTTAAAACTCTCAACAATATTGCAACTTATTATGACTATGAGATTTGGCATATGGATGTTAAAACCACATTCCTTAACATGAATAATAATGATGATGTGTTCGTGACACAACCTAAAGGTTTTATAAGTCCATTAATGCAAATAAACTCTATAATATACAATAGTCAATCTGTAGATTGAAGCAAGCATCTCAGAGTTGGAATCTTTGACTTGACAAGATAGTCAACGAGTTTGAGTTAAGTTAAAATGAAGACGAAATATGTGATTACAAAATTTTAGTGTGAGCATATTTATATTGCACATAATGATGTGGACTAACATCCTTATACCTACAAATATTAAAACATGGCAAGGAAAGTACCTTCTCTATGAAGGGATTAGGCGAAGTATTCTACACAACAGGAATCAAGATTTATAGAGATAGATCTGAAAAGCTTCTTGACCTAAGAAAGAACACATACATTGGCTAGATGTTGAAGGGGTTCAACATGGAGGAAGTGGGAGAAAAACCGTCCATGTTCCATGGAATTAGTATCCCAAGATCCTAGTGTTTCAATTCTTGTAAAGAATGGGAAAACATGAGAAAGATGTGATATGCATTCACAATTGGATCTATCATGTGTGCAATGTTATGTTCTCATCTCATTGTCTCGTATGTATTGGACATGATGAGTGGATATCTATCAAATTCCAGTGAAAGCCACTGGACTTCCATAAAGAACATCCTTAAGTACTTGAGAATCACTAAAAGTATCTGTTCCTTAGTTATGGCATTAAGGAAGAGTTGGGTGTAAAGGGTTACATCGACGTAGGCTTACAAAATTGACAAATAAAATTATTGATTACAATCTAAATTTGTGTTTGATCTTAAAATGAGAATTGTAAGCTCGAAAAGTTTTGAGCAAGAGACAATTGTTAATTCTACAATAGAAATTGAGTATCTTGGTTTTATGAACACGATAAAGATATTGTATGGATCAAGAATTTCTTTTGGATGAACCTATGGGAGGTTCCAACAATTGATGACATAGTAGAAATAATGTGACAATAAATGGAGCTACTTGATATGCAAGGACTCTTAGATAGCATACTACAACATTCCCATCTCATATGAGAAATCATATAGTGAGGAGATGTGAAACTTGCAAAATACCAACCAGAAGGAAACATTGCTAACCCGCTATAAAAGCACTTGCACAACAGAAACATGATGGACATGTTAAGATCACTTGGAATAAGATCTGTGGGTGATTGGGTCTAAGTGCAAGGTGGGAGTCTATTGGTATGTATGCCCAGAGATCCAATCATATGATGATTGTAATGGGGGATCATATACTTGATTTGATGATAATAAAAGTAATCCCATCTACTATGTTTGTCTCAATCATGAGATGATGTCACAAGCATAGTAGATGTCTAAAGAATGATGCTACTCAATGAAATATGACTTCAGGTTTAGGACCTAGACAATGAGATAGTATGTACGATAGGAGTATATACATTCTTATTGTGTCCCTCGTAGGGTGTTACTATGGAAGCAGAATAGGCAACAATAATACATATGACTAGAGTGTGTTTTGGTTGATGGCCGAATATCATCAGTCATGATATGTGATATCAAACCAAACACATAGGTACTTGTTAGAAAATTGTGTATCAGACAGACCCACCTTGAGAGTGATACATGGAGATCATGGAACGATAGTTAGAATCAACTCTCATAGTGATAGTGGTGATTGTGGTTCTTAGACCTAAAATCACTACACCCATCACATGTCGTTCGATGTATTTTGACATCATCCAACCTGACCTTGAATAAGAGTTGCCATAAAGGTGGTGATCGGGTGTATTGTGATACATGGGGACTGAGTGTGAGTGATGCAGATGAGATTGACCCTCTTACAGGAGATTGACATCCATGCCACTTGATAAGTGAGACTAAGAAATGTATGACCATACTCATGTGACTCAATATTTGATATGTGAGCTCACATGCATCTCATACAGTCTACTCTAGTTCAAGGAACATTGATTGAATGTTGAAGAGGATGATAATTCCATGCCTCGAGTTCAATCCAGATATTAGAGACAAAGTAACTATGCAATCATAGTAACATTGATCACATATTATAGCTTGAAATTATTCTCCAACTTTCCAATTACTTGGGAAGCAATGATGAGTTGCTAGATACCACTCATTGCTTGTGATATCATAAGCTAGTTATGGGCATTCACTGCCAACGTAAATTGGGACCTATAGGATCACACACATAGGATACACCTGGAATAGGAGTTCATTCACAAATGATGTTTAACTTTACTACCAAAGGGTTTAGGTATTCAATTTTAAAAACTATGGTTGGAAGTTGTCTGACTGGACTATGAACTGACCGGTTCAAGCGTTGAACAGATTGATTCAAGTGTAAGGTCAATTTGGTGTAGTATTGGCAGTCAGAACTCTGAAACAACCAATTCAACATGTGAATTGATAAGCTTAGATATGTGAACTGACTGGTTCAAGTTGTGGACCGACCATTTGGTTGATCAATTCGATTGGATCAAGGATCAATGTGTGACATTGTGTTGTGCATAATTGGATATTAATTGCCCATACAATTGCGATTGGAAAACATAGTGAAATGATTGGTTCAAGGGTTGAATCGATCATCTCACATACGAAACAATAAATTCCGTATTGAATCGGCCAGTTCAATACTAAACCGACTGGTTCAACGTTCACAAGTTTTGGAAAATTCATGAAGTTCTATCTCTTTGACTCCCACTCATACTAGAAATCCTGACCCTAACCCTCCTATAAATAGTGGGGTAGTTAAGGATTTCTAGAGATACACCAATTCTCTCTCACAAGTTATTGTCCTCTCTAGTTGTGGTAACTAGAGAGCCCAAGAAAGTCCTAGACATAAAAGGGAGGGATAGAAAGGGAGAGACAACATGGGAGAGTGAATCAACTCTAGTAGGTTGACGTTCAAAGGGACAACTCCTTCCTGTTGGATCTAGTAGCACAACGGGGAGTTCCTGGTGGTCTGTGTGGACTACTATGGAGGTGAGGAGGCCTTTGCTACCCGCTTGGAGGATGAAGTCAACCACCGTCCGGTGATCAACCAAGAGGCCAACACCGACAGTCGTCCAGGTGCAACTTGAGAAAGTAGCACGCTACGACAAGGCGTAGTTGCTAGACTTGCTCCAGGACCAGGTATATACCGTGCAAACCTTCATTCCCATTATATAGTTGTTGATGTGATTACTATTCAAGGAGAATATGACGGTAAAATTTTTAGTTTCCACTACTGTATCTGATGCCATATTTTCCAACACCGATGACTAGGAGAAAACCACTTTTATCTATTTTAATGGGATGCCTTTAGGTGTATGCCTTTCGACGTAGAAACACACCTACAAATTTTTGGAGGTGCATGATATCAATTTTATGTGATGCTTTAGATGATATAATGGACATTTATATGTATGACTTTTGTTTTTATGGCTCATCTTTTGACAACTGTCTGAGGAATATTTTTGTTGTTTTGAAACAATGTGGAGAGAAGCATCTTGTCCTTAGTTGGGAGAAGTGTCATTTCATGGTGTAAGAGGATATTTTTCTGGGACACAAAGTTTTTGAGAAAGGAATTGAGGGCGACCTTAGCAAGATGGAGGCTATAACAAAATTGTCATCCAAGTCTGTCAGGCAAGTGAGATGCTTTTTGGAACATGCTAGCTACTACTAACATTTTATCAAAGATTTTTTCAAGATCTCAAAGCCTTTGTCAAACCTTCTAATGAAATATGATGTTTTTTTCATTTCAATGAAAATGATTTTTTAGCCTTCAATATGCTAAAGAATGCTCTTACTACTGCTCTAGCAATCCAAGCATTGGACTGGGATATCCAGTTCGAGCTGATGTGCTATGCACGTGACTATGTTGTGGGGTTTTATTAGGGCAAAAGAAAGATAAGAAACACTATGCCATAAATTATGCAAGCAAGATCCTAGATGAGGCCCAAGGTAATTACACGACTACTGAGAAAGATATGACATCTATAATAGACACTTTTGACAAATTTTGGTCAAATTTGATAGAGTCTAAGGTTGTTGTGTACACGGACCACAAAGAAATTAGGTACTTGATGATAAAAAATACACAAAGTCTGGACTATTGAGATGGGTACTCCTTTTACAAGAGTTTGAACATGAAATTTTCAATTAGAAAGGATCAAATAATGTGCTGGAAGACCACATATCAAGGTTACAATTAGGGGAGGACCACTTGTTACCCATCAATGACAGATATGATAAAGAGTCTCTTATGATGACCAAAATTGTAGACCATGTTGTTCCCTGGTATGCTGGCATATGTAATTTTGTAGCTTGTCAACAACTGCTTCCAGGCATCACTTAGAAACAAAAGAAGTTATTCTATGATATGAAGAATTACTATTTTGATAACCCATTGCTATTTAGGAAATGTTCTAACAATCTCTACAGGAGTTTTCTTCCTGAGGAAGAAGTACCGAAATTGTCTTTAAATGCCATTCCTCACACCTTGCGGTGGGTACTTAGGAGCCAATAGAATGTCTACCAATATAGTTCTTGATAGAAGTAGAAATCTTTGATGTATGGAGGATCGACTACATCTGACCTTTTCCCTCATCATGTAGTAATCAGTACATACTGGTTGTGGTCGGTTATGTATCCAAATGGGATGAATCAGTAGCATCTCATACTCATGATTCAAAATTCGTAATGGGAGCACTCCTAAAGAATTATAGTGTGAAACATATGGTTGCCACTCCATACCTGTAACACCCCAATCCCACTATCGAAGGCTCTAGTTGAGTTTCTGGAATGACGACTGACCTCATAGTCCACCATTAGCCTTAACTGTCTACTTTGTCTTCACTCAAACACAAGTCGAGATCAACTTCCCAACTAGTCACCCATCCTAGTGCTACTCCAAGCTGAGCACACTTAACTTTGGAGTTCTTAGTGATGGGCTTCCTGAAAAGGAGGTGTGCCTTGGTGATATGGGTAGCAAAATTATTCCTTCTAAGATCATATTATCTGATTTGTCAAATCCTGGAATATTAAAATATCCTCCACTTAGACTCCTGATGTCCTCCTTATGGCCTTGTAATATTTCCCCATTTTAGTGTAGACCCAGACTGGCCCATGGACACCCAACTCTTAATCACGGATACTAGAGCAAGGGTGGCTATATCACCACTAGACAACCCTTTCTAACATGCCTGGACCGCATGACTCAAGATCGGCGTGCCACATGCCCATGTGGGCCCCACCTACTGAGGGGTTATGGATCTGATACCATTTTTAATGCACAATCCCACTACCCAAGGCTCAAGTAGAGTTTTAGGAATGATGACTGGCCCCACAGACTACCACTATCCTTAACTGTGCACTTTGTCTTCACTCATGCACAAGCCGAGATCAACTTCCTTACTGGTCACCTATCCTAGTACTATTCCAAGTTGAGCATGCTTAACTTTAGATTTCTTAGTGTTGGGCTCCTTGATAAGGAGGTGCACCTTGGTGATATGGGTTGTACAATCATTCCTTATAAGATCATTTTATCTGAGTCCTCAAATCTCAAGACATTACAATACCACCCTTAGACCTCATGGCAAGTTAAGGTATCTAACATGAAAATTAAGCAGATTTTAGAAAAGATAGTGGGAAGAACGAGAAAGGATTCAACAACAAAGATGACGATGCTTTATGGGCATACCAGACTACATCAAAAAACCCATAGGAACTGATCCTTATAGGTTGACCAATGGAAAAGCATTCCATATTCTAATGGATCTAGGGCACAAAGCCTTCTGGGAAATCAAGTTCCTAAACTTGGACCCATACATGGTGGGCAAGAAGAGATTCTTGTAGCTTTAGTAACTTCAAGAATCAAGGTTGCATGCCTAGGAAAATGCTCCCATCTACAAGCAGAGGACCAAGGCATGGCATGATGCACACCTGAAGAGGAGAGATTCTAGTAAGCAAGACAAGGTTCTCCTATTTAGTCTTACCATCAGATTGTTCCCAAGAAAGTTGAGGTCAAGATGGCCAAGCTTGTTCATAGTCATAAAGATATATCCATAAGGAATAATGGGATTATTCAATGAAAAGTTTGGAACCTTCCCAGTCAATGGCCATAGGGTGAAAAGATACTATGAAGAAGAGGCATTCACCCAGATATCCAAATTGTAGCTTTAGAAACCACCACCGACCCAAGACTAAGAAAATATCAAAGACAATCAAGTTAAAAACTATAAACTAGCACTTATTAGGATGCAACCCAAGACTTTCTGAACCTTTGTGCAATCTTCATTTTTAGTTTTGATAATTTGATCTTTGTTTTTAGTGTTGTTCTTTTTTAGTTTTCCTTATTATACAACCATGTTTGTTTATTTGAAGAATTTTTTTTTTGGTAATTTAGCATATAAAGAAAATAGTTAGTTGCCAATTTTGTCGCTCATATGATGGTGATAAAAGGAATCAATGAATCTAGAAGGTGTCAAACCTTGAAGAGATAATATTTGTTGATTAGATAAGACCAGAACCTCCACTAGGCCTTAATCTTAACAAGACATCAAAATCCACCTAAATCAGAATCGTGCCATGAGTCAAGTATTTACTCTTTAATGGCACTTAAGAGTTTCCAATGGGGCACACCTCACACAGCATGTGGGAGGACATCTACTATCCAAGAGAAATATAATTCTCATATGTCCAAGAGACTTGGAAAAACCATTGGGGTCCTAGGCAGAGACACCCATCAGAGGACTCACCATGACACTCCATTAGAGGGTGCATAAGACACACCCATACGAGGACATGCATATTGTTATAGGATCTTTGAATAGCCACAAACAATGTGTCCAATCAAGCTACAAAAGCAGGATCGTCATCAGAGCCCCACAAAGGAACCCTTGTCGAGGGTAATATACCAACTTTCCATTGGAGCATGTTGTCTTCAGTAGACTTAGAATTATCATAGGATTCCTCACAAAACTATCATCACTTAACAAAAATATGACCAACCTTTGGAGTACAAAATGTTTAAAACTCCATCAACCTTCATTTGCTTGATGAATTTGACTCAGAGACATCTTTAAGTGGGGTACAAATCCACATAGTACAAACCCCACTAAATCACCAAAGCCCTAGTTTGATCGACCAGAGAAAACCCTAGTCGTTGCACTAATCCAACCATCGCACAAGCTATCATGATGCCCTTTACTTCTAATCATGATATCAAGTCCACCTCTGAAGGTCTGTCTCTAACCATCACCCTTTTCGACGATTACAACTCACCTTAACAATCCACCCAGTGTATGAGTCATCATCTGCCAATGATTGACCTTGACCAGATCAAGAGGACGAAGAGAAGAAGACCAAAGTTGAACTCATAGCCAATGTCCTTGCTGGTTCTAGAGTAACAAAACCCTAATGCTAAGCATGGCTCCATGGAGAAATCATCAACGACCCAACGACAGAGACCGACAGATAATGCTTGTTGGTCTAAGATCATAAGAGTAAGTTCTTAACGCTCCCCTTACTACTTGTCACCTTCCACCTTTATCCTTGAACCCAGACTCTTGTCAACAATCATCAAGCTTTTGTTCTTGTCAATTTCATTTTCACCTAGTTTGGTTTTGTTGACCATCACTCTACCGTGCCATGAATTGAAGGTAACCACCATCTACAATAGAACTTCTTAACTCTAAGCACTTGACCCTCTCGTCGACCTCTTGTCATTTTGATCGAAGGGTGTTCCCTCTTCAACCACAATATGGGATATCTTTTCCCCATTAGACCAATGAAATCCTTTGTGGTTGATCTTCTTTTTGGCAAACCAATAGGGAGTTCTTTTTTCCTTCTATTGAAATTTTTGTCCATGTTTTGAGAATCTATCAACGGTTGTTTTCCATCACATCACTTATTCTTTGTTAGAGTCTCATTGTCTACCCAGCATTGTTCCAACAATATACCCCCATGAGACATCATCAACCTCTTTTATAGAAACCATTGGTCAAGGACTGAACTTCCTAAAATCGTCGATCTCTAAACATTGTTCAAACTTGGTGAATGGTGATTATCATTATCCTCCAACAGTTGTGTGTAATCAATATTTGTTTTTCTAATCTAGTTGCGCCATTAGAACTAGAAAGTAGAATGTCTACTACATACTCCCAAGAGCCTAAAGCTACAAGAAAGGAGGAGAGGTGAAATTACTCCAAGCCATCAACATATAACTAGATGAGAACAAAGAAATCCCTTCTAGAATGTACCTGCATATGCAGTTAGAGAGGGATTGTCTAGTGACTCTATTAGAGCCTTAACCATCCAAAGATGAGAAAGAGAAAGAAAGGCAATCATTATCTCCTTGGAATATGCATCATAAGAGGATGAGGGGAAGAAAAATAAGAGAAAGGCAGTTGAAGCACCCTATAAAATCCTAGTGAATAAGGAAAAAATGAGGGTAGGGAAGAAAGTAGATTTAGAAGCCAAGGTCAAGGAATTAAAATGCCAAAGACAACACCAGAGGCCACATGTAAACCAACAACCCCTCATGAGCCTACAAATGAACCTTTAACTATAGTGATAACAAATGAACAACCTTTGGCAAAATAGTCAACCTGGTATCCAGAGAAAAAGTTTGAGCTTATAGACAAAGTGCATGGGATTAAATACAACTTGGTTACACAAAAAAAACTTACAGAGCAATGAGATACATGTGCAAAAAAACCCTAAATTAGATGGGGATATATGGAAGGGTGAAGCAAATGATATGAGATGTCAACCTATCTTCCCTTGTACCTATCACCAAAGGTATTTCACTGATCTAACTTTGGAGTTCATGGCATCTCTTAAGAAACTCCTAGTGGAAGAAAATGAGAAGGAACATGCCGCAAGACCTACAAACTCTATGTACACATGTTGAACAAGGAACACATCTTAACAGAGTGTATGCCGAACATGGTATTCTATGATATGGAGTAAAAAGTTTCTACCTCTAAAGTAGTTGGACATGCCAAGGAGGTGAGAAAGTTTAGCATAGACAAAGTCTAGAGAAGCTGACCGGAGAACCAAAGCATAACCCTGAAGTTGAAAGCCTCTCAGGTACACTCCTGGATCATGTGAGTCATTCACAAGATTGTCTCCTATGCAATATTCTCATGCTATAACATGATGAATATGAAAAGGGAAGACTTATTCATAACATGGAGCATAATAGATAGGAAATATATCAACATAGGGTGGCAATTAATCAAGAAACTAGCTGTCCCAAGCGTCACTAATAGCTCTAAGGATTTATGCATGGGTGGTCAAATAACCCTGATAGGTTTCCATCTCAAAAACTACAATTGTTAAAGAACATCCCAGTGAGTAAGGGAGATATATTTGTTGATCTAAAATACCTACTCTCCACATTTTTTATATCCAAAAAAAGAGAACAATACTATTATAGGTTCATGGAAACTAACGACTTGCTGCCTCTGACAGAGATGTGAAACCCCAACTACAATAAGATTACTTTATCCACTATAGATATAATGAAGATGATATCTAGTGTGACGATGTGGTTAGTCAGAGATGAGACAAGTACAATAGCTCAGGGGCAAGACATAATTGAAGCTAAAAAAGATGTAGAACCAACAATGAAGGAAAAGATAATTTTGAAGTCTACAAAGCTGTCTCCAAAGTGTTGAATGTTGAAATGGTAGCCGACTCAGAACAACACAGAACTACAGTGTTGATGGATAACATGGAGTGGGAAGCAAACATCAAAAGACAAGAAAATGACATAGTCCAGGATGTCAGATAAGACCCTGGTGCATGCAAGGATGAAGATGCGGATAAAACAAGGAACAAGATGATGAAGGGGGATTCTAGGGCCACCCCAAAGAAATGCAGATGAATGAGGAACATGATCCTCCAATGACACAACAATAAGAACAACCTGAGCGAGATGCTCCACCTCAACGATAGGTTGGACTCGAAGCTGCCACACAGAAAAAGGATGAAGCTACAAAAAAGCCCGCCTTGCCACAAAGATAGACACATCTACCAAACCTACGGAAGGAGATTGGGCGTCAATTTGATGTCATGCTTGAGAAAATTTCTACTCCTCCCATAATTTGTCTTCTTTATTGTCTAGTGTGTAGGTACTTACAACACAGGTAGAAAGCATTGACACAAGGACAACACCCCTCCTAAAATTCATGAAAGAAATTGCATCGACACCATATGATGAACAACATGGCTGCAATGGCAATAGAACTGGCAGAACTATAGAGAGAGTGGAACAAGATGAGGCAAGAACATGATGAATTTAGGGAACAAAATGGGAAATGAACATCAATTCTATGAAGAAAGGCATGCAAGGAAAAAATTACAACCTGATAAAAGCCCATCCTCATCACCTACTTCATCAATCCCATCAACCTCATCATCCCTAAAGGAATTAGAGCAACCATCGTCAGATGCCAAGGAAGAAAGAAAATTCCCAAAGAAAGCACACAATTGACCTAAACACCTTGCACGCCAACAACAAACTCGTAGGCTTAGGACAACTAGAAGAGGTCATGCCTGGTCAACCTATGAAAGTCCCTTCACATCAACAAGAAAACAATCAACTACCTTCACCAAAAATGTAACATCCCTGACCTGGGTTACGCCTTAACCCTAGGAGTTTTGCTTAAGTAATTCATTTATATTCTTGTATTTATCTTTTGAAAGTAATTAAGACTAAATGAGAGTTTATGTTTCAATTTTGGTCCTATTTGAATAATGTTGAAGCAATATTTGCTTGTTTTGGACTAAAGTGCAATTTACCAAATATAAGGGGTTACCTTGCAAAATGTTACAGGATAAATGTTCCTCAAGTACTTTAGCATCATAAGAATGAGAAGGATTCTAAGGGATGGATTTTGGAAGCCTAAATTCCAAGAAGGGGCTTGTTTGAATAATACTTGTACATTGAATACTAGTTTTGGTGTGATTTATAATTTACCCAAAACCTAGAGTCGAATATGTAAAATACCACCTCAAGAGTGTCCCTACTATATCTTGGTATCATTTAGAGAAAATAAAAAGAAAGGGGCGTCTTGTTTGAACCATATTTGCGAAAGGATACTCTTGATAATAAAATAATCAAGATTCAAGACATACGCATAATTGAAATCCTAAGTTATTTTGTAGTAGAAATATATAAATTAAATGAAGTGCCCATCAACTAAAAATCTATGGGTGAAATACTATAATGGAATGGCAGCCAAAATACCTTGAGAGGCACCGATATTCCTAAGTAGGTGAAAATATCTACCTACATTTTTAATTGAAAAGTAATGTCCACTAAAATAAAGTTGCTAATGGATAATAGTATTATATTTATTAAAGAGCTTAAATGGTCAATTATAATTCAAGGATAATTCAAAGGAATTTGAAGATAAGAAGGATAGATTTAGAGACAAGGAAGTTTAGGGGACATGTGGCAAGGAAAGTTGATGACTTCTCTCCTACTTTCTCTCTCCTAAGAATTCAATTGTATACACTCAATTATCCACTACTTGAAAGGCTATTTTTACAATACACATTCACTCCCCACTTAGGCTGACGACCAAGGAAGCAAAGGAGAAGGAGGAGAGCATTCCACAAGCTTGAGGTGAGATCCATGGTCATCTTTAACCTTGGGTTGATGCTAAATCGAGTTATAACTCTTCTTTTCTTCTCTCTTCCATCCAATGCTCAACTTTGGCAATCTTTTACTTCAAAAGGGTTGAGAACGTGCCTTGGATAATTGGAGGAGCTATATTCACCATTAAAGATGAAAAGCTTGGAGATTTGAAGTTGCTTTTAAGGTGGGTTATATAACTTGAACCCATTGATATTATTATTTGATTTCAATCTTACAATATATGTTGATCTTTCCATCTTCTCGAATTTTTTCTTGAGTAATTGATGAAATAATGAATCCATCAGTTGTATGGACAGTAGAAACAGAGGCCTGAATCTTGATGATGATAACATCATCTTAGCACACACCTCTAGATCAACAATATCAAATGATTTCAACTATGTATGGCCAAACGGTTTCAAACCGTTTAAAGTTCAAACGGTTTCAACACAACCTAGGACAAATGGTTTCAAACCATTTAAAATTCAACTGGTTTCAACATAATCTAGTTCAAACAGTTTCAAACCATTTAGTGTTCAAATGGTTTCAACCTAATCTAGGTCAAACAGTTTCAAACCGTTTAGTGTTCAAACAATTTCAACCTAATCTAGGTCAAACAGTTTCAAACCGTTTAGTGATCAAACAGTTTCAACCAAATTTAGTTCAAACAGTTTCAAATCATTGATAGGTTCCAAACCATTTGAAGATTAGAGGATCTCAAGACCATTTGAAGGTCAAAGGGGTCTTAAGACCGTTTGAAGGTCAAAGGGGTCTCAAGATCTTTTGAAGGTCAAAGGGGTCTCAAGACTATTTGAAGGTCAAAGGGGTCTCAAGACCGTTTGAAGGTTAAATGGGTTTTCAAGATCATTTGAAGATTAAATAATCTCAAACCGTTTAGAGACCAAATAGTCTCAAAACCATGTGAGTTCAAACAACCCTATGAGTGTTTGTAAAGTATCTCAAGGTTGATTACAATGGAAGTGCATCTAAAGTACTTAGGTGAATAGCACACTTAGAGTGATTGTCATTTGATACTTATGAAAGTAATAGACTCAATACACTATGATAAGCATAGGTGCATGTACTTTATTGAAAGGATGAGCCAACTTAATAAAGTACGGAGTAATCAACATCCTAGAGAGGATGAGAGAGAAACTCATACTTGTGTAATAAACATGTAATGTGCATATATTGATACTTTTAATAAGTGTAGAGTATGAATTAGGGTTTGATCTTTGATAATGTGATCATGAAACCATAATTGATAAAGAATGGGAAACCCTAACCCTAATTTCAGGTAATGGTATGAGAAACTCTAATTGATAAAGAATGGGAAACCCTAACCCTAATGAGGGAATAGGGATGTTACCCTTGTATTTCATAGTGTTAATATGTAATTGATATGGTTGTTATCAAGTATACTAACCATGCAGATATCATAAGTTGATGAGCATAGCCAGGTATGAGCTATGATGTTTATTGTTCCTTGTGAGCTATGTGAGATGCTTGTGTAATAAGTATCAAGTATACCTTGGTCAGATGACCTGGAGGTAATAGTTACCTGATAAGTGATAACAATGTTCAGTGATGAACTAAGGGTTTGAATACCCAAATCCAATAAATATGATGATGATATTGTTGAGGGATGAGAATTCCAAGTAATGAGATAAGGGATTGAGATCCCAATGTTTTATAAAGTTTTGAAAAGTACTTGATAGATGTATTACACTTTTCTTTGTAGCATTTGTCATAATAATTCATGTTTGAAAACTTGGTTGATGCTAAAAGAATATCGTAATGCACTTAATTAATCAAGTGAAATCTTATCATGTAGAGCCCTGGCCATATATCCATCATCGTCAATAGTTGATGATGGTGAAACAAGTTTTCCCACGGGATCACCTGGAGGGCATATTTTTGAATATGTGGGGGTAATGGGCATGAATATCCTTACGCCCTAATGTGGGATTGACGTGAGATAAACACAAGATCTCTCAATCCTTCATTATATGTGCCAAGATGGATGTATCACGAATCTCCCGATGATGTTTAATGCTGGATCGATGTGAGATAAACATGAAATCTCTCGATTGCGAAGAGAGTGCAGCCGCCACTGTATCTCTATAGTGAAGTTGCCAATATACTCTGGAAAGCTATTTAGCAAAGACATGAGATGTCCTGTATGTGGTCTCGCACTGACCGAGATGGATGAGGTCATGGAGTCTGGCTCTTCCATTGACCTAGGTATGGAACCGATGCTTTACACCGCTGTGGTCGGCTGAAGTATGAGCGATATACCTCATCTCTTCAGGGCATAAGTGTGACTGTAAAATATAATCAGCCGCGTAGCATAATTGCTTAAGGATGAAATACAGAAATCATTGGTTGATGTTACATTGCTTAATGTATCCTAAAATGGATAAACGTTATACATGTTCTTCATATTCCTTATTAAATAGATGGTATTGCTCTATTCTGCTTAAACAGTTATTTATCCTGCTTATTAATAATAAAGAATCCTATGTTCAATTTATTACCATTTATATGCAATGATAATATTATTGGCAGAGAGTTATATCTCTCGCCGGGACATGGGTCTCACCTCGTTGGTCACCAACATTTTTAGGTGGACGCAGACGAGTAGGTAGAGACCATACAACAGGGGAAGGACAACATCATCAGGGACCATAGTAACATCTCAGGTGGAGATACTGATTGTCGTGTCTTGTAGATATGAGTCCTATGTGTTGTCTCTATACTCTCAGGTCCTTGGAGTCAGTACTCAATGTTTCATGATCGATCTGAGATTTTGGCTTGAATGCCTCGAGGTTTTATGTTGCTTATGTATAGTTTTGGCAAAGCAACTGTTGTAAATATATTCCTCGAGAAGAGATGGTACATGGTATGTACAATGTGAACTATAATGTATGCAGTACTTTGGTTCTCTTTATAAGAGTTTCCTGGAATTGGATCTCTTTGCAAAAGGTTTTAATTTTTTAGTGACTTTTTGTTATTCTGTTGATTATGGTTAATTCCACAATTAATTACACAATGATGGTCTGATTTGTTGTCGGATCGTCACAAAGTTTTGGTATCAGAGATTAAGGTTCGTTGAGTCTACAGAGACATAGGATTAAGGTCGTTGAGTCTGTTCTAGTGACTTCTAGTTTATCTGATAGTGACTTCTGCTCTCAGGAGAAGAAGTAAAGCTTGAAGATGGCTGGATCACACGAAGAACATGCGACTGAAAGTAGTGTTGCTGCACCAGGAGGAGGTGCAAGGGATCAGGATAGAGAGGAACTAGTACCTGAAAATTCCTAGCTTGACCAAGCTTCGATAGAAAACCCAGCTTTCTGTGCTCTGTTTGGACAGTTCATGGTGACAATGACACATATGGCGGATAGGATGCCACCACCTACACCTAGGGCACCAGTCCCCGATGAGAGACATGGAGCTGGAAAGACTTTTGAACGGCTTCGATGGGTAGGAGCTACTGATTATACTGGTGCAGCTGACCCAACAGACACAGACTTTTGACTGACTCAGCTAGAGAAGGCCTTCAGAATTCTTAATATCCCAGAAGCTGAGAAGGTTAGGCATGCGGTGTACCTTTTGAAAGGGAGTGCTGGTCACTGGTGGGCCATTGAGGAAGAGAAACAACCAGGAGTTGAGGTCGAATGGAGAGAGTTCCGACGAGAGTTTGTTAGTAGATATTTTCCCAAGACTTACTTGGATGAGAAAATCTCTCAGTTTGAGCAGATAAGTCAAGGACCAATGAACATTAGTGAGTATGAAGCTAAGTTCATAGAGCTTCTATGGTTTTGTCCTCACATGGCTACTACAGATGAGGAGAGGATTTGGTGTTTTGAGAAGGGTTTGAACGCTGATTTGACCACACCCACATCTGCTCTAGAGAATAGAGAGAGGTTTGCCACCTTTGTGGAGTCAGTTAGGCGAATAGAAAGGTCTGTGACTGAGAAACGTCAAGCCAACAGTAAGAAAGAGTATACACAGTTCCAAGGACAAAGGTCTGTAAGTTTTAAGAAACCAAGGTTTTCCGCACCAACAGTACCACCGAGGTTCAATACTCAGACGCAGTGGACATCCAGCAAGGGTAGAGGTCGTAGTTTACCACCAGAGGGAGCCCACAACTCAGCATCAATGTCAGTAACATGACCATCTAGGTCACAGTGGGAGAACATAAATTGTTACAAATGTGGGAAGATGGGACATCTGATGAAAGATTGTCTAGCTAGAGACGTGAGTGTAACCCAACCACCAAGGTAGAGTCAACAAGGCTCTCAGAAGTGACAGTTTAGCAGTGGCACACGAGGACGTGGACAAGCATCCCAAGTTGGTTCATCTGCACCCAACAACAGGGTGAGTGGTCGACAACCAACAACGACAAGATTCTATGCTATGAATCAGTCAAAAGTAGTGGTCAACCCACGAGTCGTGATAGGTCAGATGGAATTATTTCATTCTGATATGTCTTCATCCTGCTTTGTATCTGTTTTGATTGATCCAGGTGCTACACATTCCTTTATCACTTGAGAAATGATTCATGACTGCAATATGACTGTCAGTCATAGAGAAGGTAACTTGTTATTAGAAACTCTGTTAGTTGGATCTGCAGTGTTATTGGAGGTATGTTCTCCCTGTGTTCTTTCTTTTTCAGAACATAGCATTCAAGTGGATCTTATACCACTTGAGATGCATGGGTTCGACATAATCCTTGGGATGGACACACTAGAAAAGTATAAGGTTGTCTTGGATTGCGGTTCCAAGCAGGCTATGTTCTCAGATAATGGTGATACATGGGTCTTTTAGGGGGACAGAAAGATTCTTTCAACATGTCTAGTGTTAGCAATGATAGCTGAGAAACTGTTGCGACAAGGATGTGAAGCATTCTTGGCACATGTGATAGATACTAGAGTAGAGAGTCCTAGTCTTTCTGAAGTTCTGATTGTTAAGGAGTTTGAGGATGTGTTTCTTGAGGAACTTCTAGGTGTTCCTCCACCCCGAGAGATTGATTTCGAGATTAATCTATTCCCGGGTACACAACCTATAGCTCAAACACCATATAGAATGGCACCTGTTGAGATGGCAGAACTTAAGAAACAATTATAGGAGTTGCTTAAAAAGGGTTTTATTCGACCGAGTACTTCACCGTGGGGTTCTTTGGTTCTCTTTGTGAAAAAGAAGGACGAGTCTATGAGATTATGCATAGACTATAAATAGCTCAACAAGGTGACCATAAAGAACAAATATCCTCTTCCAAGGATAGATGACTTGTTTGACCAGTTGTGTGGTGCAACTATATTCTCTAAAATAGATTTGAGGTCAGGATACCATCAGTTACACATCAAGGAGAGTGACATACCTAAATCAGCCTTTAGGACAAGGTATGGTCATTATGAGTTCATAGTTATATCGTATGGACTAACTAATGTACCAACTGCATTCATGGAACTCATGAACAAAATCTTCCGTCCATTCCTTGATCAATTCATAGTAGTCTTTATAGATGACATCCTGATTTACAGTAAAGATGCTCAACAACATGAGCAACACCTTCGTCAGGCCCTGACTTTACACTGAGAGAGCACAAGATATACATCAAGTTTAGCAAGTGTGAATTTTGGTTATCAGAAGTGTCTTTCCTAGGACACGTAATATCTACCTCAGGTATCCATGTTGATCCTAAAAAGGTAGAATATGTCTTGGAGTGGGAACAACCAAAGACACCAACGGAGATACACAGTTTTCTAGGACTGGCAGGATATATAGGAGGTTCATTAAGAACTTTAGTTCTGTAGCATTACTCCTAACTAGGTTAACCAGGAAGGAGGTTCCTTTTGTATGGAATGACAAGTGTCAACATTCTTTCCAGTTGTTGAAAGAAAGGTTAACAAGTGCGCATGTGTTAGTGTTACCTGAGCAGGGCTAGAATGACAAGTGTCAACATTCTTTCCAGTTGTTGAAAGAAAGGTTAACAAGTGCGCCTGTGTTAGTGTTACCTGAGCAGGGAAAGGGGTATATTGTATTATGTGACACTTCTAAGAACGGTCTAGGATGTGTGTTGATGCATGATAAACAAGTGATTTCTTTTGCTTCTCGACATCTTAAGAAACACGAGGAAAATTATCTGACACATGATCTAGAATTAGCTGTAGTGGTTCATGCATTGAAGATCTAGAGACATTATCTATATGGAGAGACATTCCAGATTTTCACAAACCATAAGAACTTAAAGTACATCTTTTCACAACACGAGTTGAGTCTGAGACAACGCTGCTGGACGGAGTTAATCAAGGACTACGATTGTACAATTGATTATCATCCAAGAAAGGCTAATGTAGTGGTTGATGCACTAAGTAGAAAATCATCGTCGCCAATTATAGACAAAGCACAGTTGAACTCTTTAATGTGCTTTAAACAAGACACGCTTGTCTCTTTGAGGCAAAACAATGTACATCTTAAAGTATCCTTGTTAGCTAGACTGTTAGCTGAAATGCAAGTGAAACCTACTCTGAAACAACAGATCAAAGAAGCACAACAAACTGATGTTGTGATTCAGCAGATAAGATCAAAGTACGGTAATGAGAAATGAGATGGTTTTCATGAGTCAGATGATGAGGTAGTCTATTACCATGGTAGGATGGTAGTACCTGATGCTAATGACTTAAGGAAGTTAGTCATGGAGGAAGCTCATTCATCCATGTATGCAACGCATCTAGGGAGCACCAAAATGTATCATAACTTGAAAGATATGTATTGGTGGCCTGGCTTGAAGAAAGATGTAGCTGAGTTTGTTATGCGGTGTCTAGTGTGTCAGCAGGTTAAAGTTGAACATCAAAAGCCCGCAGGAACAATGCAACCTTTACCTATACCACAGTGGAAATGGGATCATGTGACCATGGACTTTGTGGTTGGTTTACCCAGAACAACCAAAAATCATGATTCCGTTTGGGTGATAGTTGATAGGTTGACTAAGTCAACACATTTTCTTCCTATCAAAACAACCTATACTACTGAGAAGCTTGCACAGATCTATATAGATGAGATAGTGCGATTACATGGGGTTCCAACCACAATTGTTTTTGATAGAGGTCCCCAGTTCACAAGTCATTTTTGGGAACGAATACATAAAGCATTGGGTACGCAGTTAAGATTCAGTACCACCTTTCACCCACAAACGGATGGACAATCTGAGAGGACTATACAAATCTTGGAGGATTTGCTTAGGGCATGTGTCCTTCAGTTTGTAGGAAGTTGGGATCTACACTTGAGCTTAATAGAATTCACTTACAACAATAGTTATCAACACAGTATTGATATGGCACCATATGACGCATTATATGGTAGACGTTTTAGATCTCCATTGTGTTGGTATGAAACAAGAGAATATCAACTTTTGGGTCCTGAATTAGTACAACAGACAACTAAGAAGATTAAAGTAATACAACAACAGTTAAAGGCTGCACAGGATAGACAGAAGTCATACGCTGATCAATGGCAAAGACCCTTAAAATTCCATGTTGGAGACAAAGTATATCTCAAAGTCTCACCTTAGAAAGGTGTTATTAGATTTGGGAAAAAGGGTAAGTTAGCTCCTAGATTTATGGGGCCTTATCCAATCACTGAACGGATTGGAAAGGTAGCCTATAAGTTGGATTTGCCACCTGAACTACATAGATTGCATCCAGTATTCCATATATCCATGCTGAGAAAGTGTCACCCTGATACAGAGTTAGTATTGCAACATGTAGAGGTAGAGTTAAATGAAGATATATCATATGAAGAAGGACCAATGATGAATCTTGATAGGAGAATAAAAAAGTTGAAAAAAAAGACATAATTCTTGTGAAAGTTCTCTGACATCATCATGGCATTGAAGAGGCTACATGGGAACTAGAGGAAGAGATGAGGAGGAAGTACCCTTCTCTTTTCTATTGATGATTTCAGGGACGAAATCCCTGTTAGGGGTGGATAATTATAACATCCCTGACCTGGGTTACGCCTTAACCCTAGGATTTTTGCTTAAGTAAGTCATTTATATTCTTGTCTTTATCTTTTGAAAAGTAATTAAGACTAAAGGAGAGTTTATGTTTCAATTTTGGTCCTATTTGAATAATGTTGAAGCAATATTTGCTTATTTGGGACTAAAGTGCAATTTACCCAATATAAGGGGTTACCTTGCAAAATGTTACATGATAAATGTTCCTCAAGTACTTTAGCATCATAAAAATGAGAAGGATGCTAAGGGATGGTTTGTGGAAGCCTAGATTCCAAGAAGGGGCTTGTTTGAATAATACTTGTACATTGAATACTAGTTTTCGTGTGATTTGTAATTTACCCAAAACCTATGGTTGAATATGTAAAATACCACCTCAAGAGTGTCCTTACTATCTCTTGGTATCATTTAGAGAAAATAAAAAGAAAGGGGCATCTTGTTTGAATCATATTTGAGAAATGATACTCTTGATAATAATATAATCAAGAAATAAGCATAACTGAAATCCTAAGTTATTTTGTAGCAAAAATATATAAATTAAATGAAGTGCCCATCAACTAAAAAGCTATGGGTGAAATCCTATAATGGAATGGCAGCCAAAATATCTTGAGAGGTGCTGATATTCCTAAGTAGGTGAAAATATCTACCTACATTTTTAATTGAAAAGTAATGTCCACTAAAATAAAGGTGTTGATGGATAATAGTATTATATTTATTAAAGAGATTAAATGGTCAATTATAATTCAAGGATAATTCAAAGGAATTTGATTATAAGAAGGATAGCTTCAGAGACAAGGAAGTGTAGGGGGCATGTGTCTAGGAAATTTGATGACTTCTCTCCTACTTTCTTTCTCCTAAGAATTCAATTATATACACTCAATTATCCACTACTTGAAATGCTATTTTCGCAATACACATTCACTCCCCACTTAGGCCGACGACCAAGGAAGAAAAGGAGAAGGAGGAGATCATTCCCCAAGCTTGAGGTAAGATCCATGGTCATCTTCAACCTTGGGTTGAAGGCTAAATCGAGTTATAACTCTTCTTTTCTTCTCACTTCCATCCAATGCTCAACTTTGGCAATCTTTTACTTCAAAAGGGTTGAGAATGTGCATTGGATAATTGGATAAGTTATCTTCACCATTAAAGACAAAAATCTTGGAGCTTTGAAGTTGCTTTGAAGGCGGGTTATATAACTTGAACCCATTGATATTATTATTTGATTTCAATCTTGCAATATATGTTGATCTTTCCATCTTCTCGAATTTTTTCTTGAGTAATTGATGAATTAATGAATCCATCAGTTGTATGGACAACAAAAACGAAGGTTTGAATCTTGATGATGATGACATAATCTTAGCACACACCTCTAGATCAACAATATCAAATGGTTTCAACTATGTATGGCCAAACAGTTTCAAACCGTTTAAAGTTCAAACTGTTTCAACACAACCTAGGCCAAACGGTTTCAAACCGTTTAAAATTCAAACGGTTTCAGCATAATCTAGTTCAAATGGTTTCAAACCATTTAGTGTTAAAATAGTTTCAACCTAATCTAGGTCAAACAGTTTCAAACCGTTTAGTGTTCAAATGGTTTCAACCTAATCTAGGTCAAACGGTTTCAAACCGTTTAGTGATCAAACAGTTTCAACCAAATATAGTTCAAACAATTTCAAACCATTTAGAGGTTCCAAACCATTTGAAGATCAAAGAGATCCAAACTGTTTGAAGATTATAGGATCTCAAGACTGTTTGAAGGTCAAACGGGTCTCAAGACGGTTTGAAGGTCAAAGGGGTGTCAAGACCGTTTGAAGGTCAAAGGGGTCTCAAGACCATTTGATGGTCAAAGGGGTCTCAAGACCGTTTAAAAGTCAAAGGGGTCTCAAGACCGATTGAAGGTTAAAGGGGTTTTCAAGATCGTTGAAGATTAAATAATCTCAAACCATTTAGAGACCAAATAGTCTGAAAACCATGTAAGGTCAAACAACCTTATGAGTGTTTGTAAAGTATCTCAAGGTTGATTACAATGGAAGTACCTCTAAAGTACTTAGGTGAATAGAACACTTAGAGTGATTGTCATTTGATGCTTATGAAAGTAATAAACTCATTACACTATGATAAGCATAGGTGCATGTACTTTAGTGAAAGGATGAGCCAACTTAATAAAGTATGGAGTAATCAACATCCTAGAGAGGATGAGAGAGAAACTCATACTTGTGTAATAAACATGTACTGTGCATACATTGATACTTTTAATAAGTGTATAGTATGAATTAGGGTTTGATCTTTGATAATGTGATCATGAAACCCTAATTGATAAAGAATGGGAAACCCTAACCCTAATTTCGGGTAATGGTATGAGAAACTCTAATTGATAAAGAATGGGAAACCCTAACCCTAATGAGGGAATAGTGGTCTTACCCTTGTATTGCATAGTGTTAATATGTAATTGATATGGTTGTTATCAAGTATACTAACCATATAGGTATCATAAGTTGATGAGAATAGCCAGGTATGAGCTATGATGTTTAATGTTCCTTGTGAGCTATGTGAGATGCTTGTGTAACAAGTATCAAGTATACCTTGGTCAGATGACCTGGAGGTAATAGTTACCTAATAAGTGATAACAATGTTCAGTGATGAACTAAGGGTTTGAATACCCAGATCCAATAAATATGATGATATTGTTGAGGGATGAGAATTCCCGATAATGAGATAAGGGATTGAGATCCCAATGTTTTATAAAGTTTTGAAAAGTACTTGATAGATGTATTACACTTTTGTTTGTAGCATTTGTCATAATAATTCATGTTTGAAAACTTGGCATATGCTAAAAGAATATGGTAATGCACTTAATTAATAAAGTGAAATCTTATCATGTAGAGCCCTGGCCATAGATCCATCATCATCAGTAGCTGGTGAAATAGGTTTTCCCAGGAGATCTCCTGGAGGGCATATTTTTGAATATGTGGGGGTAATGGGTGCGAATATCCTTACGCCCTAATGTGGGATTGACGTGAGATAAACACGAGATCTCTCAATCCTTCATTATATGTGTCGGTATGGATGTATCACGAATCTCCCGATGATGTTTAATGCTAGATCGATGTGAGATAAACATGAAATCTCTTGATTGCGAAGAGAGTGCAGCCGCTGCTGTAGCTCTATAGCGAAGTTGCCAGTATACCCTGGAAAGCTATTTAGCAGCGACACAAGATGTCCTGCATGTGGTCTCACACTGATCGAGACGGATGAGGTCATGGAGTCTGGATCTTCCATTGACCTAGGTATGGAACCTATGCTTTACGCTGCCGTGGTCGGTTGGAGTATGAGCGGTATACCTCATCTCCTCAGGGCATAAGTGTGATTGAAAATGTAATCAGTCGTGTAGTGTAATTGCTTAAGGATGAAATACCAAAATCATTGGTTGATGTTACATTGGTTAATGTATCCTAAAATGGATAAACGTTATACATGTTCTTCATATTCCTTATTAAATAGATGATATTGTGCTATTTTGCTTAAACAATGATTGATCCTACTTATTAATAATAAAGAATCCTTTGTTCAATTTATTACCATTTATCTGCAATGATAATATTATTGGTGGAGAGTTATATCTCTCGCTGGGACATGGGTCTCACCCTATTGGTCACCAACATTTTTAGGTGGACGCAGACGAGTAGGTAGAGACCATACAACAGGGGAAGGACAGCAACATCAGGGAGGGCAGTAACATCTCAGGTGGAGATACTGATTGTCATGTCTTGTAGATATGAGTCCTATGTGTCGTCTCTATACTCTCAGGTCTTTGGAGTCAGTACTCAGTGTTTCATGATCGATATGAGATTTTGGCTTGAATGCCTCGAGGTTTTATGTTTCTTATGTATAGTTTTGGCAAAGCAAATGTTGTAAATGTATTCCTCGAGAAAAGATGATACATGGTATGTATAATGTGAACTATAATGTATGCAATACTTTGGTTCTCTTTATAAGAGTTTCCTGGAATTGGATCTCTTTGCAAAAGGTTTTAAATTTTTAGTGATTTTTGTTATTCTGTTGATTATGGTTAATTCCATAATTAATTACACAATGACGGTCTGATTTGTTGTCAGATTGTCACAAAAAACTGCAATGTTAAATGGGCCATTGATAACACATTATGAAGATGTTGCACGCAAGATAGTGCTAGATGAACCCGCACAAAATATAAGAAGATTCTTGCCACTACAAAAAATGTCATGGATCTAGATGTCTTTACATCTGATATCTATGATATCTACTTGCAATTAAATGAAACTAAAGACACAATCTAGGGAAATAAGGCAATAACTAATGTTTTCGCAACAGGTGGAGTCACTGGTGTTATAAAGTAAAAGAATGGTATGTGATATAATAATAATAGGAATCCCCCTGCTTTATATAGGAGAAGGGGGGAGGCATACATTTTTAGACTAAACCCTAATGGTCCAAGACACACTTGAGATCACATACAAATAGACTCAATTAAGTTAATTAAACAAATTAACCAGACTCTAATACTCCCCCTCAAATTGAAGCTTGGGAGAATCCCAAGTCAGCTTGCAAACAGACATATATACTAAAGATAAACCAAGCCCTTACAAGAATTTCTCCCCCTCAAGATTACAATAAAACACTCATCCCTCAAATAATCCCCCTCAAGTAGATAATCCAAAGCATGTATGCAAGTAGGGAAACTCTGAATCTAAAGCATGTTTCAAGTCATAGGTGCAGGTCAGAAATAGGTAGCAACATCTTATTGATAAAAAAAGATATGGCTTCTGGAGTAGTAGTAAACAACATCAAGAAGGCGTTAGTGTATCACAATCACTATCGTCATAGTCAAGAGACTGCTGGTTCACAGTAGAAATGTCCAGAGAGTGTTGGTTCACAAAATCTAGAGAGTGCTGATTCACATTAGAAAAGTCCAGAGAGTGTTGATATACATTAGTAGTAATCAACATGCAAATAAAGAATGGAAGAACCAAAGAGTTCTAGATCACAATAATACAAATTCAACATGCACACAAAGCATGGACAAGTAGATAGTCAACATGGGAAAGCACATATAAGACAAAGAGTGTTGGTTCACAAAAGAAAATTCCAGAGAGTGTCGGTTCACAATAGAACGGTCAATATGCAAAGAAAACACAGACAAGTAAAGAGTCAACATGTGCAAAACATGGACAATGTCAATGTGCAATTAAAGCGCAGACAAAAAGTAGAAAGTAGAATGGACTTAGATGGATAGAAGAACATCATCTTGAAAAGGCAAGCAATAGACATGATGAAGCTCCAGATAGTAAGTTATCCAAGAAGCATATGATCGACAAGAGATTTTTTAGATGCAAGTATCAATAGTAGAAGTCAAAAACTCTTCAAGAAGGGACCAAAAAAAAACTCTACAAGAAGTGCATAAAGATCCACAAATACATTGAATAGTAAGAAGGTCCTCATAAATAGAAGCAAAATAAATGTCCTCTCTTCATCTCATATCTCCTCTCTACTCATCATCCTCTATTCTCCCTCTCACGCCAACCACAAAAAGATGTAAGAGAGTGTTTGAGGTGGAAAGTCAAAACATTGGTAGAGGAATGGTGGCACAAAATTAAAGCACTAACAATATGAAGACATGATAGGAAAAAACATTAAGGTTCCCCTTTTTATTTTTTTCCTTTTTGCTTTATGAACCATCACATGTATTTTTTATTTGCCAAATAATAAAAAAATATCAAGTCTTTGTCAGTTAAAGGTTGGTCAAGGTCTTTGTCAGTTTCTTCCCTTTGGCAATCATTATGTTAGGAACTTCTTTACTACAGAGTGTTTATGAGGTTGATTAAAGACTGGTCAAAGTCTGGTCAAAGACTTTGTAATAATCTTTGCTGACATTAATGGGATATTAAGATAGGATATTTGTTGAGAGAGTGCAAGGAAAACTCCTTTGACCAAATCAAATCCGAATCAAGCCAACCAACCTCATTGATGAATAAATCAACATGATTGATGGCAAGGGTTATGTCGCCCACTGTAAAGACAACATCATTGGTGTGTGACATATAGTTATAGTTGTCCAATGTAATAGAAGGAGTCATTAGATCATGCTATTATGGTGAGTCCAATTGAAAATGGAAAACTTGAGAAATGATAGTTGCCAACAAAAACATGAGCAACTTTGCCTTTTCAAGGACTGTAGAAGGAGAGGAGTCACGATCATGAAAGGCAAGTAAGTGGACAACTTTTATCTCTTCTTGATGTAGTACATGAGGACATTGCATAGAGGAATTTCATGGTAGAAGATATGGGAGACCTAAAATTCATGAATCCATGATCATCATGATCATGAACACTCTAAAGGGAATCCATGTTAGAGAAGTGATGGAAAGGAGATCCTTCATCTGGGTAGTCATTTTTGGGAAGAATGCTCCTCATAGGCTCGTAGCACGTGAATAATAGTCCAATTAACAGATCATATAGAGGGGTGGCCTTGGAGTCTGCAGATGTTGAAGGATGTCGACTGGCTATGTTGTATTGACTGCATGAGTAGGCGAAGTCATATAGGTGGATGCTCACAAAGACAATGTGAGGCATATATGTGTCAACAGCTGCTGCTTACCAAAACAATAATGCTTGGTAGATCAGAAGCTCTTTTATCTACACAACAGATCTGGTGTTCTTTGGAACATAAAGGCTAGATGCGAGAAGAAGTGGGAAAGTGACATTAGACATGCATGGGATAAAGAGGACATAAAAATTGGGTTTTTATGAAATAAAAAGAGAGAAGATGACCATGGAGGCCAGGGTGATGCCTGGCGGGCAGCCTACGGCTACCCACAAGCAAAGTCTTTTTTTTCTAGGATAAGATTGATACTAAGATACCATGTTATAAAGTAAAAGAATGGTATGCATATATTGATAAGAGGAATCCCCTTGCTTTATATAGGATAAGGGGCAAGCATACAAACTTTAGAATAAAACCTAATAGGACAAGACACACTTGGGCCCATATACAAATAGACTCAATTAAGTTAATTAACTAAATTAACCATGTTATAGAGTAAAAGAATGGTATGAACTATATTGATGAGAGGAATCCCCCTACTTTATATAGGAGAATAGGGAAGAATGTAAACTTTAGAATAAAACCTAATGGGCAAAGCCACACTTGGGCCCATATACAAATAGACTCAATTAAGTTAATTAACTAAATTAACCAGACTCTCTAATAGCAGCAAAAGGAGCCGCAACATATGACGTCTAGAAAAAGAAGTTGCGATAGGAGAAGAGCATTTTAACGAATATGAAGAAGGGATTCACTCTTTCAACGATGACTCTAATAAAGACTTTACCTCCTTTGCTCAGGAGTGGGAACTTTAATAGGGCTAATAAGGTCCCACGCCTCCACCCCTTCCTTGCAAAAGGGATGGGATGGACATGACGACAATGTCAAGGATTTCTTATAGAGATATTCATGTCCTCACAGAAGTCCCCGACAATAAGCTTCTTAGAGAAGACATCATATACAAAAAAATGGGATATTTCTAACATGAGAGAATTTCAGAGGGATATTCTGAAATAAAGCAAAGGTGCATGCACATTTATTTAAGATTATTTGTGCAACTATGTTGGAGAATTCCTAGACCCCAAGAAGGTTCAACCAGTCTATTGACAACCCATTTTTATCACTCGGAAGAAATTCACAGTTCAATGCAAATCCCATGGCTAATAATGGAATCCAACCCACATTCCACTTAGTCTCCACACACATCATTTTTCTACATTTTTTTCACATACCTGCGTATTTAATCCACTCATATTCCCCCCACTTTCACCTAGTTTGGGACCTTCTATTAAGAAATCTTCTTTCAGACTATAAGTGCAATTGTCCTTCAATTCTACTTTAAATAAGCTATCTTTCATAAATTTCCTAGTTGAATTGTATGAAATAAAACATTTCCTTTTTCAACTACCATTTAGAAAAATTAGAGAGATGATCCTGAGTTATCTTTTTGTGTAAGTTTTTTCCAATTTTCTCCAGGACATTCTAGAAATTACTAGGAAAATGAGAAATTGTTTTTTAATCTCTCAGGGAAACCATGCCAATAAGAGCCATTTGCTACATACCAAATGGTGGATCACCTCAATCCATGTACCCTCCTTCATAGTTGATCACGATAATCCACCACCTCTCTAGAAGGTCCTATCTAGAACCTCTAACCCTAAACATAGACTATAAATATCCCCTACACCCATCTTATTCTAGGCCCCCTTCCTCACATGAAGCTAGAGAAAAGACTATCCCCCTCTTTATTTTTTTTATTACTTGTAATCATATGATCCTTCTTCTAACACCTCCTACTTTGTTAGATATATTGAATAGTAAATTATTCTAACTACTGCACCTAAATATTGCATATACTACTCATCCACATTCACTCTATAACCATTGCATCTGACCTAGTCTATTTCTAAATCTGATCTGTCATCTACTATAATTTCCTTGTTGCTTTTATAGCTATCACTCTTTATCAAATCTGAAAAATTAAATCTTGTTTCCTTAGCACACATGTACTAGTCACCCTCTAAAAATGCTACATATTAGTCCTAATCATCAATTGGGGGATCTCCACCATGGGAGTTCATGAGGTGATTAGAACCACAATACACCTAAAATTGGACCTTGGATTAGACGGGAAGGACACAATCATCTCTGTTGACTCAAGGTTTAAATTGACTAATCCCTTATTTTGATGATGACTAAACCATTCCAATTATTTGTGTCTAATGCTTCTACTTGAGTGATTTCAGATTAGATAGACACACTCCAAATGCCAATACTTTCACATCTCAATTTGGACAAAATCAAGTCATACAAGCACAAAGATAAAGATTGAAGAACATATAGTTTTCTCCTTCGATCGTTGATGTAAATCACTTATACTAATTATATGATTTGTAATTAATCCCATAAGTGTAATATAACTAATTATAATTAATTATATTACACTTTAGAGGACTTGGAAAAGTTCAATACATGTGTTCATGTTGGTCGAGATTGCCCTGAGATAACTCGGCCGACAACCCTTGATATTAGCTTTGTCAAGACCTCTTTTGGTCAAGTTTCTTGTCAGTAGATAACTCGACCGTCAAATGTTGCTGGAAAGACATAGATTCTTATCTCCCAAGCTACCTATGGGGACAACTCAGCCGAAATCTAGTTCTACTGTGCAAAAATTATCCATTGGAGAGAGTCCCAAGGTGAAATATATCCATTGGACTCTCCCCAAAATAGATAGTATTCATCCTAAATAGTTATAATGGCCAAGAAGCATCCTCATCTATAAATATGACCCATTGGGCTTCATTACATGGTTATACAAGTACTATGAAGGTCCCTATACTATAGTTGATAGAGATTTAGCCTCCAAGAGCCTCCATCCACTCTCATGAGCTTAATCACTTTCTATATCCATTAGAGTGAGTAGGAGACTTGTAAGAGACCTAGTCATACATGTATACCTTGTGAGGCTCTCACTTCCTTCTCCTCCTAATCTCTCTTTATAAATTGAAGATGAAGAGTCTCTTTCTTGGCTGAGATAGGAGAAGAAGAATAAGGGAAGGAGTCGTTGGTGAAAGGCTTCTCCTAGGTGAAAGTGAGTTAAAGGTTGAAGATCCAAGTCAAGAGCGGGCAAATCCTTGAAGATAGTAGACTTGATATAAGAGTGGGTAAGTCCTTGGAGAAGGTCAAAGAATCATTGCAAGAGTAGGTAAAAGGTGGAATATGCTAGGTCATGGATAGGTAAGTCCTTTGTAAGGTTGTTGGCTCCCTTGTCATAAAATGGAGGGCTAATTATTCATTGACCTAGAAAAGGCTGGTCTTATGTCTTATCTCTTATAATGGAGTATAAGGAGTGAGACATGGTTGAAAATCCTAGAGGTTAACCTCTATAGGTAGTGTATGTACATATCCTAGTTTGGAGGTTAGAACCAATATAAATACTTGTGTTATTGGCATTTGTTCAATATCTCTCCCCCTTGCTATGCTTTTTTAGTTGCACTCCAATTTCATACGTGCAATATTATATTGACAAATACGTTAAAGGTATAATGAATTTTGTTTAAGTGGTTTTAGCTCTATTAACTCTCTCCTACTTTAGAGCCCATTATATATCCAAAAATTGGTATTAGAGCAAGGTATTCTCCATGCAATACTTTCCCAAGTAGGAGAACATGAGTGATAATCAAGGAGGGAAATACTACTTTAACATTCCAATATCTGATGGAAGAAACTTCCTCTTTTAGAAGATAAGAATGAAGTATCACATTCAAAAATCAAATCTTGAGCAATGGAGAATGGTGGATCTTCCATACAAGCAACTGGAGACAAAACTAGAAGAATGGGATGTGTCTATAATGAAGAAAGCAACGTTGAATGCCAAAGGCATCAACATCCTCTATGCCTCTCTTTCCCCTACAAAATTTAGCTAGATTTCCTCTTGTGACATAGCCTATGATATATGGAGAAAACTATGTGTCACTTATGAAGGGACAAAACAAGTGAAGTAAAGTAGAGTCTACATGCTCAATGAACTCTCTAAAGGCTTCAAGATGGAAAAAGAGGAGAGGGTGACATAAATGATTTCAAGGCTTAACACCATTGTAAATGTTGTTGTCATCCTAGGCAATAACATGGATCGTGGGAAGGTAAACTCCAAGATCCTCCATACTCTTCCTCACTGTTGGCAAACTAAGGTGGATGCCATAAAATAAAAAAAGTCCCTCTCTGACATTCCTATAGAAGAACTCATAAGAAATAAGAGGAGCTTGAAGAAAAGAATCAAAAGAATAAGGAGAAGGTGATTGCTTTCCATGCTTCATCAGGTCACAAATCCTCTCAATTTGATGAAGATGCCATGCACTCAAAAGGTAGATTCTATGAAGGCAAGTCTTCTTCATCCTCCCACTACCTCAAAATTGGAAAGAAGGGTCACTTTGAGGATGATTGCCTACAAGTTTAGAAGACCCATCATCACAAGAGAAGGGAAGAGAAATATAAGAAGAAGGATAAATGACACAAAATCTCTAGTGACTCCAAACTCAAGCTCAAGTGAATATTTTAGTGGAGTATCTAACCCAAGATCAAGTGAAGATTTTAATGGACGATCTAGCTCAAGCTCTACTGAAAGTGGAGAATGCCACTTTGATCTTATGGCAAGTTAATATGAAGATGCAAATGAGGCCACTTGCAAATTGATTGACATGAGATATTGATGTGCACATTGGTTTCTCAATACACATAAAAGAAGAAAGTGAGCTATGTATGGGGTGGTAACAAGTAGAAAACAAATGCTAAGAATAGAGGTAATGGTATTCTTGCTCATATCCAATCATTACTTATTTTTGCCAGGTTTGTATGCACTTTACATATACTCTTAGATTTAGTATTGATATATTGTGATTCTCATTACTTTCCTACTAAAAAACTTCCCACGATGCTTTTCCAGTGCATTACTACTTGCTTATACATGTTTGGATATTGTTTATATTTTTATCATGCCTCTAGATATGTTTTAATGAGAAACATGGATTTTTGGACACTACTTGTTGTTGGCTGAGTTTGTCTTGGGGAAACTCAAGAGATGGGCATCCTTGATGTTTTTCAACAATTGTTTTCGGCTGAGTTTGTCCTGAGGTAACTTGACCCACATGCAGTATTGGGTCTTGCCAACAGTTATTGTATACCAAGAAGTTCAAGTCAGAAAGTCGACCAATGACACTGTGCACTGAATATATATATGGATTATTGGATGCAAATATCCCTCTCAACTAAAATTTAAACATATAGCCTTATTCTAGTGGTACATACACATTGGTTCCTTTTCTTGTTATGTATATTTCCATGCCTTAAATTTCCTTTCTTGCATAAAACTCTACCTTTCATATTGATCTCAATTGATATCTCTATATCTTGCAATTACTTATCTTGAGTTGTTATGCATGTTTTGATCATGATCTCTTAAGAACCTATGGTTTTTATTAATTTACTTCCATTATGGTCTAATTTTCTACATCTATATAGTTGTATATATAGTCTTGAGGAAACCTTGTGTTTCTTAGTGGTAATCATCTGTTGGTAATGAAGCATATTGTGCGTAATATCCATCCATTCTTCTTAAATTGCATATTTCTTTGTATGAATATTTCTTTACATCTACTCATAGATTGTTCCTTAACTTATGAATCCTTTGCTATTACCTAGATCCTACTAGTAGTCCTAACTTGTGATATCATCTACTAGTAGTCCGTCTACATGAAGTTCTATTTTTGTTCATATAATAGTATCAAACTATATGCTATGATTGTATCTTGTTTCATGCATAGTTAAGTTTGTTCCTTGACTTGCAAATATTCTATCTCGAGTTTCTTGCATAGTATTGTCTTGTTTATTGCTAGAATTGCAACTAGAATTGTTGAAATGCATGTCTTGATTATCTTCACATACATTACTTGGACACACCCTTTGTTTTTTCTCTTCTACTCTCCCTTTTTTAGACTTTTTCTGTTTTAGATCTTCACCCCCCTCACTTTTTGAAATGATAAAGGGAGAGAAGACATGCCTTATGTAAAGGGGATAAATCATAGATGTAAATCATATATGAGGAGAAGGCATACTTTTTATAAATGTTATGAAAGCTAACCATGCAAGAGAAATAACATAAATTGAGGGGGAGAATATGTACTCAATTCATTGTAACCCTTAGGTTTCTCCAAAGATATAATTTTACTTATTTTATTTAAAAATATTTCAATACATTTATGGAATGGTTTGTCATCTTCAAAAAGGGGGACAATGTTGAGTCAAGGTCTAAATTGACTAGTCTCTTGTCTTGATGATGACTAAATCATTCCACTTATTTGTGTCTAATGCTTCTACTTTAGTGATTTCAAATTCGAAAGACACTCCAAATTCTTATACATGCACATCCTAATTTGAATAAAATCAAGTCATACAAGCACAAGGATTAGGATTGAATAATTGATGCATGAGTTTTGAGTCTCTTTTATAGGCCTATTTTATACTTTTTTATGTATTTATTAATCAATTCATTGATCATATTTGCATAAATCATTATTTTTGACCTGAACACTCTATTTGCATCAAATTATGCTTACATGATTTTATGTATTCCCCAGCCTTATACATGTTTTTCTGCATTTTTTAGGTACTTCATGTACAATGCAGAGTCGGTGCCACCGACCCCTACAGTCGGTGCCACTGAGATCGCAACAGTGGCTGAGCAAATAAGAGATAGCAGACTCGGTGCCACCGACCCCTACAGTCGATGCCACCGAGATTGGTTTAGAGAGGCAGATCAAATAGGCTTACCATCTCGGTGCCACCGACCATCACGCCTTGGTGGTACCGACTCAGCAGGGCAAAGGCCGCAACCCGAAGCTGTCGGTGCCACTGACTTCCTAGTTGATGCCATCGACTCTGTCAGAAATTAGCAATTCAATCAGATCGCCCAGATATGACGATCCACATTATGTGGTACCGTAACTTGTCCTATGACCTAACCAAGGACGGCCAGACCTGGGGATCATCTGACGTTGCACCAGACAAAGACATGAGAAGAGAGAGAGAGGAGCATGGAGCAGAAGGACATCAACCGGGAGATTTGAGCACCTTCGACGGACGATTTTGCGGCCAGAAGACTGCATAACGTGCGTTTCTCAAGGAGGATCATCCAGAACATCTTCTCTCCTGGGGTTACATGAGTTTCGTTCATGTTTCCCACGTTTTCTCCTCTCTCTCCATGTATTTGCACTTGAAAACCATGCGGGGCTAAACCCCTCCTTTCCTTATGACCTGGGAGTAGCCCGGGGAATCATTGTATCGACTTTTGCATGAATTAATATAGATTTCTCTTTATTCCTGGATATATATCTGTAAAATTTAATGATCTATCTATGCTTGATCACCATCAATAGAATTTTAGATTGATAATTGCTCCGAAAGGAAGATTAAAAGTATGAAAATTATAAGTTATACACTTTCCTACGTGTTCCTTGGGAAAGATAACATACAGTTAGTGGAAAGAAACTCAAAGTCTTCGATAATGCACCTAAACTAAGATATAAATTGCTACAGACGTAGAATTGGCTTAGATCTAGGTAGTGGATTGCACCGTGGAAGCGGGCAATTCTGACTATAGGCTTTCTGTCCAGGGTAGGAGTAAAATTTATATTAATCAGGTAGAAATAATATATAATGAGACCCCGTGATGAAATTGGTAATCCTAAGGAATCCATCACATTTGAATCAATCACCCTTTATTTTTATTTATTTTTCTTTTGCTTTATTTAAACTCAAACTCAACCTTTTAATCAGCTTAGCTGATCACATCGTAGTTAGTAGTATTCACTGAGACTACATCTCCTTGAGTTCGAATTGGGCCTCACATAGTCCTATATTACTCGACGCGTACACTTGCGTTTATATGCATGATTTTAGCGTGTCAAGTTTTTGGTGCAGTTGCTGAGGATGACAAGGTTTCAACACTACGAGTGCTACGAGCAACCACTCTAGGCCACCTTTTATTTCTTGTAACTTTATTTTAATCATTGAAATTCATTTCATACATATAAAACAAATTTCATTGGAAGATACTTTCCTCTAGAAAAGACAAATGAGCTGGTGAGGAACATTCACAATTTCAAACAACAGGGAACTGAATCCTATTCTGAAGCTTGGGAGCATTTTCAGAACATGCTCAGGAAGGTCCCTCACCATGGGATAGATCTGGAGAACCAAGTCAAGATGTTCTACTTTAGGCTACACAAAAATGAATGTGTCACTTTAGATAGTGCATGCATGGGGTTCTTTCTCAACAACTAACCCTCTAAGTGTTAGGAGATTTTGAAAAATATGGCAAAGAATCAAGCATGGGGTAATGAGAGAGATCATCCAGAGCAGATCAAAAGCATAGGGGAGTCTAAAGCTATCAAATCTTTGAATGAGAAGCTAGACTTGATAGCAAAGAAGCTACTAGAGAAGGATAATAATTCGTCAGACAAAGAAGGACAAGTGAATTATATGTGTCAGCAAGGATATAGGAACAATGACTACTCGTGGAGAAAGGATCCCAAGTTTTCTTAGAAAGACCTAAATAACTTCCTACAGGATCTAGATCAACATAATCGACACAGGAACAATCAACAACAGTGACCTATAGCAGAGGAGAACATAAATGAAATCTTGAATAGGATAGTGAAACAAAATGAGAAATTAATAAACAACTTCCAACGTGATCTCCAGAATCAAGGGGCCTAGATGAGGATTTTTGAAACAACTTAGTCTCATCTAGTAGCATATGTGACTGCCTTGAAGAAGCCTACACAACATGGTTTTCCAGTCCTAGGCATCTTTGTAGTCATGCCATGTGACACCATAGTCTTTTGTTACCTCAAAATCTGCAGTCTTGGTGTCGACTTCGTTGGGACATCCAGGGAAAATCTAGAGAGGATCATATTTGGATAATTTTAGTGGTGTTTCCACCTCTTCAAGTGTTGGGTTGAAAATTTTTGTCTGGCCAACATGGTCATACTGATTATGTGCCATGCTTTTATAAATTGTAGAATGCTCAAGGCGTAGTTTCTCCAAAGGGGGAGTAGGCATCCTTTTGATTGCTTACTCATTTGGAGGTATAACTTTACTCTCAGATGATAGGTTGTTCTAGGCAGTCAGGACACCCTAGCCTTCATCATTGATGAGGGAAATCTCCCCGATGTTGGAAGTGATCCCAAGATAGTCCTCATGGTTGTTCTTGGCAACCTCTTGCACGAAGTAAGGCAATGTCATGGGAACAATTGACTTATTTGAGTCTGGATGGTATTTAGTGGAGGCCACAGTACAAGAAAAAATACACATCAAGACCCTTATTATTCGGATTGAGGTCCCATTGATATAATACTCTAAGTTAATGCTCTTCTTCTAGTAGAATGTGTTGGGATTCACAACTCAAATATTGAGCCAGTGGTAGACAATTAAGATAACCTATGTGGGTCAGGTCTCTGCCATAACATATGGGCTTCCAATATAGTATCCACTTGGTGATACTAGGTTGTGTGTAGGATGGTCCATAGAATACTAAACGTAATCCTTTATGTCTGGGAGGGATCTAGATATCCAAGTGTGTCTTTGTTGCCAGGCTCCCATTCATTGGTCCAGATGAATGTTTGTCTCTTGTAGCTTCTGAGTGAACAATGTAGGATCGTAGGATGTTTCCTTCTATGTGGTGGTACCTTGATGATATTAACAATGTGTATCATTTAAGGCAGAGCAGAAGTCATCCTCTTTGATGCATGCTACGGTGTTGTGATTGTTGTCTTGAATGGTGATGATGGCATGGCCTAACTGGTTCTTCAATCTTTAATGTAGTGATGAGGGAACCACATGACTCTGATGAATCCATGGCCTCCCCAAGAGGAGGTTGAAGGAGGGACTCTACCCCATGACCATGAAATGAACCTTTAATGTTTGTGAGTGATTTCACCCAAAGCATCTTTGATTACTCCGTCGAAGGAGGGTTCTTTCTTTGTGTCAAGTGAATGTCGCAGGGATCCTTCCCTAGGCTTATTAGTGTCTTTAAGGGATACACATTGAGTCATGTGTCATTGTCGATGAAGCATGGTAGTATCTTGAGGCCGTTGTATATTGTAGTGATTAGTAATGGCTTGTTGTGACTTCCTCCTATTGGAATCTCATCCTCAAATAATGAGATCAAGTGTGGGGTTTTGATTAATCTAGTAGTTCCTGCAATAGTTTTTGAATGTACATTTTTAGAAATGTCAGCCCCTTTTAGAGTCTTCATGATTGCTTCTCGATGTGCCAACACTTTTGCTGACAACACTTCCCCTTCTAGTATGTTGAGAAACTAGATTTTATTTGAACCTTTGAGATTAGTATCCTTGCAAAGGTTAGGTGTCAGAGATACCTTCTTGGTATTGATAGGTGGAATGGACACTTTTTTGTCCCCCTCTTCTATAATGCTGGTAGGGACTCCTACATAAGTAGTCACCTTCTCTTTGCCCTTGTGAAGAGGTGTGGCACCTGTGATAGGATAAAGAACTGATCATCTTTTTTTGTGACATGTGAGGATTCTTGGGAGATACCACAGCCTTAGGGTGAGGAATTGTAGGGACTGATGCCTTCATGACCCAAACCTTCCATACTTTTGTCCCTTGCATGACTTTCAGTATGTTGGTTGTGCCTTCTTCTCCTAGAGGGTCCCATGTATGTTGATCAGGTGCACTTTATATCCCTGGTGGGTTCTTGGCATGCCAATTGGTCTTATGTGATAAATGGGATTATGGGATTTTGATTCTGGACTGATATGATGATGTGAATACTTTGAAACTAGTTCTTGATTGCTTGATCTTGAGAAAAGATGGGTTCGCATGGTGAGACTTCTGGCAATGAGATTATAGACACCATATTGGAGGATGAAGTCACCTCATTTGATGTGACTACGTGGACCTTAACATCATCTATGAGAACTTGTAAGGCATGTTTGAGTATGATTTGTGAATCTATCGTGTGGCCCTTTGCTTGGTGAAAATCACAAAGGTGTTGGTGCTTTAGATCTTTGGCAAAGGATTCAATGTATCCCTTATGGCTGGAAACTTAAATAGGTGCTTGAAATCTAGCTAGATAGTACTGAGTGATGCTCTCAAAGGGGTGAACTTCCTTTTTGGTTTGGAATGATCCTCTGTAGATGGAGTAGTTGTTTCCAGCTTGACATGAGGTGTCAAATTACTCACTATCAGAGGAGTGTTTGCAGATGTGTGTTGTATTGATGGTTGGAAGGAGTCAATGGAGGAAGTAAGATAGAGTTGGAACTCCGGTCAAGGAGTCAAAAATCCATCCTTGCTGCTAGAAACTCTCCAAAAAGCTTCACCCTAGAGTGGAGAGAAGAGAATGGAGGATATCCTTGTTGCAATTGTTGGAGAAGAAGGAAGAAGAAGGTTTCCCTCCCGAGAAACCAACTTTTCTCCCTTGGAATGCCTCCAACTCCTCTTGGCTCTCCCTCGCTTGAGTCCCACTCCAAATGGTTTGAAACAATTTGTGCTTATTGTCCCAAGATGGCTTGGGGTCATATATATAAGCATGGAGCAGTTACATCCACGTTTGATATAAATATGCATGTGACACAACATGTTGGATGGCCGACACAACATATTATATGAAATAACTGAATTCAAACTGCCTCGATCGATGATGACATGGAATGTTTCTGCAATTCGAGTTCTAGAACCAAATTTTGGACTGTGACATGGCGTGTAGAAATCTTGACATGATGGGTTGATGTAATTTAGGGAGTTCTGGATCCAAGCTCTGGATTGTGGGCGTGTTGCTTTCTAGACACGACGTGTCAGTGACAGTTTTAGCAACATTGATTTTCTAAATGTTTAGATTATTAGGAAATGTGTCGATGGATGATATGATGGTGTTTTCTCCCCATTTTGATGGTAAATAGTGTACCTACAATATAACAATAAAGTGGAAAATCTAGCATGCTTAAGAGTGATTATAGGGTGAAATTGATTTGGAAATTCAACTAAAAGTGGTCCAAAAGATGATATAAAATACGCACATTATAAGGGTGGTGGTGCATGGCCATAATAGTTGTTTGGTGGCCATGTGTACTATGGGGCATGTACAGAGGTTGATAGTTGGGCAACATTGCATGATCTTGTTGTTGTTCTGGTGTTGGGTCATGGACATTATAAGATGTTGATGTGTATGCTGGTGAGATCTGTATGGCTGGTAGTTGTCGCTTACCCATCCTAGTGGGGATGAGCACTGCCCCTACCTCGACATTTATAGTTTTTTGCTTTCATCCACTTGGACTTCTAGATGAGCATTGAAGAGGTGATAATGGCTGGAAAGAGAGACCGATGTTTTGATATACCCCTTTCTTAATGGAATTTTCAATCTGTGCACCTACTTATATGAGTTGTGGGAAGGCTTATGCATTTGCAAAGATAAGGGGGTGGTAAGTGTAAAGACCCAAAGTCTCTACTATATACATGATAAACAAATCATCAATTGGATAGCAGCGGAAGAATAAAATCTTGACTTTATTCAAAATGTATAAAGAGTACATTATAAAATTTCCACAAAGGAAGTACAACTTTACACAAGCACAAGGATCTAGGTAGAGGAAGACTTAACTAATACAACATTGTCTCCAAGCAAACAACTCTATAACATAAAAGCAAACATGTTCACTCATGCTATATATTCCTTTCTTCTTATCCTATCCTTGTGTTCACCAAGCTTCCATGCGCACTCTGATCCTATCCTGGATGGTTGGGGCCATCCAGCAAGAGAAAGATAAACAAGGTATGTGTTAAAAATAAGGGATAGGACAAATCATAATAAAAAGCTTTACAATATAAAGGATTCTCCACAATAAGAGATTTCAAAAGGAATGAGGCTAATATATGAATATTCCAATAAATAACAGATCTTGCCACCATTAATCATCACATTACAACAAATATTTTCATGTAGATATATTGGACTAAATTAACTATAGTAGGGTCAAGACACCACTGAGTCATTGACCTAAATATATATTTTGGGTAGAAAAGCACACCCATAGGCAGAAAAGCACGCCTCTGTATATATAAGGGTAGAAAAGCACACCCCAGGTAGAAAAGCACACCCTAATGGTTACGCATAAGCGTCTACGATAGCTAGCTAGTCAAATTATCTACCATGCATAAAATAGTGGCAAAATATATCATTCATTAGACATTTGTGTCATAAGACAAGCACAATAACATTGGGGTCATTGGAACCAATTCCACCTGTAAATAATATTCCAATAGAATCGGATATGTCAAAGTGAAACAAGAGCAAGTATATCAAAAGATGAGACAACAACGGTATTAGAAGCATAAAATAAGTTAGGAGCCAATAAATGCAATTAGAGGGAAATGAGGCTAGCACAATAATGAGTGGGGTTGGGTAAAAGCCCAACTGAAAGTTAGGTAGTTTGCACATTATATATTCCACACATTCATCATAGTTGTTCACATACATAGGGGTCGGATACAAAATAGGGTGCACATACCTTAGATATAATGCATTACCATCATATCCACCAAACAGATAGTATCCAAAATCCATCCACATAATATCCTAGTTACATCATAACACATGTATTAATATATATAAAGGCATAAATCATAGGAAAAACCCTAATTTTACAAAACTACGATTTAGAGTTCAAAACCAAGCCCAAAAGATTACTCATAATCTCCTGATTAAGAAAACATATTTTATTACACAAAACAGAGTTAAAATGAATTAATTATGTATTTTAAAACATTTACATATTAAAAATGCCAATCAAAGCAAACTTCGGAAAACCCTTGAGAATCAGGTCTCAAAAATCATAAAATCAGATTCTACGTTAAAAATTCTTTCCATCGACTATTTATTCGTATTTTTCTGACAAAGGATCGATTTACTATGAATTAAGTAAACCTGACCAATCAGAAATTAAGAAAAAGCAACGTAGGCAAAATAAAAACACTTGGGCCACCGAGACCGGGCCCACGCTGACATGGGCCAATCAGCTTTGGCCATGTCAGCCTGTCCAGGCTCGCTGGGCCTTGGTCAAAGGCGGATAAACAAAGAGGCAAAAGACCATTTTGCCCTTGCTCGCCAAAGCAAAACAATTAAACGACGAGGGCAGAAGAGTCATTTGCACAAATCGGTCGCCTGCGACAAAGAAGAAACCGAGGAGGGGGAAAATACGAGATTACCCCTGGGTGTTGAGGCATCGCCCTCACAGGGGCATGACCCCGGGCATCTTTACACAGCCAGGCTTCTTCCGCCTAGACCATGGCGATGGAGTAGCCTACTGGAGTTCGACTCCACAATCTTGATCACGAAGCATAGGCTATCGGTACAAACCAAAGACGTCACTGACATCCCCACCGCTCGGCGACCTCGTCGAGCCCAGATTTGAGACTCGCATCAATCAGGAGCTCTGAGAGGGCTCCGCCGAGGGTCAAGAACAGAGGACAAGGGCCGGCGATCAAAAAGCATCGAAGACCAAAGGCAAGGCTGCCGTTTAGGTCACCGCCACACTCGCTGACATGAGGCGAGTTCAAAGGTGACACCAGAGAAGGCGGAGGAGCTCGAAAACTCGAAAGAGCAGGTGGCGGTGGAGTTCGACGGCGAGGTTATAGGACCCAGTGATAGGGGACGTCGCGAGGCGAATGAAAGATAGGAAGACGGAGGACGGTATCCGTGGAAGCTTACCCTGTCCTTAATTGAACGGAGGTGCTCGGAGATGCGAGCAGCAGATCGGAGTCACCGGAGATGCAAAGCGAGTAGGTCCAGGAGGAGGAGACCAGTTGGGCACAAATTGAGAAAAGAGGAGAACTGTAAGGGGGTCTGGGGTGCTAAAGAGTCCCTTATATAAGCATAATAGGGGCCGAGACTCCCTCTGCAACCAGGGGCGGAGAAGAGGTGAAAGGGGGATTGAGGTGTTTCATGTTCAGGGCATGAGAGAGGGTTAGCCACGGCTTGCTAGGACCGCCAGAGAAAAACGAAGCAAACGCACGAGGAATCACGCCAAACGGTCACTCAGGGAGGGAGATCGGATCAAGGGATTCGGCGGTCGGCTCTGTTCGCAGACTCGCGAAACGGCTGGAGGAAGAAGACTGTGCGAGGACCGCTGGATCGCACGGAGAAGAAACCCCGACCATTAGATCAAAGGACCACAGTGGTTCCGGTTGCGTGACATAGATAAATAACGGACAAACGATGTATTAAATGAAATCAATGCAATAACTATAGCTACACCATATTAAAAGTTTATAAAATGGATTTGAAAGGTCAAATAAACTCCAAACAACACCAAATTTGAACCATAGGCTGATAATAAAGTCTAGAACAATGCTATGCAATCACTTTCTCGTTTAATGCATAATATGGCCATTAATAAATATATGGCTCATAAAAGAGTATAATAATATATTAAAATCAAGGAATTGTATGAAAAAGCTCATTAATGAGAAACATGTGAGTAATCTCGAGATATAAAACACATTAGGGTACAAATAATCATTACTCAACAAAATAACATATTAATGTGAACTAAAATCATATTTTGAGGAGAGAGAAACAACAAAGGTTAATATACACATATATGAATTCAATTACACATTATTAATAATATATTTATCCAAAAAGCTCCAAATTAATATAATCTACTATATTATCCCATTAAGGACCAAATTACATAATTAACCCTAACTTATCTTCTAATGTGGTTTATTTGTGCAAACACCCCTCAATTTACATCAATGAGGGTAAATAGTGATTTCAACATCAAATTGTGCTTAAATTGCACAACGAGTCCAAGAATGATCCAAAAGGATGTGAAATTTATGGAAAAGGTCCAAATGGACTAAAAGGCAAAGAAAAGCTCAAGAATGGGTAAATTGCAGGGAACACCCTGAGATTCAGTATGTTACAGTAAGAGTTGGCATGGTGGCTCTAATCACCATGTTGAAGGCCTCATTATCTATAAACTTGAATTCTAGCTGAGTAGCTAGATCCCTTCATTGTCTGACGAACTTGAAGAAGCTTTTTTCCACCTTTTGTTGCAGTGCAAGTCTTTTTTTGGTTGGGACCTGGTATAGATTCCAGGAATATTGATCAATAAAATTCTTGGCCATTTTGTCCCATGTGGCGATGGCAATGATGTCCTTTTTATTCTACCATGCCAACGTGAGACCAATCAAGGTCCGTGTGAAATAGCATATTAGTATTCTATTGTCATCTTGGACTTCCACCATATCTAAGCAATATGCCTTTATGTGGGCCATGGGATTCCGCTTTCCGGAGTACTCATCGAATTTTGGCATGTTGAAGTTGTCAGGTAGCTTTGCATATCAAAAGTGGTAGAAATCATTGAACGCCTTTCCATTGTCCTTCTTACCTTCTAGTTGTTTGATCTTTTGCAAGTCTAGAGCGTAAGGCATCTATGGCCGTAGATTCCTATGTGATGGCTCCCTGACATTCAACCACCACATGTATCACTAGTGGTTTGATTATTGTTGGTGATGCCATGCATATAGGTGGTGGGAATTTATACCCTCCTCCTATACATGGGTTGTACCAGGAGTCGAGTGGTGGATATAGAGAGTGCAGGATGGGGTCCGGTCCTCAGCTATTCAGATGTTGTACTTGATACTTTGTGGTGGTGTTGGCCTTGTTGACCACTTGGGGATCCCCTTGTATGGATGAAACTTCTTCTTTATTTTTTTTCCTCTAGCTTCTCATTGAGAACTCAAGAATGGTGTTGCTGCCTCCTGAATTATTGGGGCTATCCCAATGTTCTCTAATAATGTACCCTGATAGGGCCGCATGCGGCTGAAATATTTTTGGTTGAGGTGGGTGGGAACCTCACATGCCATATGGGAAGAATGGCATGGATGACCTGACATGTGTAGTTCCATGTCCAGTGAACCTTAGGTAGTGCCACCCTCTTACATATGCCAAGCTCATTGGAGGCAGGAAGGGTATGTTGGGAAGCTTTTATTGTGAAGGTCCTTCTTGAGCAGCGGATGCCTCAAATACTACGTCTACTTCCTTGAGTTTTTTCACCTTTGTTGATTTGTCTTGCTTATTGTGGACAACATCCCCCTTGGAGCCATTGTCAAATTGATGATTTGTACTATTGTTCCCGACCATCCGAGCTTATTATTGGCGTGACCGGGTAAAGTACGGGCTTCTTGCTTTTCCCACGAAGTCCTAAAATTTACATTTGAGGGATTTAAAAGTAGGGTGTAACATGATGAGAAGATACTATGTGTTTTGGGACATGTCCTACTACACACATTATACCATATTATATGTTAAAAAGACTTCTACTTTGGTCTGGGAAGTGTATAAAAGGAATACTCTTGAACTTCTTGCAACCTTCTAGTAATGGGGGATACATGTGGTTTTTCTTGTTATTATTTTTTGGTGGTTGGTTATGTCCCTATATTGGGTGATAAGAGGGAATTTGTCCACTTATGTGTGAGATATGTTTTCCAATGCCCCGGTAGAAAGAAAAAAAGGATGGTGGATGTGATGTTGCTTTGGGGATGTGCTAAAAAAAGCCATTCAAACTAGGATGGAAGGTGGGGGTTTGAGTGGTTGGTCAAGATTAAGGAAGCCCTCATTGGTCCAATGATTGCTCTTAATCAATCGTTTTTATTCCCAAGGATGCCTCATCCAACGGGGTTACCAAACTGAAACCCTTAGCATCATCCATGATACCCTAGCTTCCTTCTAGTTTGAGGGGTTTCCTTGGGGAGTTATTATGAGGAACGGTTGGCAAGGAGGAAGTGACGTTTGGGATTCTCCTTCTTTATGAAATTCAATAAGAGGCCACAGTATAGTTTCAGTTCGTAGTATATGGCCCTATTTAAGAAGATGAATTGTATGATTGGACCCATTTCAGGTCATAGTCTAGGTCTCAAAGAGGATTTGAAAGTTGACATGGGACCAATTTAAGGTCATAGTCTAGGACCACAGGAACCAGACCCAACATTGGCAAATGGCATCTTACACAACATGGAGGAATTCCACTATTTGCCCAAGTGTTGAGGACATACTCCTCTTTGGGGAAGGGTTTGAATTGAGATTGTTAATATTTAAAAATGATTATTTGGACTGAGATTTCTAGTCTTTAAAAAAGATTGTTTTATTTGAGATTATTAATCTTAGAAAATTATTATTTAATTTTAGGTTGTTAATTTATGAAAAATATTATTTTATTTGAGATTGTTCGTTTATAAAAATAATTGTTTGAAAATGAGATTGTTAATCTTTGAAAAATATTGTTTGAATTAGATTGTTAATCTTTCAAAATCATTGTTTGATTTGAGATTGTTAATCTTTAAAAATATTGTTGGAATTGAAACGGCTAATCATTGAAAGAGATTATTTAAATTAAGATTGTTATCCTTCAAAAATAATTGTTTGAATATGAGATTATTAATAATTAAAGAAGATTTTTGAATTGAGATTGTTAATCTTTGAAAAAGATTATTTGAATTAAAATTGTTAATCTTTTGAAAAATATTATTTTAATTGAGATTTTTGATCTTTGAAAAAGATTGTTTGGATTGATATTGTTTGTCTTTGAAAAAAGACTGATAGAATTGAGATTTATTATCTTCAAAAGATATTATTTGATATGAAATCATTAATCTTTAAAAAAGATTGTCTAATTCTTCACATGAAAAGGGTTAGTTGTCGGATCCTAGATGGGTGATTAGATGCTCTAGATTGGGGTTGAATAGAGCTGAATGCACTTAAACAAAATTCATTAGACCTTCAAGATATATCACAAGATAAGGTTGCTAAATAGGAAGTTTGAGTGAAACTAAAACACGCATAGCAAGGAAGAGAGAGATTGAACATACACCAATAGAAAAGCTATTTAGAGTGGTTCCACACTCCAAACTAGAAGTGAGTCAGTCCACTACCTAGAGAGGTCAACCTCTAGGATTTCTTAACCATTGCATTCTTATATTCATTCATAAGATTTACAATACATGACCATACAAAGGGCTTACCCATCCAAGCACAAGGAGATATCCACCTTACCAAGGACTTACCCACTTTGCTTGACTCTTTAGACTTCACCAAGGTCTTACCCACTCAAGTACAAGTCTTCTGCCTTCAAGGAATTTGCCACTCCTCTTGGATCTTTAACCTTTGCCTTCACCTTCACTCAGAGAAGCTTCCACCAAGGACTTACCCACTTAAGCAAGGAGTGTTCTGCCTTCACCAAGGGCTTACCCACTCTTACTCCAAGTCTTCAACCTTGATCTTCACCAAGGGACTCCTTCCCTTGTTCTTCTTCACCTCTCTTAGCCAAGAGAGAGAACCTTCATCTTCACGGTTGAAAAGAGAGATAGGGAGGTGGTGGAAGTGAGAGCCTCACAAGATATTCATGTAGGACTAGCTCTCTTATAGATTTCCTACTCACTCTAACGAATGTAGCAAGTGATTAAGCTTAGAGAGAGAGAAAGGAGGCTGTAGGAAGCACTCAACTATAGAATAGGAACCTCACATAGAGTTTTGCATTGAATGCTCAACCTTGGAATGAATCCCAAGGGGTCCTATTTATGATTGGGGATACCCCTTAACCTTTGGGAACACCTAAGAACAAAAACTAGCCATTTTTTGGCTTGTAACAGATATATTTTCACTTGTTGCGACTCCACACTGGCTAGAAACACTTTTCTGGACTTTTCCGTTTAATGCAATTGGTTGAGTTTCTATAAAGGTAACTCACCCACTAAAAGACAAGACCAATTTAGGCCATCGGTCAAGTTTGTCCTGGGGTAACTCAAATGATTCACTTAAATCAGTTTTGGTCAGTAGAGGGATCGGTCAAGTTCTGTGAAGTGTAAACTCGACTGATCAAAAGTCATTTTCAAGATCCAATCAGGATCAGTTGAGTTTGCAACTCGACCGATGAACAACTTGATATGAATTTTGGAAAATGGCTTTTGAGTGCTTAAACATTCGATCTAAGTGCTCCTGATTTTTTCTAAGCTTAATTACAAGTCATACAATCATTAAAAGTGATTTACAACATGATTCTAATGGATTTGCATCATATTACAAAAATGTGCACTTGTATTGACTTTGACTTGTCTTTTCTCCAATTTGAGATGCGCAAGTTGGGGCATTTGGAGTGTGTCTATACCTAATCTGAAATCACTCAAGTAGAGACATTAGACATAATTAATTGGAATGGTTTAGTCATCATCAAAATAAAGATTTAGTCAATTTAGACCTTGAGTCAACATTAGCAGCAATCTCAAGAATTCTCTGCAGACAACAGTGAAGATGGGACATATGCAAAGGAAGCAAAACAACCCTTCCCTTTTTAGCCCATGAGGTTAGATCCATGTGATGTTCTCACTTAAGAACGATGTGCATATAAGGGGTTGGTTCTTATTTTCTCTATGGATAGACAACACTCATCGATGGGTAAACTAGGTTCAAAGGATAAAGGTACTACTCCCAATACACCTTGTGACTACTGCAACCATAATCAATCATGAGTGCTAGGAGAGTGGGATGTTTTCAATGCCTTTGGATCTCCAAATTAATGTTGCATTGATACCTTTACTGGAATCCCGTGTCATTTGTAGGGATCCAAAGTGAGTTTGGCACTCGATCCATGACACATGGGTTTGTAGGTCACCACCATGTTTTATACAAAAAAGAGGACAAAATATGGATTCTTGAAGCAACGATGTCAATCTGAGCAAACAAAACTAGAGATAAGGGTGATCTAGTTACGAGTGGGGAAGTATTAGTACCCCCATATCACCTGATAAATCAATATTAAGATACTATATTATTGCAGAGAATTGAGCAATTTCGTATGGTTAAATTAAATAAAACACATAAAAATGGCTTTTATTGGTGGGCATGCTTTTAGGGCTGAAGATACATGGATCTATAATTGGCTCTAGAGGGGGTTGATAGATCTAAAACCACTTAAATAAAATCCATTATACCTTCAACATATTTGGCAAGATAATACTGCAAGAATGAAATTTGAGTGCAACTAAATAAGCATAGCAAGGGAGAGAGAGATTGAACAAGCACCAAATAACATAATTTTTGTAGTGGTTCCAACCTCCAAACTAGGAGATGTACATCCACTACGTAATGAGGTCAACCTTTAGGATTTTCAACCATGTCTCACTCCTTATATAACATTATAAGAGTTACAACATAAGACCCCCCTTTTCTAGGTCAAGGGATAACTAGCATTCCTACTGATGACAAGGGAACCAATAACCTTATAAAGGACGTACCTATCCATGAATAAGAGATTTTCTCCTTACCAAGGACTTACCTACTCTTGCAATGAGTCTTTGGCCTTCTCCAAGGACAACCCCAACTCTTACAACAAGTCTTCTGCCTTTAAGGGTTTACACAATCTTGACTTGGATCTTAAGCCTTAGACTTCACATTCACCGAGGAGAAGATTTTCACCAAGGGACTCCTTCCCTTCTTCTTCTACTACTCTCTTAGCTAAGAGAGAGAATCTTCATCTTCAATGTAGAAAGAGAGTTCGAGAGGTGGAGGAAGTGAGAACCTCACAAGATATACATGTAGGACTGAAGGTCTTACAAGTCTCCGACTCACTCTAATGGATGTAACAAGATTAAGCTCATGAGAGTGGATGGAGGCTCTTGGTAGCTAAATCTCTCTCAACTATAGTATAGGGACCTATATGAAATTTTAATAATATTTGGTAAAATACATTATAGACATCTTTTCAAACTTTCATAATTTTGTATGATGCTTTAATTTTACAGAGTTTGGTGTCCGCCGAGTTTCTTTTAATAACAACTCGACCGACCATGCTACAGACTGTAGTATAGAAGTATAATATTTGATATTTATTTATTTATTTGTAACTCTGAATGATCTGAAACTTTTACTAGAGCTCTAATATTTTGTCTCACACAACATGCTAAAGTTTCACAATTTTTAGAGGAGCTTTGACCTATTAAGTAGACGATTTGTAGTAACAATTTTATGATTGAACATTTGAAATAAAATGAAGTGTAGAGTTGGTTCAAATTTGCAATTTTCCCAAGCACGTTAAATGAACTATATAAGTAACCTATCACCCAAGGAGCTCTCATATTTCATCATTCCTATTAGAGAAACAAAATTCTAGAGAGAGAGAAGAGCTAGGGTTTTGAGAGGAGAAAGTGGTTGAGATGTTGACCTAGGGTTTCACCATCTGAGAAATGATGAAATCAAATAAATTTAGCTTCTTTGCATAGTCTCTTATGGTGAATCTTTTGTCACATGTCAATATTTCATCCATCCCTTAATTTTATTCGAAATGATGTCCAATCTCTCTTTCTTCTCACTCTTTTTATGCTAGTCTCCAATTATAGGGTTTCAGAGTTGAGAGGAGGAGGAAATGGATTCAGTTGCTAGAGTTTGATTGGATTTCTAGAAATTTAATTTTTGAACTATGTTTTTAAGGTACTTGTCACATTATGTGAGTGTTTGTCTCCCTCTTAAGATTTGTATTCATGTTGAAAGCCTAATTCTATTTGGCTAAAATAAATAGAAACATGGTTCGTATCTATATATGATTGGATTTTGATTTGGAAAGATAATAGGGAATCAAATTCTAATGATTTTTATTATTTCTCATTAAATTGAACTTGATTAGTTCATAATATGTTGATTGACATTTCATTCAAAATTCGATGGACAAAGGACTATGCTATTTTATGTGAATATTGCCTAAAAATCATCCCAATGCCTGATTTGCTTGAGAATTGAATTGATATATATAGAATCATACTTGAATTGTATTAGAATGAATTATACAAGTGTACTGTTGAATCTTGCTGAAATTGAATATGATATATACATAAGGATCAATATGAGGTGGAGATATTCCTTGTTTATTGGTTTTGTGATCCGGGATTGAATCAAATGAATAAAGTAATCAATGTATACTTATCATTGATGAATGAAATATGTGAAAATGGAAACTTGGGTTTCCATGTGTTTGAATAACCTTAATAAACCCCTGCACACCATGATGAAATTACCATATGATATGATGCTTATGAGGTGTTAAACTAAGGATGACTTCTTTAAAACCTTACAAGTTTAGTATTAAGTTGAGTATGAGTGATAAAGCTAGAACTTATATGTAATGCTGTAAATGTGATGAAATGTGGAATACTACCATGTTTACTTCTAGTTGTAATAACTGTAATTGTTTTCCTTTACTTTCGCCGGCAAGAGGAGGGCAGGATGAATAGATAGCCTCCTGACTTCTAAAAAAGACGAAGAAGATTATGAGTCTTACTAATATGATCTAATCCTAATGCATCTGTTTTAGTATAATATATGGAATAATGAGTAGCCCTCACATGAATGTGGGTCCTTTTATACAGGCTGCATAACAATGAATTGGGAAGGATGATTAGATATTATGATGTAAGAATATGTAATCTAATTCATTTTCTTAAGATAAGGTGAGTATTTTATAAGAGACATAATGATATTTGTTAATTACAACAATGCTATTGGAAGTCAATGACATGGCACACTCAACTATTTAGAAAATAGGAGATGGGCAAGAAGGACTGGATGATGATGACAAGTTAAAAATGAAATTAATGAAATATGTATGATGATTAACATATTATATATTTTCCGATTACATGTGTGTTGACCTAAATTGAATAAAATATGTTAAAATCATATTATGAAGGATTTCAATGAGAGAGAAAATTTATATATTAAGTATAGAATAATTTGTTCCTAGAGTAGTAGTGAACATGAAATGAAAGAATTTCACACTAATGAATATGAAATGAAGGGAAAATGTTGAAAATTAGTAGATGGATCTAAGAACTAGCCCTAACCCTATGAGCTATGTGATGCTAATGGATAATGATACCAAACAAGGAATCAAGGAATGCCCATGAGTATTGTTTATTTAAATTGCAACATGTGGTTCAAATATATGACTTGATTTATAGAAATTTTATCTTGCATTATAATTTTATGTTAGGATACTTGTATTCTAAAGATGGCCTTTTCTAATAGATTTCAATTGCGTTCACTTATGCGTCAAATAGTATCTGTAACTGGAGAGTGGTAAACAATAAGAGGGAATTATTATATTTGTTTTGCATGTTTATACTTGAGATTCATTTATATCATTATAAATTGAATAGAATAAGTATGTGTTGCATGTTAAGCCTATTCTAAGCATGATGAATGACATGAGATGTCTATATTCTTATGTTGTTGATAGTTCTATTAATACTTGATGAGAATGATGATATGAAATGAATAGATAAAATGTATGTTGAGATAGAATTTACATTTTTTGATTACTTTTAAGAAACCCTGATGATGTATATGATGGACAATGAGATTATGTCTCAGGCTGAAAACCCACTGAAGAGGATAAAACCCTGATGGGGGGTAAATATTTAACAATGAGATTATGTCTTAGTCTAAAAGCCCACTGATGATGATTGCTATGAGATGATGTAGACATGTGAGGAATTATATGTGTTGCAAATTACAAATTGTTGTGCTTCTTGTTTTGGTCATTGACTTTCTTGACAAGCCTAATCTATTTTAGGTTATTCTAGCTACGCAAGAATACACACATATGATACATGATGTTTTGGATTCTTTTAAGATGAGTAAAAGAAATCAATAACAAGTGATATGATAACAAATAGGTGCCCTGAACATTGTGAGTTTCCCTTGAGGTCCACACTGGAGAAACAAAACTTTTCTCCTTGCAGTAATCGATGAATTATGAGAAGGAATTCCAAAGTGTGGATCGAGACCTTAAAAGTTGGACCACCAAGATTTAGGAATGAGTCATGTAGAGTGACTCTAGCCCTAAATCCTTGTTGTGAAAGTCTATGTCCATGAGGAATCAAATCTGACAAAATGAAATATGTAAAATATGAAAATATGAGAAATGTTGTGAAATGTGATATATTGTTTTTCTGGTTCCTATCTTGTATACCCGAGATGAGTACATGAACCTCTTTAGGTAACCATGAGGTGGCCAGGTTCTATTGTTGATATCTAAGGGTAACTAGATAAACCCTAAGATAGTGATGGTGAGTCACTGACACGAGAATCAGGTGTGGCAACTTCTACTTGGTGAGGTACTAGCCAAGTAGTTTAAGGGAAAATGAATGAAAGATTACAAGTTGTGTAGAATATGATTTGGATGTTTGTTAGATTCCTTGTACTGCTAGCTGATAATTTTCCATTGCTGATTATGTTACTTGTTGTGGGAAATAATCATTCTGTTATAGAGATTACCCATTTCATATTCTAACTCGTCTTGTTGACAAGTAGTGAATGTTGGGATCTATATCCACTCTGAATATAATTTGGATTGCTTGCTTTTTGATAGTACTTTTTGGTAGACATGTCTTATGTATACTTAAACTTCAGGATAACAGGATGTGTTCCTGGTTCGGCTGCTGGAGTGTCACAAGATGATGTTATGGTTATATGTTGATTCTAAATATTTAGATCTTGATATGCCATTCATACTAAAGTATTGTCAATCTGAATTAAGTAGCATCTACTGATCTATTAAGAGGCATGCTCTACTAAAGGATTGTCATTTTGAATTAAGTAGCATCTACTTATGTGTTTGTATACATACTCTAAAGGATGTTTTAAAGTCACATCTTGATCTAAGTGATTACCTTATCTGTTTGATTAGATTATCATTATAAGTAGATTTTAGTATATGTTAGAACTATGTGCTAAACTTGTCAATAATTGCATGTTTCTTTTAAGTTCATTATACTTAACATGATGTTGATGTATGTACTCAGCTTGAGTAGGAGGTATCCACTCACTGGGCTCTATATGAGTCTCATGAGGCTGTTTCAAATGTTTTTAGGTATAATGCCATCTAGTGGAGAGGTCGTGAAAAAGAATATATAAATAGGATAATCTAGTTAGATTAGATTGTCCTTGTACACTCTCTTTCCTGGGATCGGTAGTATGCATTCTTAGATAACCATGGGATGAAGCCCAAGGGATCCTATTTATAGTTGAGGATACCTCCTAGTCATTTAAACCATATAGGATGAACTCTATCCTTTTTTGTGAGAGTTCAATAGATATATTTCACTTTGGGACTTTCTACATTGGCTAGTTGTTGCACATAAGAATTGGTTGTCGGTCAAGTTGTCCCCATAGATAACTCATCTAACAAGACTCCTTGTCTTTCCAACTACATTGGTCAGTCAAGTTATCTACTGATAAGAAACTCGACTGATAGAGGATCCTGACAAAGCTAATATCAAGGATTGGCAGCTACCTCAAGGCAAACTCGACCGAGCAAACCACCTATCTTGAAATTTGTCAAGTCCTCTAAAGTGTAATATAATTCATCATAATTTATTCTATTGTTCTTATGAGCTTAATTACAAGTCATAGAATCATTACAAGTGATTTACATCAAAGATATAAGGAGAAAACTATCTATTATTGACACACTAAAACCGTGGGTATAAACGCAAGTGTACGCGTCGAGTAATATAGGCCTATATGAGGCCCAAGTCGAACTTAGGGAGACATAGTCTTAGTGACTACTACTAAATATGGTGCGATTAGCTAAGCCAATTAAAAGGTTGAGTTTGAGTTTAAACAAAGCAAAAGAAAATTAAACAAAAATAAAGGGTGATTGATTCAAATGAGATGGATTCCTTAGGATTACCGATTTCACCACGGGGTCTCATTATATCTTATTTCTACCAAATTAATATAAATTTTACTCCTACCCTGGATAGAAATCCTGTAGTCAAAATTGCCCTCTTCCACGGTGCAATCCACTACCTAGATCTAAGCCAATCCCACATCTGTAGGAATTTATATCTTAGTCTAGGTGCATTATCGAAGACTCTGGGTTTCTTTCCACTAATCGTACATTACCTTTCGCAAAGAACGTGTAGAAAAGTGTATAACTTATAATTTTTAAACTTTTAATCTTCCTTCTAGAGCAATTCTCAGTCTAAAATTCTACCGATAGTGATCAAGCATAGATAGATCATTCAATTTCATAGTTATATATCTAGGAATAAAGAGAAATCTATATTAATTCATGCAAAAGTCGATACAATGATTTCCCGGACTACTCCCGGGTCCTAAGGAAAGGAGGGGTTTAGCCCCACATGGTTTTCAATTGTGAATACATGGAGAGAGAGGAGAAAATGTGGGAAACATGAAGGAAACTCATGTAACCCCTGGAGAGAAGATGTTCCGGATGATCCTCATCGAGAAACGCACATTTTGTAGTCTTTCGGCAGTAAAATCATCCGTTAGAGGTGATCAGATCTCTTGGTTGATGTCCTTCGGATCCGTGTTGTGCTCTATCTCTTCTCCTATCTTCATCCAGTGCAAAGTCAGATGATCCCCAGGTCTGTCCGTCCTTGGGTAGGTCAAAGGCCAACTTACGATACCACATAACGTGGACCGTCAGATCTGGGTGATCTGATCAGATTGCTGATTTTCGGCAGAGTTGGTGGCATCGACTAGGAAGTCAGTGGCACTGACATCTTCGGGTTGCGGCCTTTGCCCTACTGAGTCGGTACCACCGACGTGGGATGGTCAGTGGAACTGAGTTAGTGTGCCTATTTGATCTGCCTCTCTAAACCAATCTCGATGGCATCGACTGTAGGGGTCGGTGGCACTGAGTCTGCTATATCTTATTTGCCGGACCACTGTTGCGATCTTGATGGCACCAACTGTAGGGGTCAGTGGCACTAACTCTGCATTGTACATGGAGTACCTAAAAAATGCAGAAAAACATGTATAAGGCTGGGGAATACATAAAATCATGTAAATATGATAAAATAAGCATAATTTGATGCAAACAGTGTTCAGGCCAACAATAATGATTTATGCAAATATGATCAATTAATTGACTAATAAATACACAAAACAAGTATAAAATATGTCTGTAAAAGCGACTCAAAACCCATGCAACAAACTCCCCTAAGCTTAAACCTTGTTCGTCCTCGAGCAACAAAACCTTTGGATCTGATTGAGATAAGTCAGCTGAAGGACAAAGTGCATAAGGTACATCTAAAAAGTCTCCACCTTCAGTCCTCATACCAGCCCTCACTGACCATTGAACACTAACTTCCATCTAGGTGACCAGAAACCTCTATAAAAGATGTTCGTCCCCCAATCAATGAAACACTATCAATTAAAGCAGTCAATATGACAGACCCGTTCAATTCATACTTGATGCATTTCATGATCTCCTATCTACATTGCTCTTTTCTCTACCTACCATCTACATGGAAGCAGTTCTCTTGATAGATAATAAATGAGGAGAAAATCATATGAGTGGCCTACCAATAAGAGCAACGGGTGGTCGGGATTGGCGGCTGTGGAAGAATCATGAGTACATAAAATCATTCATGCAATAAAAAATTATGATGAACTTATGACGATGAAAATTTATAAAATGCTCCTAATGCCTAATCATTGAGGTGGAATGATGCATGCAACTATCATTTCATCTTAAAATAATTTGAAATATCTACAAACTACATCATGTACTAATTCTTCCTTATGATCAGGTACGATTATGCCCTTTCTCCCTCACTTTCTAACACTATACTCAATCTTTTTTTTCAAGCCCCCTTTCAACATGATATAATTACTTCAGACTTCCACTTGCACTACACATTTGATTTATGTCATTGCTTCTCTCCCTTTTTTAAGGGTATGGGCAAAATCACTACCTTCTTATATTAGAGAAGAAGAATCTAGACACGATATTTGCAAGATGATATGTAATGCATATGAAAACTACATGAATAAGATGTTATGCAACTACATGACATGCACCCGAATTTTGTTGTGCATGTATGTTTTTATATATTGTTTTTTCATTTTTTTTACTAATGCAAGAAAAAATAAACAACTATTATGCAAGATCTACTATGCAATGTAAATGCAATCAAGAGAAGGGATGATAACATGTACTCAATATTCTTATGGTGGAGTGTAAAGTGAATGCATGCGGTGAATGAGATCACACAACTAAGAGATACAACCTTTAGAGAAAATCATATGTCCCTCTCTAATGACCTATGTACAAGGTAATCAAGGGGTTTCTCTCTTAAATTTTAGTTTAAGGTCACATTAGTGTTTGGTCAGTTTAAGCTCAACAACCTTGTCAATCACTTTTCTTGGACAATTAAGAAGTCATTTATGTTCTCATGTCCTGGAGCTGACTTACCCAAGCACTTCCTTAGTTATGCAACTCAATTACTCACAAGATAAGCTCACAAAAATTTGAATTTTGCTCTTTTTTATGTGCACCCAACCCCAGAGATTGATAAACTCAAATGAAACCATGCAGTTACTATCCAAAAATTACACTAGATAGACTGTGGATCCTACATAAGAAGAAAAACTAAAAAAAGCTAATATTACCAAAATAAAAAAAATGCTAAAGTGAAAGAAAAACTAAGATAGAAGTTGTTCCAGCACCCCCAAGCTTGAATATGACTATGACCTCATAGTCAAAATTCCAACTTAAGAGGTGGAACAGAGAAACCCAACTAGTATGGTGGTGGTGGCTGGCTAGGGTCCTAGGGAGGAAACATCCCCTAGAAAGTCGGATCAGATGAAGGCATATCCGGTGGCATCAGATAGCCTCCAAAGTATCCATGGCTCCAGTAGTGGTCAAAGAACGATTGTTGGTAGTTTTCCATCCTCTTCAGGTGTTGATGCATGTTCTCTTGGTTGGCCAAGAGAAGATTCTCATTCTCATAGATCGCCGGTTGGTTGGTGTATAGCCGACCTTGCACATCTTAAATTCTAGTTAGAGATGTGGTGTGCTGTTGCTGATGTGTCTGAATATCCTGCAGCATGGAATACATGCCTTCCATAGAATAAGCTTCCTCTCCATCCTGAGAGGGTGGCAGGGCAGAAGATGTAGAGGTTGTATAGTGTCATGGACGCTTCCATGGAGCAACTTGATGTGTCATGGGAATGGTGGGATCCACCTCCCCCACGTCGTCATTGTCACCTAGCTCCTCCTCATCTCCTTCTTCTTCTTCTTCTTCTTCTTCTTCTTCTTCATCAATGTTCGTCCATCTATAGTGGTCAACTTGCCTGATGCTGAATATAGGATCAGGTAATTGATGCTCGTAGAAATTGCCACTGACCGAACAACTTGCAAAGATGGTATTGTGTTGGACAGTGATAAGACCAGCCTGCTTGAAGTGGAGGTGGTCAATGTGAAGCTTGGACTACAGAGGCTCCAGAGTAGAGAGATCCAAACCTAAGTGGAGAGCAATGGGGGTGATAAGTCCCCCAAAAAGGATAGGTGTGGTCCTCCTTACGTTGCGCTTCACCACCATCACATGGATGAGGAAGAAGATCCCAAAGTTGACCGGCCTCCCCTCCAAAAGCTAGTAGAGGAAGTATAAGTCTAGCCACTGGACCTTCACATGCCCTTGCGTAGACTTGGCGAAGAGAGTGTTGGTGAGCATGCGGTGCAGCACCCGATCAAAGGGATGCTCGATGTCTGCCAATGAGTTGGGGTGCCAGCTTAACTTATAGCCTTCTGGTACTGTCATGAGATCCCACCATATCGTGTCAAAGTCGACATTCTCAGGCTGGCGGCATGGCACATGAGGCCATCCATAGATCTTGCTGAAGGCGTGAAGGGTCAGGTAGTAGTTGGTGTTGTAAATGCGGAAGTCCACCTTCCCTTCATTCCACTCACCTCGCACCGGGCATGCTAGGTCAGGGGCCATTAATATCTCCAGAGATGCCAGGAACTCGAGGATGATCTCCTTGTATGTGGGCCACCCACTTAAGATAGGGTTCACGGACCCTCCATCAAACTCTTGCCCTTCGAGGACATACGTCATGTTGTCATTGAAGACCATGTCCTCCATTAGCTTTCGGTCCCCATATCTTGTCAGAGTAAATGGTCTTTTATCGAGCTCCTCATTCACCTTCCGCACCTATGATGAAGGATGATGTATCCTGGGTCATGGCATCAGGGTGGGGGCTTCTCCTCTCCTTGCCATGGTGCTGACGAGATCAGAGAAGGAGGTTGAGAAAGTAGAGCTCGGTGCAACTTCTGAGTGCCTGGTGTAGTTGCCTATATTTGGGGAGGAGTGGTGCTTGAAGGTATGGAGAGAAACAATCCACCATCTCCCCTTTTATAGAGTTGGCGTGGCCCTACTGTGGCAAAGTCGGTGGCACCGACTCTGGGGCTTATCCGTGGCCTCAGTGCATCGACGGTCGTCGGTGTGCCATCTTGAATAGGTGAATTGTTGACGAGTCGGTGGCACCGACAAAAGTAGTTAGTGGTACTGACTTTTTAGTGGATCGGTGTTATAGATCGTTGATTTTGGATGTATCTGGATCATTGATGAAGGCGCCCACGGATCGGTGAGGTCAGCTGTCGGTGGCTCCGAGTGTGATAAGTCGGTGGTACCGACCCTGTCAATTTTTTTTTCTAGTGCACCGATGCACTCACCGAGCCTGGAGTGTGCAATGTGTCGGTGCCACTGACTTGGGAGTCAGTGGTATCGACATCTTATCAGTTAACCGCTTGATTTTTTCTGCATTTTCTTTAGAGATTTTGGTGCCACCGACTTGGGTGTCGGTGTTACCGACTTTTTTCAATCGAATTGGCCCTCTCACTAACACAATTTTAGTGCCACTGATTTTGGGACTCGATGGAGCCAACTCTACACAGTCCTACACACTTAACAAATGGGTCAAGGTATCATTTTTACAAAAAAATTATGAAAAACTAAGTACAACTAAACTAAAATAATGCAAAGGAATGAAATAAACGTCCTAAGGAGCAATGAGTTTCACCTCATGCTCCTTCCTATTCAAGTCTTCTCCAAAGTAGTGCTTCAGTCTTTGGCCATTAACTAAGAAGGATCTCTCTCCCTCTTTGATTTTGACTGTCCCATGTGGAAACACTTCCTCTATGACAAACGGTCCACTCCACCTAGATTCCAGTTTTCCAGGGTGTAATTTCATCCTTGAATTAAAAAGCAACACATTCTCTCCCAGATAAAAGACTCTTCTTGCTATGTGTCAGTCATGTATTTGCTTAGTTATCTCCTTGTACATTCGTGAATTCTCATAGGCATTCATCCTAATTTCATTAAGCTCATTCAACTCCAGCATCCTCGTCTTACCTACGTCATCAAGGTCAAAATTGAGCCTCCTTAACGCCCAATGAGCTTTATGTTCTAACTCTACAAAGAGATGACACCCGTCCATAGACTAACCTAAAGGGTGTAGATCCTATTGGTGTTTTATAGGAAGTCCTATAGGCCCATAGTGATTCAACCAACAAATCACTCCAATTTTTTCTACTAGATGACACCGTCTTCTCAAGAATATTTTTGATCTCACGATTAGAAATCTCCACCTGCCCTTGAGTTTGTGGATGGCAAGGTTACCCACACGATGTGTCACCCCATATTTTCTTAGGAGTTCCCCAAATTTCTAATTGGTGAAATGAGTTCCCCCATCGCTTATAATCATCCTTGGCACTCCAAACCTGCAAAAAAATTGATCCTTGACAAATTTGCATACAACATTGGTATCATTGGTGCGGGTTGGAATCACTTTCACCCATTTTGACACATAATCTACAGCCAGTAAGATATAGAGGTTAGAGTTAGAGGACAAAAAGGGTCCCATGAAATCAATACCCTATAAATCAAATACCTATACTTCTTGAAACACATTCAATGGCATCTCCTGCCTCTTTGATATGTTACCTGACTGCTGACATGCGTCACACCTATACACAAAATCATATGCATCTTTGAATAGGGTCGGCCAGTACAAATTGCTCTCTAAATTTTTTGTGGCTGTCCTAGAACTGGTATGGTATCCACCTATAGGTAGTGTGTGGCAGTGTTTCAACACGCTCTCAAACTCGCATTCAGGTACGCACCTCCTCAATATTTCATCCCTGCACTATCTCAACAAAATAGGGTCACCCCAAAAAATAATAGTGCAATGAATGAAAGAACCTCTTCTTTTCTTGGTACCCCCAATCATAGGGTAATTCCTTGCAAGCTAAATAATTTACAATGTTCACAAACCAAGGGTCCCTTTTCTTAAGGGCAAATATATTTTCATCAGGGACAATCTCTAAAATGGGTATATTAACATCCTTTTCATCTACCCTCTCCAGTCTAGATAGGTGATCAGTCACCACATTCTCAATCTCTGCCTTATCTTTGACCTCAATGTCAAACTCCTGTAGTAAAATGATCCATCTAATAAGTCTTGGTTTCACATCCTTCTTCTACAGCAAGTATTTAATTGTTGCATGATCAGTCCACACCACCACCTTGGCTCCTACAAGATATTGCCTAAATTTCTCAAAAGCAAAGACAACAACCAATAATTCTGTTTCAGTCATGGTGTAATTTAGTTGTGTGTCGTTAAGTGTTTTAGATGCATAATATATGACTGTAGGAACTTTGCCTAAGTGTTGCCTCAACACCTCCCCCACAGCATAATCTGATGCATCACACATCAGTTCAAAAGGTTGGCTCCAATGTGGAGCCTGCACAACTGGTGCAGGTATGAGTTTCTATTTCAAGATTTCAAAAGCTTTTAAACATTTTTCATCAAAATTGAATTCAACATTCTTTTCCAAGAGCTCAGACAATGGCTTAGCGATTTTTGAAAAATCCTTTATAAACCGGCAATAAAACCCGGCATGGCCTAGAAAACTCCTAACTACCTTCATCGATGTTGGTGGAGGAATGAAATCACCTCTATCTTAACCAAATCCACTTCCAATCCTTTGTTGGACACCTTGTGTCCCAGCATGATGCCCTCACTAACCATCATGTGGCATTTTTCCCAATTAAGTACTAAGTGTGTGTCTTCACACCTTTGCAAAACCTTATCCAAAATTTTCAAACAATCATCAAAAGATGCCCCATAGACCAAAAAATCATCCATAAAAACCTCGAGACATTATTCCACCGTATCTAAGAAGATTGCCAACATGCAACGCTGAAAAGTAGTGGGTGCATTGCACAACCTGAACGACATACGGTGATATGCAAAAGTGCCATAAAGGCAGGTGAAGGTAGACTTCTCTTGATCCTTAGGATCGGTTGAAATCTGATTATAGCCCTAATAACCATCAAGAAAATAAAAGTGGGAGAAACCGGTGAGCTGCTCCAACATCTGGTCAATGAAAGGTAGCGGAAAATGATCCTTGGGTGTGGCGGTGTTCAATCTACGATAATCTATACAAACTCACCGCCCTGTCACTAACCTAGTAGTTATTTGTTCATTAGATGAATTATTAGTGACAGTGATTCCCCCTTTCTTTGGTACTACCTATGTCAGACTAACCCACATGGAATAAGAAATAGCATAAATTATACATGTCGATAGGAGCTTGATTACCTCCTTCTTGACTACCTCTGTCATGATTGGATTTAAGTGACGCTGAGGTTGACTGACTGGTTTTGCTCCTTCTTCCAGCCAAATCTTGTGTTGGCACAATGTAGGAGAGATCCCTTTGATGCAGCCACAGTCCACCCGAATGCACCTCAGTGGCTCTTTAGCATAGTAATCAATTGTTCTTCTTCCAATTCACTCAATGATGCAGATATGATAACTGACAACTTCTCCTCTTTAGCTAGAAACACATACTTCAGATGAGGTGGCAGCAGCTTGAGCTTCAACTCATGTGGGCTCAGGAGTGAAGAAACCAGTGGTGGTGGCAGCGGTCCCAAATCCTCATAGTGTCTTGTGTAGTAACACGGCAAAGCCTTCAGTAGCCTTGCACATTATTCTAGTGACCGGCTCCACATGCAATGATCTATGAAGTTCATTAGGCATGCCTCTAGTGGGAGTTGTGGATGTATCTATACTAGAGAATCATCTCCATCCTCATCCATAGTGGATAAACCCAATTCCACATGTTCGTCATCCGGATACCCTACTGCCTTGGCAAGTGAGACCACCTTAGTGTTCTCCATGATGTCCACAACTAGTGTACCCTTGTCCACCTTTTTCATTACATGCGCCATGCCCAAAAATAGTTTTCCCAAAAACAAAGAGATGTTACTATCCATGTGCTTCATCATATTGCATTTCTCCTGATCATTGGGTGACTTTAAATTACCTGGCATATTGATCTCAAACATGTCATCTTTAATTCCCATGGTCAACTAGTCTCTACCCATCTCCAAGATCATGTCAGTTGTTGCTTGGAATGGTCTCCCTAATAAAAGATCATTTCCATGGTCATCTTCCATCTCCATTACCACAAAGTCTACAGGTAAAACTAAATGATCCACCTTAACAAGTACATCTTCACAAATACCATATGGTTTCACAACTGAGTTGTCTGCCAATTGGATCATCATGCTGCTTGTCCTAGATGATTTGAGACCAAGCTTCCTGAAGGTAGATAAGGGCATCAAGTTGATACTCACCCCTAAATCACAGAGTGCATCCCCAAACTTTGTAGGCATGATCGAGGGATAGGGTGTCAATGAAATCTTCAACACAAAGGTCATCAAAAACCCTTAAATCTCATTTGTCCCATCCAAAAAGGAGAGGAATTCTAAAATTGGACTGTGGACGACTACAACATCCTAATGGCTAGGTTTTCCCATACACAAAAAAATCCCATTAGAGGAATGACAGCTGATGTGGTCAAGGTCCCATAATGGTTGTTTAGTTGTGCTCTACAAATCCCCATTCATCCTTGCAAAATCTAGGAAAATTGGAAGTGTACAAAAATCCAAAAAAATACAAAACTCAGAAAATACAAAAGAACTTGAAGATGATTAGGCTCTCTAAGAGTTTACCATATATTCATTGAGGTAGCGCAGAACCACAAAAACAAATACACCAAGCTTGAAGGCATCCCTATCCTATAATATATGAAAAAAGAGCATCAATCTCCCCATACCAAGACAAGATAGAGATGGTGAATCACAGCTTAGACCCTGAGCAACGCAAATTCAAACTCAGGACATGTCTACTGAGACATTAAAGAGAAAATGATAGGTCTTCTCAATGTGTTTGCATGGATCTATGCTGTAATATACTATATCTTAGACCCTACCCTAGAATTTTGACCCTTTGAGCTTAGCCAAACAAGGATGAGGTTAGGGGATGTTTGTTATAAACTAATGAACTAATGCATGTATAGATCACCCTAGTGTAACCTAATGTTCTCACATTCATCTTAGGATAAAAATGGACGCATAAAACATGTCACATGAAGTAATATAAATTTCATGCAAATAGTCACACATAATTCTTTTTGTGATAATATTAAGTTATGTCACATAATAGAATAATCAATAGTGATAATAATGAGATAATGTGTTAATAATGGCTACATATATTAATTGTGACATAATTTATTAAAAGAAATCCCAAAAGTGGAATCTAAGTTAAGAATCATGTTCCTTGGGTCCTAATTGCCTTGGGAGTCAAGTTTCACATTATTCCATAATAATAATTAATTTAATTCATTTTAGAAAGAGAAAATCTAAGTTTTCCCCAAAATATCAAATAAAATAATTAATGATTCCAAAAAAGGAATAATCTTAGATTCATAATCTACATATAAATATAGCCTTTGGGTGAATTTTCATCCAATTTGGAAGATGTTTGATTAAAAGATGAAATTAGGAGAGAGAAAGTGTGTAGAGCCTTCAAAGTATTAAATAAAGGCACAAACAACTTCAACATGAGAAAATAATGGCAAATTCATATCCAAAACATTAAATATGACTTGTGGGTGAAGTTTCATAAAATTTGGAGAATCTTAAAGTCATTAATGCATGAGGAAAGAGAAAATAGGATTTGGTTTATTTAATACATTAAAAGTTATCAAAAGGAAAATCTAATTACATAATCAGAATCTACATGTATTAATTAGCCTCTATGCAAAATTTCATCTAATTTGGGATCTGTTTACATCCTCAAAAGAAGAAAGAGAAAAATAGAAATAAATGCATCTACACTTTAGTCTGATTTGATTGAGGATTTGATTTTTCCTTGTCATGCGGTCACGTGATTTTGAACTTATTCCTATCTGTGAGATCAATGTGTGGGCAGTGGAGATTATGTCTCCTACCTTGAGTAGTAGGAGAGGTCCATGTAGGAATAATATAACCGCTTGGTTATTCATTGGTTTCTCACTCGATTCTCGTCGGTTTAGCGTGATTTTTCTTGCGTTGGAAATGGGAGAGGATTCCACACACAGCGATTGGAAAATCACAACCTAAGATCCCCTATATAGGTTTTCCTAATTCTTCGGTTGGCTCCTCACTGCCCCCGACCTCACAGCTTCTCTGTACCTACCTTCGCTGCTATGTGTGTACATATGGTGCATCGTCGGTCTTTGTACAATTGCTTCTCTACGACAATTGCACCTCTACTTCCAGTTTTTCCTATCACCAAGCTTCTTCCTTCCTAAGGCTTTTGGCACTATGCATGAGTAGGTTGCTGCTCTGTTCTTCAATTGACTTTTGTGGTAAGTTCGTGAAGCCTCGAGCTTCGTTTTTATGAAAACGGTTTGTTGTTTCATCATTGATGGTGGAAACACCCAATATCAGGCTTAGCTTGCTGCTGCATGAGTTGCAACCATGGTAGGTGGTTGGGAGGGGATGATTCCCCCTCACAAAATTCCTCCACTGTCCTCGCCTAGATTCCTTTCTTGCCTTTTTGCTCAAGGATATATCGGTCTTTCTACACCTCTGTTTTTCTTTGTTTTGAAGGAGTCAAAGTTGAGCCTTGACCATGATTTGATCACCTCTGATTGGGCCAAATTAGCATATGGGACCTGCTCTCTCTTTCTCTCTCGTTATTTGTTTGCTTATGTGGCTTTTTCTGGTTTTCTAATTGCCTCAATTTTAGAAGTTCACAACTAATGCTCTGGTTAACCAAAAATTACAAATAAATAGTCGTTGGATTCAAAAAAAGATTTCCTATATAATGATACTAGTTTTATTGCCTAAATCCAATGTTTATTGAAGGTGAATATTAATGGATTAATCTAAATAGATGATAACATGTAAAATTCATAACTAAATATTTATAAGCCAGAAAAATATAATAAAATATGTTCTAAACTCAAAATAATATAAACTAAAATATGGCATGGTTTTCATAACCTAAGTCACACACTAAGAAAAAGGTTATTTTTAGGGTTTAATAATCATGTGAAACTGACTCAAAATCTACATATATGTTTAATAGGATCTTTGAAGACATAGACTTGGATCTAGAAGTGACTTTGGACTTAGGATTTTGAAGTGAGGTATGTTGTATCCCCTATTATTCTATGTTGAGTAGTTCGCCTATATTTTCTTTCTCTTGGTCCTGTGGACATTAGCCTACACATTACTCTTTTCTTTTGATATCATGGCTCTTGTGAACTATCTTATTTTGTTACTGATCTTGTGAACATGGATATTCTCTTGGACTCTTTTCTTATGACTTGGTGCATGTTGGACTTATTTGATTATATGTGCCCACTTTGAGGAGGGTGATTATTTGGTGATATGTGATATCTTGTGCCCACTTGCATGTGGATGTATGTGTTATCCATTGTGTGATGGAAACATTGTATAATTCTGACTATACTTTTTACTTGCCTCTAAATTTTACATGCTATGTGATTTGGTAGCACTAGAGTAGTGTAATGGCATTGGTTTTGTTTATAGGAAGATGTGTAATTTCTTTCTTGAGCAGTATGCTCTTTTGGGGTGGATGTGGCCCCATACCCGGGTTTCAAGTTTGTGAGACTTGGCCCCAATTATATATTGGGAGTTTGGTAGTACGTCATTCTCTATCAGGTTTCAAGTTTGTGAGACTTGGCCAACTTTGTATTTATATTGTTCTAGGGCTATGCTTATCTCACATGCATGTAGGATATTGATGATGATTCTGGGGTGTGTGCCCTACTTTCTCTTATGTGGTTCATGTCCCACCATGGTAGTGGATGTATATATGGCACAATCTTTTTAAGTTGTTTTATGGAAAGTATCTTTTTTATTGTGATTCTTTTCTCTTGATACCCACTTGGGTGTTACTTTTCTTTTCTATTGGATGCTTCACTTTATTTGATGTCCTTTATTCCATATATTGCTCAATTTACTTTTAGTATGCACATACCAGCCTTTGTTGATGTCATCTATTTTTCTCTTCTTGTTGGGGTATGCTTACAACCCTAGCTGAAAGATATGGAGGACATGGTATGAAGATATGGACTTAGCTTAGGAGTTAAAACTTGGAGACAATCTTGATGTGGTTTAGATTTCCCTATGCATGGATCCTTATGATGTTCCCTTACATGTAAGTTTAAGATGTTCTTCTGTAACCTTATGTGAAATTGAATATAGTCAATGTTTTTATTCCACTGCTACACTTTGGTTGTTTTGATTACCATTAATTAAGATTCAAAAATCTTACACCCACTCCAAGATACCTTTTGGGTGTGTTTGGAATGGAGGTTCTATTCTTCAAATTTTCAGTAGGGAGTGGATCCCCTCTGGGTCCCCCTCCTTACATACACTGACATGCCTAGGTTAGACGAGGCAATCACTGTACATTGGCTACGTATAATCCCTGACACTCACCCCATCAAATAGAAGGCTAGACGGCTATAGGAAGAATGGAGACTCAAGATCATAGAGGAAGTTCAAAAGCAATACAATGTTGGTTTTGTAGAGCTAGTCAACTATCCTACATGGCTCGGTAGCATTGTACCAGTTCCAAAGAAGGATAGTAAAGTACGAATGTGTGTGGCTATTGCAGCCTCAACAAGACATCTTTAAAAGATGACTTTCCTCTTTCACAAATTGATGTGCTCATGGAAAATATAGTCGGCCATGCACTTCATAGTTCCATGGACGGATTCACTAGCTACTATTAGATCAAGATGGAAAAAGAAGATAAAGAGAAGACAAGCTTAATCATAGAATGGAGAGTTTTCTGCTATTAGGTCATGCCTTTCAGTTTCAAGAATGTTGGAGCTACATATCAGAGGGCAGTGGTTGCCCTTTTCATGACATGAAGCATAAGGAGGTGGAGGTATACTTGGAAAATATGATTGCTAAATATAAAAATCCAAAGGATCACATCACCAACCTAGAGAAATAGTTTCAACGATTATAATGATTCTCCCCACGCCTACGTCCTACCAAATTCACCTTTGGGGTTATGTCTGGTAAAATGGTGGGATACATTGTCATCTAGAGAGGGATTGAAGTAGATCCTAGGAAATCACGGGCTATGTGGGTAATGCCTTCCCCCATAACTAAGAAGGAGATATGAGGCCTACTCAGACATCTCCAATACATCAATTGCTTCATCACCAAACTTACACCTATATGTGATCCAATCTTCAAGCTACTAAAGAAGAACTCTAACTTGGGATGGAAAGTACAATGCAAGGCTGGGCTCTAGAAGCTCAAATATTACCTTGCCAATCTCCCAGTTTTGGGGTCGGTTGTTCCTTGTTATTGTCTCATCCTATGTGTATCTCTCTGTGACATGTCAATTGTTAGAGTCTTAAGATAAGCAAAAATTGATGGCAAGCGTACTATCTACTACATTTGCAAGAAATTCAATGACTTAGTGGCTCGCTACACTACAATTGAAAATATTTCTTGTCTCTGATCTACACTTAATGGAAGTTGCACCACTATCTAATGATGTATCCTCTATAGCTGATCACCAAGCATGCCCCCCTCTACTATCTGTGGAAATGCCCAACTCTGATCATGTGATGCACTAAATGGTAGGTAATGTTGTCAAAATTCAACATTACATACATCTCAATGAAGGTCATCAAAGCACAAGCCCTCATAGATCAACTAGCAGATTCCACACTCCTAGAATAAGCTACTCATGAATACAAGTTACCATATGAGGATATAGGGATGATTAACCCACCAGATATGGGGGCCTATCTAGATGGCGACACGTGGCAAATATTCTTTGACAGAGTCGTAAATTGAAAAGGAACCAAAATAGGTGTATTCCTTCAAAATTCCCCATGGGGAACAACTACCAGTAGCCCAATGACTAGAATTTGATGCCACTAACAATATGGCTGAATATGAAGCCTGCATTTTGAGATTCCATCTCACCAGACAACAAGGGGCATGATGCTTATTTGTCTACAAGGACTCCCTCCTTGTCATATCTCAGGTTCAAAACAACTAGAGAATGCTCCATCAAAACTTGGTACCATACAATGATCATATGTGTTCTCTAGCTCGAGATATTGAGCATATTTTCATTCCACTTCATTGGAAGAGAGTAGAATGCTTTCACAGATGCTCTAGCAACCCTTGCTTCATGGATCAACATCCAGGAGGGTCAAAACTTTTCTCTTAAATCTTAGGAACTTTCTCAACCTGCCTACTACATGGTCATTGCCAATGCACCTAATGACAAAGAAAGGGTTTAGTTTCACGACATCAAGATGTATCTTTCAAACCAAGTCATTCCAAAGAAACTCCCATGAAGAGTGAAGTTGGTGCTCAAGCAATGATCCGTGCAATATGTACTAGGGGCAGAGCAGTTGTATCATAGGTCCTATAATAGACTCTTCTTTATTTCATTGATGAGATAGAAGTAGAATCTATCATGAAGGGGTCCATGCAAAGTTAACATTCCGCGCATAAAATGAATTTATGCTACCCAAGAAATTTCATCTCTTAGTATACTACTGGAATACCATGGAGATGGATTTTTTCCAATATGTCCACAAATCCCGAGCCCACCAAATTCACGATGATTGTATTCATTTTCTTGTATCAACTTTACAACATGGCCATGTCTTGGCCATTCCTAGCTTGGGGCACCAACGTGACTGGGAAGGTCAATCCTATAGCGTCAAATGGAAATTGCTTCATCCTCATTGCAATTGATTACTATACTAAGTTGGTAGAAGTAGTGTCCATCACTAACACATCAACCTAGCAAGTCATTATGTTTCGCAAGAATAACATCACAATCGAAATGGGGTATCACATGAGATTGTTTCATACAATGGGACAAACTTCATTGCCAAGACCGTCAAGGAGTACTTAAGCACTCATGGGGATCAAACGTCATCGAATGTAACCTTATCGGCCTCATATGAAAAAAGCTACGAAATCCACTAACAAAAATCTAATTAAGATCCTAAAGAAGAATATCAGCTTTCATCCCAATGGAATTAACATATTTCAATGTCTTTGTGGGCCTATCAAACATCCATCAAAACTTCCATAGGGGCTATGCCATACTCCCTAGTATATGGTATGGAAGCACTCATACCTTTTGAAATACATATCCCTTCACTCCAGATATTATGAGAACAGATACTTCAGAGATCGAATGGCTTCAAGATTGAGTCCATTATCACAAAACTCTCAAAGAAAGGTGGGAAAAACCCATGCACCATGCGCCAAGTTACCAAGAAATAAAGACTCAAGAATTCAACAAGAAAGTTTGACTACACATCTTCTGGAAGGGTGATATCATATTGCAAATCATCCAGAATGTTAACTCCAGGGGTAGGTTCAAGCCTAAATGGGAGGGACCCTACATCATTCATGACGTCTATGATTGGGGCAACATGCATCTGAAAGACACGGATGGAGATATTCATCTTCACCACACGAACACCAACGTCATCAAATGCTACTACTGCTTATCAGACTACAACAACAAGCAAACCTCAACAGAAAGCCATGTAAGGGAGTCAAAATATCACACCGCTCTAAAATACCTAAAATCTACATAAAAGCATGATTGTGTCCCCCCATGCACCCTGAAGTGGAAAGGTCAAATTTAGAACTTAGGTCCTAGGATGAAAGGAGCACAACCTTTATTTTGAGTCCCCAAAAGTTTGCCAACCTAAAAATAACTCCTTAAAATAGGCCCACCCTAACAAAATCCACTTAAAAATGTTCATGATTGCGGCTAAATCTAGGTGAAGCCCCATTATCAACATAACATGAGGATGATAGAGGCTATGAGTTCTCGGAGGCAAGTCATATGTGATCCTCACAATCAAAATCCTGACATCTATAGAAAAGGAGATGCCATAAAATTTGCATTTGTTGGGGGTAACCTATGAGGGAAGGATTATCGAGAGAAGGACAGAGGTTGAAACTCCTTGTAGCTACTCTTACCTCAGCTCAAAAAGAGGTGGGAACAAACTCTATATGAACTATATCAGGAGTCACGAGATGGGAAACCCTCACTAGGCAAACAACATGATATGGGAAACCCTCACTAGAAAAACAACATTCATTCCCCATGGAACCATCAACTCTCATACTAAGGCCCTGAGCATCAATGTTGAATCAAAAGATTTAACAAAAAGACCAACGACCAGTGAGCACCTTATAGAAAAATATATAACACAAAAAATCCTTTAAACATGTAGACATATGTTTGTAGTTGATCAATGATCTAAGGCATGTCAAGTGAAGCCTACCATGGTGTCTCTGTCATTTGGTGCTTTGGCCCAACTAGGTAGGGAATCTCTGCTAACACACTCGTTACATGGCATGGCTTTAGCTCTTATTGTGACACCAAGGTCCAAGAGAGATTCTTATGTCTTATCCCCTAGTATTAGGGCCCTCCTAATAACATAATGGGCCATAATGCTCATAGGTAGGAAACATCTATCACCAAATCAAGATGAGCGATAGCTTAGAGCACTTGGGGCTTCAACCTTACAACTTTAGAAAATAAGGTGGATGAGAAGAAGGTCATCCTAATACATGAAAACCTAAAACTATCCCAGGGTCCTAAAACACATAGAAAGAAGCTCTATATTTTCCCTGATTAAAAAAGTGTCAGAAAGGAGCTCATAATAGTATTCACCTCAAGGACCTAAGTCTGACACACATTTCTAAATTTCATGGAGGGAGTACTCATAGTTAGTGACTCATTTTAGGAACTCACTTTTTTTATTCTAAAATAAAAATTATTACAAAACCCTGACTTCTTATGCCAATAAATAAACAAAAAATAAATAAAAAGACATCATTATATTTATACAGAAGAACAATAAGTCATTACCAGAGAAGGTGCCGATGCAAGCCACTCCAAGTATACGAGAGAGCAGTCTCAACCCGCGGGCAAGTAATCCTGAGTCAACCTCTTCTAATTCAACCACATATCTACCACCTTCTCTTAGACTTTTCAAGAATATAACATCAATTTCTTGAAGAAGGGGGGGAAAGCTTTAACTTGATACACACTATTGACAATTGAACTGCCTCAACATTGACAAAGTGTAGTATGCAACACAGCCCTCCAGACTTGGAAAGATGATCAAAATCAGGCATGTCCACACCATATTCCAAGTTATAAAGATGGAACTCCGCCATCCCCAGCAAATACTTACAACCTTCATACTTTTGGGATAGTGAGCCATCTCTCCACACATCTGAAGGGAATCACCCACATGTATGTGCTTCAATAGAAACTCATTCACCATGCTATAATGAGGATTCAAAGACCTTTTTAGTCTGGTAGGATAAAGGGGCATCCCAAATAATTTGAAGAACCTAGAAGGGTTCCCTTATCTTTCCAATCAAATGAGGTGCTTGATTCAAGCACTCATTTAACTCATCCAATATCAAAGGAACGATAATTTCCTTCCTCCACAAAGAAACCATGACTCCAAAAGCAACAACCATAACTCATCTAACAATTTCTCTAGAGAATAGCTCTGTCAGGATGATCAAAGTATATACCCACAGGTGAGGCATACCGGGAGAAAGACACCATAACACACTTCACTCTTAAACGACTCCCATAGGGAGACCATATGAATGAAGTTGTCATCACCAATCAACTATCCAACAACATGGGACTTCGTCACACAATGTAGACTCCCCAACTCAATAGTCTAGCTTGACTTCTTCGATACTATCAGCCATCAGCCATGAAGAGGAAGCCTGGTGATCTTAGCCACATCCTCCAAGGTGGGAGTCAGAATGACATCACCAAAATGGAAGGTGTAACTTGGAGGATCCCATACGTGGATTCGTACTAACACCAATTTCCTTACAAAAAGGACATAAACTAGACGGCAAAGATGATGAGCCATGTGAAAAATTGCCAACTCAACTTTCAATCTAAAAAAGATCATTGATACAATGTCCCACCAACAATAAGTTGATACAACGATACCAAAAAAGTAGGATATTTCATATCTCCTTCTCTACCATGACATCGAGTCGTGAGAAGCAAGAAATGCTAGAAAGATGAGGAAGACAACCTTATTTATAGGTCTCAAACATGGCAAACTCATTTCACAGAGAAAGGGGACTTCATGTCCTTTTCCATGGAGGGATCATACAATCCTCCATATGCATTGATGCCAACGACTGACATGGACATGCATCCCAAAACAAGCAGGACTCTATGTCCCACAAGGCTAGTGGGTCACTACAATTTGCCACCTTTGGTTAGCAAGTGGATTGAGGCAATCCATGGATCTTCAAATAGTTTTTGTAGATTAAACTGTGCAATTTGATTTTGAATCAAAGATCACAATACCTCACAATTTATTAAAACTCAAAAGTCAAACTTCTTACAAAAATGAGCATGACTAGTACATGATTTTTCTTACAGGAAAGGAAAATACATCATGGAATCAAAATGCTAAAAATAAACAACTACTTCTTCAGCCACCCTATCAAGTGTTTTTCCAAAGGGCGATGATCAGTGGAACAAGAACTCAAAGAATGATGTTCCCCACTCACGTCAGAGCTAATATTGTTGGCATACCATTGGTGACTAGAATAGGAGTTGCTAGGCACCTCCACAACTAGGGTAGCATCTCTATGCTAATAGGAACCCGCCCCTATACTAGATGGAGATGGATATGCACTCTAAATGGGGACGTATGAAAAAAAGTATCATACACCAAAAGATCCTCAAAAATGTTGGTTTACTCGATCCAAAGAGTCCACCTTGTACGTCTAAAGCCTCATCCACCTCTTTGATTGATGAGGTCCATCTAATGTCACCCCAGAAGTGAAACGAGCCTCTAATGATGAAATCTTGATGAGGCTACAAGAATGCAGAGAGGATGGAACCTCATGAGAGGAAACTTCCTCAGGAGGGGTGGACGATGAAACTCATAGCCCTAACCATCCTACTCCTTAGTTGAATCATAGTCGATCACCTATAAGAAAACACACTTTAGAGATAAAGCAAGAAGATGAAGACAAAATCATATTTACATTCTCACCGCTAGAGGATGTCAAAGCTAATTATACACTTCTCTAGAAAAGAGAACATGTTGGCCATGTGTGTCATACCACATCAGATACTTGTAACATGTCACCTAGCCATACATCATCTCTCAAGTAGCCTGGAAGATTCTCAGTCTAGAAGGGGCAAACCCTAAAATAGGATTAAAAGGGATGTGCCAGTCACCAACCCATTGATGAGAAGCTTCCCATATAGAATATACTCCTAGATAGAGAATTCAACTAAACCCAACAAGTATCTAGAGACTATGCCTTGAAGAAGGTTTCACAAGATGCCTCATCACACTGGAACTTGTAGAGGATCCTCAATTGGACCTGGGAATGATAAGGAATTAGAGTTAGATAAAGTATAGATACATAATACAATACGGTGAAAAAGTACTATGCATACTTCAACTACAATCATCACCTCCAATTTACCTCTCTATTGTTCATATTGTAACCAACTACTACATCCAGCCGAATGGCGATAAGTTGGTAGGGAGGCATGTATATAGCTCCATGGTCCACTCAGAGTGGAAAATCTATGAAGTCAAAGGTGCCCATAGCCCCACAACTGCAAAGGAATGTTAGAAAAACCATCCACCTCAAATATTTCAAAGCATAAAGCAAAAAAGTAGGTAAAATCTTACCACAATCAAGCCTACAAAGTCTCCACAACCTATTGGAGCTCAAATCATCTCTCGTTTGAAGTAACCCACAAGATATCTCTACAAATGCATCAGCCAATGGGCCTACACACTGCCACCCCATCCAAAGAAGGAAATTGTGTCCATATGGAAAAGGAAGGAGAAACAATGGATATCTTCAATATTTCCAATGTTGTATCTAAGTGAGAAACTAGTGATCAAGACAAATATAAATACTCAGGCCCACATGATTGCATACTAAGGATCACTGGAACCCCACCCCTTGCCCTCATGAAATAAGGTCGACCTTAGCCAAGTAAGCTTGATCTCATAGTTAGAGGCCATATCTATCACTCTAGGGTTTATCCTAGGGTCTTAGCAAGGTGGTAGCAACCCCACTGATGTTGGTCAGACAAAGAACTAATGGGAGACCTACCAAATCCTAGCTCAGTAATCTCAACAAACTCACTCAGGGTGATGTCCAACTCATCAAAGGCAAAATGAAATGTATTGGTCTCCATATGAAAGATCTCAGTCAAAGGAAGGATATAGGGTCTACCTATGGTCCCACACTGACTAATACTACCAAAACTGATCCCCCACAACAACTCCATCTTCTCAGCAACCAAACTCTTATGTAGGTACCCTAGCTCATTCCAATGGGTTCTCCAATATAAAATCAACAATCTGAGGCCCTAAATCAACAAAGCGGAAGACAAAGCTAAAATTATCACCACATGGGAAAAAAATCCCAAGTCAAGCTTGGCAACTTAGAAAGAAAGTAACATGGAGCAACAATTTTAAGTTATACTTCGTTGAACTGCTCGATGGCCTCAGTGATGCAGATTCATCCACAACAAGCTTGGAGCAATTCCACTAAATCCTACTCTCACCACCATGACACGGGATCAAGGAAGACTTCAGTCAGGATATTCACAGAGCATGTAGGAATTGAATCGAAGAAGTAGGTACACTTACTATGTGTTTGCCTCAGTTCCTACATCATAACTTGCATCTTGATCATCCACAATGGGATTCTCCTCATGATAATCACGAGCCTCCATCTAATGAGAATGATGGCCAGGTCATAAGCTTTCCACATAATCTAAAATTAGCTCGATCGAACAACAAACGATTGAGAAAACAATAAAATGGTAGAATTGACCAGGTCATAATATAGAACGTGCATGCAGATAATCTTAAACCTCTAGAACATGAAGAACATCGGGAAGACAAAAACCAAAATTTTCCATCAAGGGCCAAAATTGCCAAATTAAAGTGAAAATATAAAAGTTATACCTCCCCTGAGATAGATGTAGCTGAAATATGCATTTGAGCATTGATAGATAGGACAATCTAAAGCTCCTCTGCTGCCGCAGCACCGTCTCCCACAATTCTATCAGGAAGACTGACATAATGCTTTGATCTACTAACTCCAAGCTGGTGGGTTGCCTCGATCCGCTGACTTTTCTCCCTCTTTCCTCATCATTGTCGTCACCTTTATCACCCTAAGTTGGTTGTTGCCGTTATTGTTTGCATGAATGGAGAAAATGGGAAGGGTGTCTGACCCCCACTGATTTTCACTCTTTTAAAATAGATGAACTTCTACTGAAATTACAAACATGTCCTTGGATTTTTTTTCAAAATTTCCAGAACGTTACGAAAACCACAAAAATATCAAGAGACGGTAAAAAATCATAAAATGTCAAATCTTGACTCAAAAAAAATAAAAATCCTTTTTTCAAAGAAAAAATAGTTATCATATCTAAATACAATTGTCTGGGTCCTAGACTATGACCAAAATCTAGACCAATTCTGCCTCACTTTTTTAAAACATCTTAGGGTCCTGGTGCATTTCCCAAGGTCATACACTAATCAACTAAATGATGACTAGATGCAACCAAAGGAAATACACATTGGTCTTTCAAATTTATAAGGGGGCCCTATACTAACACAATCACTTAGACCACAATATATCACCCGCAAGAGCACGAGATCATATTGTAGTTTAGGCGATTGGCAAGTGAGGGGTCGTCCGCAGGGAGAGGGGGCACTAGAGCTAAGTTAGGGTGAGCTACATTCCTAATGCTGTGATTAGGGTTTTAGGGTTTGTTTGTTGATTTGATTGATTACACTATTGATGAAAGCAATTGAAAGCAAGACAGGAAACTAGACTACAATAAACCATAAGTTAACCCTAAACAAGAAATTCTAATTAACTAATAAGGCACTAAGTAAGCAAGAGAAATAGATTACCACTAAGTTACACTAGAAATGCAAACTAACACTAAAGAGACAAGTTAAGCACTAGAGTAAATAATGACCTAGGTTATCACTAACTAGAAATATTAACACTAGCAAGTTCAAAAGAGCACTAACCACCCTAGTAAAGATTAACTATCAAGAACTAAGAAATTAACCAAGGAGCAATGAAAGCAATTAACTAAACTAGCATTAACAAGCTAAGAGAGAACAAGATGGGTTTTAAGAAAGTATAGAGAGAGTGGGTCATTTGGGGGAATGTCGCAAGAATCCAAGTTGGAGGTTGATATAACATGCAAATCCTACATTTTCATTCTAGATTACCAAACCAAACAATATAGTCAAATGCAAAGAAATAACCCTAGGCTATTGGTTTACCATGGATAGAATAGAGTGTGGGAGGGGAATTACACCCTTTCAGCCCCATCGAGCCTTATGAGGCTCCATTGGATCAAGGTCTAGGTGGGATTTCTATTGGATTCAACTAATCTAGGTTTCTAGGGTAAGGGTTATTAGGGAAATTTGAGAACCAAGGGTAGGAAGGGAGAGTAGATATGATGGTGTTTCACCTCATGTTACTCAGCATCTAGCCTTTAGAAAACTCTAGCCAATTGCACTAACTACTCTTACACTAGCTACTTAGATCTCACACTTAGTTGTAAGAGAAGATATTTGTATGTAGGAAGATAGGGTGCTATCTAGGGATCCACTAGTTGGACCTAGGAGCAATTCCTGAGATAGTCACATACAATATGTTTTCCCCTAGAATCTAGGTGTTTTCAAGCATCAAACAACAAGCAATCCATGATTAAAAGCAAAAAAATCACAATTATAAATGATGGGAAATAACATAGAAGTGTGAGACAATCATATTAGAATGAAAATATGTTTAATACAAATTACATTTCCCCCACCAAGAGGGCTTATCTACTCATAATCAAACAAAAGAGAAAAAAGGATATAAGAAAGAGGTACAAGCCATGGAACTCATGGAAGATTCTTCTCCTTCACTTCCTAGCCATTGTAGGTTGTCTTCCTCCTCGAAGGTGGATGAATGGCATGCAAATATGGGGAATTATGCTAGAAACCATAGAAAAATTAGGGTTTTGGAGTAAGGGAAGGTGGAAATGGAGTCATGGATGGAGGACGGTAGATGGAGCTCTTGAATGCAAAGTGGGATGCAATAAAATCTCTAGGGAGGCTAACCTTAATGCTACAGCCACCACCCTTCTATATACAGGTGGTGGGGAGGCACTAGGTTAAGTGGGGGCATTGTAGGAATTTTCATGTAGAAAAATGTAGGGTTTGGATGGTAGCACGGCTGTTCAAGGCAGAATGGCCGTTCTAGGAGTGAGTGGGAATGGTCTTGGTGGATGGGAATGGCTGTGGTGGAAGAATGGAGTTAACAGGGGAACTTTGAGCTTTTGGGTCAGCCAACACGACCATGTTGGGCTCTAGCCAACACAGGCCTACTAGGATTCTGGGTGATTTTTTGAAGGTTCTACTGATTAGGGCATGTCCCAGAACGGCCATTCATTGGTAGTCGTTCTGAGGTCCTTCCCATGCATTTGAGTCTTGAAATTTGTCATCCATGGAGGTTATTGCTTCACTACATTCTTTGATCACATGGGGTAGGTTGGGAGTCATTTTGACTTCATTTTTTACTCCTCCAAGCAAGGGGAAACCCTAGATTCAAGCTTCCTCTCTCCCTTCCATAAAGTAGTGGCCAAAGTACCTATAAAACATGCAAAATCCTCCATAAGTGCATTTGATAGTAAAACACATATTGAGGGAAATAAAATGTAATCTAACAGCTGTAGATGTGATTGATGTGTGAAAAGACACAATATGGAGCGCTAAAATAGGGTTGCATACCACCCTGAACCCAAAACATACTTGTCCACAAGTATTCCTCAACTTATCTCTCTTTAGTTTCTTTCAACAAACAAGAATGATAAATGCATTGCAAAAGATGATTATTTACTAAATGGGATCAAAAGTTACTAAGTACATGTGTTCTACCTCTCTCCTCTCTACTTTCACAAACCAATCATGAAAAGAGAACTAAGCATACAAACTTCAAATATAGGGAATAAGAACACACAAGTTGTCCATATGGCTTTCATGTAGCTCTAAGTTGATTGTTTCATGATGGCATTAATAAAATATGACTAGTAGTGTTGTTTCAATTTCGTGCATTCAATCTTATGCTTCAAACCCACGAAGTGACCCACGTGGATGTGGAAAAAGGGTGAAGTTAGCTAGGTTTGATGTTTCCTAGTTCCATGGGTAAAAAAGGATTGATGTAAGAGATTGGAGTGCTATTACATATAGCACTCATCTTTTCTTTATTTAGATGCTCTTACATAGGAGCATGTTTTATTTTCTTTTTACATTTTCTTTTCTTTGCCCTTTTCTTTTCTTTTCTTTACTTTTGCACTTGGTGTAGGTAGGGCATATGGTGGTGAAAGTGAAGTAGTGAGATATAGATATGGCCACCCCAAACTTTTGGAGGTGGCCAAGGATGAATATGTGCACTTTGGTATCCTTTCATGAGGCTGAGGGGTAAGAAGATGATGAAAGAAAAGGCAAGTCAAAGAGGGGTCACTGGTGTGGTTTTCAACATAAGATCTCTTGCATGAAAACTATTCCAACACTCCATCAAATAATATCACACCACATGAATGAACAACATGAATTCATACTTCTATCATGTGATTCCATAGGCTCTAAGCGTTCATAGCTTGCTCAAATCACAATTCAACCAAACCATTCACAAACATAAGAGAGGTTATTCACATGTAAATAGTCAAGAATCAAGGCCATTTAGCAATAAAATAGAGAAGCTTAGCATGCATTTGTCATAGATCACAATTTTCAATTCAAAACTTGGAGATTAAGTTAAAACATGCTTTTAGACAATGATTTCCAAATTTGGGCAAAATTTGGTCAAAATGGTGGCAATTTGCACTTAATCGCACCAAGACCAACTTTAGGGAATTTAAATCATAAAGAAACAAAACCTAGCTAAAACCCCAAAATTTACCAAGAATCTACATGAAATGCAATGCATAGCAGGAAAAGCAAAAAATTTGAAAAATTACTCAGAAATGCATGAAATTAACTACATGGTATGCATGAATGTAAAACAACCACACAAAGTCAGATAAGAGTTAGTTAAACTGTTTGATCATCTCGAAAAAATGTAGAACAGGGACTATTGAGAAAGATTGATGCAAAATAAGGGCTTACTGCTCTACCACCCCAAACTTTTAAACCATATTGTCCTCAACATGAAATAGAAGTTTAGAATAGTAGGATAAATGGTATGAACTCATGAAAGACAATTGCCAAAAGGTGGAGTGATGAATGTAGCATTAAGTGAGAAGGAGAACACCACCACAGCCGTTCTGCACAAAATGATTGTGCTAACCTTGTAAGAAACACAGTCGTGATGTGGAGCATGGCCATTCTGGACTTATTCCTAAAACTTTTTCACTAATGCTCGTTTTTCATTTCAATTTTGATCTTCTCCTTGGCTATCTCCTTTATGCATCATTTTTCTCCATGGTACCTACTCTAACATGTTTCACTAACATAAAAACTATCAAGTATGGTGTGCATGTGTATTCTTGGAAAAACTCAAGTGTAATAAAAATAAGGAGGTTTTGAGAATCTCAAATCACATGGGTTGCCTTCCACTAGAGATAAGTTTAGAGCCTTCATATAGGTTTGTTGTTCTTACATCGATCAACCATTATCCAAAAGCAAAATGTTTCCATCCCTGTCATAGGCAATCCTCTCAAATGTCTTCATTACTTTATCTTCCTCCCAAGTGTCATATGAGCTTCTCAAGTGTTTTGCATCATTTTTCTCTCCTTTGGGGTCATCATCATAGATCTCAAAGTAAGAATCCTCATCAACGAAACTTTTCAATTCATTCAAGATGATCCCCTTAGACAAATTCCCTCTTATCATCTTAATCAATCTTGAGACCTTTAGAATTTTCATGCTATTGTTTTGCTTTCCCTTGAAGAATGGGTCTTCACATGCTTCAAAGAGAGGGTTTTCAATCACATAGGATACTTGAGAACCTTGAAATATCACATTGGGATGTCTTGGATCGGTGATTGGAGCACTAGGTCGTGTAATCTCAAAGGAAGGTGGGACACTTTGTATCATTGCTTTAAAAGGAGTTGGAACAAAAAATTTGCTAGTTGGTCTTGACTCTAAATTTGCCCACTCTAAAGTACTAAAGATGTGTAGGAGAGATGACTACTCTTTTTCTCCTAACATATCTTTTTTTGATAGAGCAATTATCACCATTTTTTAATAGTCATAGACTCATGATATTATGCATAACTGACAAGCCACAAACTGCCTTTTCTTTTTCATATTCACCTTTTCTTACTAAGGCATGAGTTAGTGGGATAATTGGACATGCATTGGTTTAAGAACTGAAGTATTGATGAGAGTCACTTATGTGTCTGATAAACCTTCTAAGGCTCATCAAAACACTAGGGGAATGAACGATTGGTTAGACATAGGAAACTGTCTAAGTCAAAGGCTGCCCTTAGTCTAGAAAAACCATTTATGACCAATATTTTCCTCATTAATTCATCCTTAGAAGGAAAAAACATCACCTATAATTTCCACCCTCCATAAGGTTTGTGAAGACATTCTTGACGAGTCCAACCTTATTGACCTATCATGACCAAAAATCAGTGTTAGACTTGGTTCAACCCTATGGTTCTCACTCTTATCTCGAACCTTGCCTTGATAGGGGAAACCTGTAGATACCCCATTTTTGCTCACTTGACAAAAATTCACAACTTAATACAAATCCTCTAGTTAATGATGGAATCTATTCCACATTTCATCCAATCTCAACACATATCGTTTTTATACATTTTCTACATTTTTCACATACTTAATCCACTCATTCTTGCCCACTTTCACCTAGTTCAGGGACTTATGCAAAGAAATTTTCTTTCAGAATGAAAGTGCAATTGTCCTTCAATTTTACTTTCAATAATCTATCTTTCATAAATTGCCTAGTTGAACTATCTACAATGAAAAATTTACTTCTTCGACCGCCTTTCTAGAAAAATTCGATAGATAATCTCAAGTTGTCTTTCTGTACAATTTTCTCCTATTTTTCTAGAAAATTACTAAAATTTTGGGAAAATAAGACACCACATTTTAATCACCGGAGGACACCGGGAGGATTGGATCCATCCTCCATAATGCTCGTGGTGGATTTCCTCAATCTAAGCTCCCTATTGTGTGGCACATTGCAGTGATTTGCCACTTCTCTAGAAGGTTTTGTCCAGAATCCCAAACCCTAAACACGGACTATAAATACCCCCCCTACACCCACTGTATTCCAGGCCCCTTTCGTCTCCCCTGAAGCCACATATCTCCTTATTTATTTTTTATTACTCGTAATTAGAGGATCCTTCCTCTAATGCCTCATGCTCAGTTAGGTATGTAGATAGGTAAACTTCTCTAACTGTTGTACCTACATCTACTAGTCTGCTATATCCGATCTATTATTGTTGCATGTGAGTTGATCTATTATTGCATCTGATCTAATATCCATTATAAGTTGCCCTACTACTTTTATAACTATTATTCCTTAGTGCATATGGAAAATCAAATCTAGTATAACAACCTCAAATTTTGCTTGTATTTAAATAAATTGAAATGCAATTATGCAAGTGAAAGACACTTGAATGGAATTTTATATGCTTTGTTTTTAATGTTACAACCTCAAAATTTTCTTATATTTAAATAAATTGAAATGAAATTATGCAAGTGAAAGAGACTTGAATGGAAATTTGTATGCTTTGTTTTTAATGTTACAACCTCAAATTTTTCTTGTATTTAAATAAACTGAAATGCAATTATGCAAGTGAAAGAGACTTGAATGGAAATTTGTATGTTTTGTTTTTTTAAATGGTCTTCTTTGCAAATTTCCCTTGGATTCATAGTTTCTTGGTTTATACTATTTTAATAATCCGATGATGGATAAAAGGGAAAAGGGATGAAAGAAAATCCCATATTAAGTAAAACGAAAAAGAAATAGAAGATAATTGTGTGCATATGTGAGAATTGTGTAGAATTTCCTAGAAAGTGGCATGGAGGACAACTATTGATTAGTTTTCAGTTCCACATGGTTTCTAGTAAGAAAAGAAATCAAAATAAAGAAAATAGAAGATAAAGAAAGTGAAAAGATGAATTTTAAATGTATAATATATGCCTTATAAGTGAATGACTTGCATATGAATAAAAGTCTCTTTTATTTTCGAAGTTTGGTTCCAATTTTTGCACATAAGTAGTTTAAATCATTAAAGACTTACCCTTAAAATTTGAGATTAAAAGTATGAATGATTTGAGAGATATAGATTTTAAAAAAATTAATAAAGTGTGGATAATACAATTAGAAAGTATTAAATGTCAAGTTATTTTGATTTCTATTAGGAATACAATTATATGACACGGGTTATGTCAGTAATAGATCACGAATCTGAAAGTGGACCCATCATCATCCAGCTCATGCCTCGTTTGGAAAGGAGAGTAGGAAACTAGAGTTGTGTGAGTCAATTTCCTCATTGATCATTGAAAGAGCAAGTTTGGAAAGTGTTTCCTTGGCTTTGTGAGGCCAATCTGAACTGGCCTTTCCTAGGTTTTACCTAGGTTTTAGGTGTCTAGAAGGATCCTCCAAATATAACTTCAGAGACGACCCTATTGATGAAGATGGGTATAAATAAAGGGGTGCAATCCCTCTGTGAACCCATGAATCCTTTCGCGAGTATCCACAAGACCAAACGAAGTCATCCCTACCTCCAATTTAATCACCAATCCCTATTTTATCATCTCTCCTATTCCATATTTGCCGAAAAGAGAACCCCACTATGACCTCTCCTTCCTCACCACCGATGAGTAATTGAAGCCCACAGACGAGTCCATTAGGATGAGGCGGAGGAGGCCGCACGGTTGCTAGCTACTTCATGCCTCTAGTTCCTAGAGTTGACTCATCCAGAGACAACAGTTGGTCGTCGAGAGGTAGAAGAAGGGAGGCAAGAAAGGTACTCCTCTACCCTTGTCGCCTCTATAGACATGTAAGGGCATTAACACCCTCTCACCCTCTTTTTCACCTTATAAGCTAGATGCCACATGAGCAGCCAGCCTAGGTGGCGCAAGCCGGCTGGTCGACCAAGCCGATTTGGCAAGGTCGAGACCAAGGTGTGCCGCCTAGGTGGCGGCTTATGATTGGCCCATAAGCTTTTATTTTGAAAAAATTCTAGTAATTAGTAGGATAATCAGACAATGGCATATCATATATGAAAAATGATAGAAAAATGTGTAGAATCCAATTAAAATATAATTAGAGCCTAGTTTTGCTTCTACTTTGAAAAGTGCCTAAAGTTGGCACCTTTAATGTGTTAAATGAACTAGAATACTAATTTTTTAGTTTTTGATGGTATTAATATGTCCAATTGATTTTGATGATAAAAGGCTGATCTTTTATGAATAAAAGAGCAACTTGAAAGTTATTTGGACTTAGCAACCCATAATTTGATAAATTAGGGTTTCTTTGAATTAAAAGGAGTAGTAATTAATGATGAATTAGGGTTTGTAAACCCAATGGGCATAAAAAATGGAAACTAGGGTTTAGGAAGCCAAAACCCTAATAAACCCTAATGTTGACCTAGAAACACTAACTTGGAACCCAAGTCAGTCTTAATGATGATTTGGATAAAATAATGATACATGGGTGTATTGCATTAACTTTTAGGGTAACCTTTCTTGGTTGATTGGTTTCCTGCTCTTGATTGGACATCTAGACTCCTGGTCAAGGTATGTGGTTACACTTATGACTAATCGCTCCAGTTTCCCAGTAATTTCTAAGGTTTTACCATTTGCTTGAAATTAAATGCTTGGATGACTTTTAATTCCTACAATCTATAAAGTAGTTATGGATATCACAATAGTAAGCTTATAACTTGATCAAACCCACATACCAACTCTAGAAATTGTGAATGAAAAAAAAGTAAAGTCATGATGATGAATATAAGACCAAGCCCCGTGTTGGGAAGGTCATAAAAGGTCATGCCCTAGATTGGGAAGACATAATGTCACCTAGTTCCAGATTGAGAGGTGGCCAACAAGGTACCCAGTTCCACATTTAGAGGTAGTCTAAAGTTTGATGCAAGGAAAAAATTCTAAGAGAGGATATACCAGAGTTTGAGTAAAAATGGTTGACAAGCTACAAAGAAAATGTAAAATATTGTTTTGTAACAAATAATTGTTGTGGTTATGTTGTTACAAGTATATGCAAACTTTTGGTTCCCTGACATAGCAGTATAATTTGTTATACTGACTGGAGTTTTATTTGTCAGTGTTTTAGGATAATCTACTGATATGTAAATATGACAAAACCAAATATCCAGAAAGAAGGCACAATATGAAGAAACATAATGGAAACATGGAGGTTATAGTTAGATTTTATTTTATGTTGAAACTTTAGATATTCCATCCATTTTGTACCAAATTCCTTTTTGTTAGTAAAATTTATTAATTATTTCTGGTTAATTACTAAACCTATGATCTTATATTAGTGATAGTGGCCCTTTCCCTCTTGGTCCGCCTGAATAGGGGATAACACGGGAAGGGGGTCGTTACATTTGATATTATAGCAGGGTTTACTCTTTAACCTCTAATAATTATTGAATTTTACAAAGTCTATAGAACCCAAAGGGAATTATTAGAATGTTTTACAAAGGCAATGGTGTCTAGAAAGGACCATGATAGGGGGCTGGCAATAGTTTCCTCTACACCACTAGTCGACTTATGAGGACTCTCAGATCCATGATTTTGGCATGCCCAATGTCTGAGGACTTTACTCAAAATAACATACCTCTAGGATTTCTCATATATCTTCATATTTTCCTCTACCCCTTCACTCACAAAACCCTACATGCCTAGAACTGCTCTCTGTATCTCGTCCTGAGTACTAGGGTTATGAGAATTAGGGGCTAAGGAAACCTCTGCCAAATAATAAAGAGCATGTAATCAAGATGTCACAGACATAATTTATGATGTTATCATGCTCTAAAAACTTAGACTTAGTTTAATTACATGCTTATGTGTATCAGTATGGCTCATACCAAGACCGTCGCCATCCATGTTGACACCCCTCAGGAGAACTATGAGGTTAGTCTTTCTCACAACAAGAGAAGGTTTCTAGAGAAGAGAAGGAAGGCTATGGAAGAAGGGTCCTCCGGGAAGAGGAAGAGACATACAAAAGCCTCTAAGGAAGGCTCAGAATCTATACATGTTCCCTTCAACAACCTGAACCTAGTGAAAGACCAGAAAGGTGAGCCAATGTTTGAAGACAAGGTCAAGCCCAAATAGAACCAGACTGATGGCCCAGGACCAGCTGCAACAATCCATACTCCTGATGCCCTCTAGATGGAATAGTAGAAGAAGTTTACTGAGGCCATTAGTGCCTTCGCCCTCAAGGACTTAGCCAGAGATGAAAATGGTGAACTACTTCTAGTTTGTCCACACCATGGAGCCACCATTTTGGAATTTGTGAAGCAGAATATTGAGAAGTTCTGGGGAGAGGACAAGACATAGGTGGTTGACAAAGCTGACGCTTGGCTTCTAACAGTAGAAAATGGGTTTCGCATGTTGGAAGTGCAGCCGAACATGAAGGTTCCTTTTGTTGCTCACCTCCTGGAAGGAGCAGCTGAAATATGGTGGGAGAACCACATCATGGGCTAAGACCTGAATGAAGACCCAATGGCCTGGACTAACTTCAGAACCATCTTCTCCACCAAATTTGTGCCTGTCTCAACCAAGAAAGAGAAAGAGAGGGATTTCACCTACCTAGTTCAGGGCAATCTCTCTATGGCAGACTACACCCACAAGTTCTGTCTTCTAGAGCGGTTTGGTTATATGTTTACTGAGGAAAGAAGGGTGGACTGATGTAGCCCTATTTTAGGGCTCCATCCTGTGCCACTTTGTACTTAAAATCACATCTAAACATGTTATATTACAAGCCTTTTTCCCCTAATATGTTTATCATTTCCAAATACGCTTATGGATGTTCTTTGCACTGTTAAGAGATACTTGGACCATGTCTTAGATGGATGAGAGAGAAGGAAGGAGTTCTAGGGCTCCTCCACTCATGGGGGGGTCTAAAGAAGGCCCCAAAATCTCCCTCAACCTACCTCCAATGGCAAAGGGTCATCATCAAGCAAAGACATCCATAAATGATGAAGTTTGAAGGACAATCAAGTGATGCAGACCCCAACACGACTGTTGGCACAACCCCACAGTTGTGGCATTTATTGTAAAAGATCAATAGAGACAATAGGGGATTTGCACCCTGATCGACATGACCATGGTCGTCTGCCACGACCGTGGCCCTTTGAAGACACCATGGTTGTGGCCATCCACGCGGTCGTGGCATTTATTGTGAAAGATCAACAGAGACAATAGGGGATTTGCACCCATATCGCCATGAAAGTGGTTGTCTGCCACGACCGTGGCCCTTTGAAGACACCACGGCCATGGACATCCGCACGATCGTGGTCAGAAGAGTGAAAGACGACTGTGGGAACCCCCCACGGTTGTGTCGTTTATTGTGAAAAACTAACATAGACAACAGAGAGTTGCCCCCCCGCAAATCGCCACGACCGTGGCCACTGAAGACCAACTCGCCTGTGTTGCTACTCCACGACCACACACTCCTCGTCCAAAATGGCCATGTTACCTCAACACGAACATGGTGCCACTCATCCACCACTACTGTGGCACTCTGCCGTAGCCATTCCCACCACCTTCTTTAGCATATCCACATCCTTTCCATACAACACACATGTTCCTACTCCACAACCGTTCCATCCTACCCTCACCACGGCTGTGGCACATCAACACGGCCATGGTGACCAACCTACCATACCATACTTTTACATTGATTTTCCAATCCTACCCCTACTTACCATAGTGCTTCCCCACCACCTATATATACATAGGTGGCGGCTGGGGCACAAGGGGAGAGACACCACACAACTGCTCCAAGCTTCCCCTACTCCTCCTTGAGCATCTAGTGCATTTCCTTTGCATTTGTGCTCTCCATCCACCATTTCCACCTTCATTCCACCTTAGAGACCTAGTTTGCTAGGTTTTCTACCATAATCCCCCATATCTTCATGCTCACATGCACCCTTAGAGGAGAGAGGTCGTCCACAGCAGCTAGGAGGTAAAGAAGAAAGATACTTCTCTGAGCCCCATGGCGTTTCTTCCTCTTCTACCCCTTCCTTTTGTTATTTCTTTGACTATGTGTAGCTAAGCCCTAGTGGTGGGCTGTTTGGGGTTAAAATGTGACTTTGATACCATATTGGGGAATTTTTGGCTTGTAATGAACTCATTTTTATATATGATGATTGCTCCATGCTTGTGTCTCTTATCCTGTTACCATACTTGTAATTTGTGCTTTTTGTCATTAATTTCTTGTTTGAGAATGCTTGATGATACCACGTTTCTAGGAGAATTGGGATACATGCGGAAATATTAGGAGTGATTCCTAGGTCCCAATAGGGGATCCCTAGCTAATCCCCTCTGTTCCCACATGCCTATCTCCTCTTCTACTACTTGGTATGAGACCTAAGTTACTAGTATAAGTGAAATTGATGTAATTTCCTAGGGCCTTCTAAAGGCTAGAATGGCTAGTGGCATGAGGTCAAATATCCCCATATCCACTCCCATCTCTACCCTCAACCCTCAATTACTCATTATCACTTATCCTAGAAACCTATATTTGGCTAATCCTATTAGAATTACACCTAACCCTAGTCTTCTACTAGTAGTATAGGGTACATTCTAATGGCATTGGTCTTATTGTTTGGTTTGGTAATCTAGATGTAAAATGAGAACCATGATTGTCTAATAACATCTGCCAACTAATATCAAAGTTACATCCCCCAAATGGCCCACCTACCTTAATCATCTTATTAAAACCCAAATTTTTTTGTTTGCTTGTTCATGCTAGTCTAGTTTAGTTGCTTTAGATTAACTTAGTTAAATTTCTTAGTCTTGCTCATTAGTGTTAACTTAGATTCTTGCTCTCACTAGTGGTTAGTTTATCTCTTAATTGCTTCTTGCCTTGCTAGAGTAGTGTAGTTCATCTTGCTCTTGTTTGGTTAATTGCTTGGCCTAGTTGCTTAGATTCAACTTGCATAGGATAATCTAGCTTTTTGATAAATTAGTTTCTATCTTGACTTTCTTGCTTGCTCAATTAGAGTAATTAACAACTAAACCCTTTTAAAACCCTCAAACCCTAATCTACGCACTAGGAACATAACCTACACTAAACCTAACTCAAGTGTCCCCTCTATACTTGTGGACCGACCCCTTATCTTACCAATCACCTATACTACAACAGTACCCCGTACGCTTGCGGGTGACCTGTTTAGTTTTTGTGATCGACTTGGGCAGGGCCAATATAAATATCAAAAGTGATCCCTCCCGTGTGCTTCGACCTCGTGGGGCGCATCTAGTCGAGTCAAATCGGCTAGCATGTGGCACCTCTAGTGGAAGTGCACCAAGCTTTCTGGCGTTGTTGTCGGGGATAGAGGTGCTCGGCCTAGTCAGATAATATAGCTTATCCATTCCTTTTGCCCTCACCAATTCTATTATTTATTATTTGTGTTACTTTGCATCTTGGTTTGCTAACTTGGCTTCCTGTTGTTTGTTTGTGTATTGCACAGGTGATAGTTGTGCATGAGCCGCACGCATTCTACTTGTACCGACTTGGTGTTGTACGACCCCGAGATTGGTAGAAGGAGGTTCCAAGCTCACCGCAACTAGCACAGAGAGACTGAGATGGCTGAAAACAACCCGCAACCGGATGCTCAACCACCACAGCATCGCCCGCTCCATGAATACTTCACCCTTGGGAACTACAACTCCCCCATCACCACCTTGGTTGACCAGATGTTGGGTCAACAGTTCTCCATCCCGACTGCACTCCTAGGACTCCTCCCTACTTACTATGGGATGGAGAATGAGAATCCCTATCACCACATTGATGCTTTCCTGGATACGTACTCAACTTTCTGCACTCCCACCGCCATTGATGACTCCATATGCAGAACCCTCTTTCCTTTCTCCCTAAAAGAGAAATCTAAGGAGTGGTATGTGTCAAAGCCAGATCGGGTTACATGGAATGAAGTTAAAAATGAATTCCTCAAGGAGTTCTTTCCTATTGCAAAGTTGTCCTACATGAGGAGGTGCATCACTTCTTTTAATCAGAAGGAGAATGAACCTTTTCACAAGGCATGGGAGAGGTTCCAAAAGCTACTCCGAGACTGCCCTCACCATGAAGTACCTTTGTGGCAACTCGTTCAAGCATTCTACACTGGGCTTGAATAGAAAAGCCAAAACAATGTCGACTCCTACTACGGAGGTACTTTCATGGTGAAGCCGCCCGAAGAATCATGGCCCTTGTTCGAACACCTCGATGAAAACTCACGCCATCGCGCTTCTATAAAAGGGGAGCATTGCGGATGAAGCCACATCCCTCCACCTTCCTCTGTGACTCCAACCCACAATGCTACTGACCCCGATATGATGAAAATGATGGCAAACATGATGAGATTGATGAAGAATCAAGATGGTGGCTCTCCTAGACAACCCGCCATGGCAGTCGACTCTATGGATGAGGAAGTGAATGTTTTGCACTCCTTTGGTGGTGGCAACAATCAAAGTCCCATGTCCAACACCTACACTCCCAAGTGGAGGAACCACCCAAACTTTTCTTGGAAACAACAGAATGAGGATGGACAAGGACAAGGGCAGCTGAGGCCACGTTACAACTCCAAGTTTGAAGAGGAGGTGCTTGGAAGGTTAAGAAGTTTGGATGATGTGAAGAAGGATGTGACATTACATGGGCAATCCATCAACCACCTCAAGCAAAGATTGGATCAGATTTCTCTCTCTCTCTTGCAAGGAAGGAAGAAGGAAGACTTCCATCTCAACCGATGCCCAATCCAAACAATGATGGTGCTTTCTTAGGAAACACTTCAAGTGCATATGTTCCGCCATCATACCAAGCCCCGCTGAATCCCTATGCTCCACCACCTCCTCCAGCGCCTCTTAACTATCAATATGCTGCACCTCCACCCCATACATACCAACAACCACCTAGGCAATACCACACCCATCCACAAAAACAACATCCACTACAACAACCACAACCACAATTCATCCTCCAAAACCCAAATTCACCTCACCAAAGGCCACCACCACCCCAACATCCACAACCACCCCCACAAGCCCCTCCTTCTTCCCATGAACAAGTAAATATGGTATCTATCATATGGGGAGAAAAAGTTGCTCAAGAGCTTGAGAAAAGGGAGGGGAAAGTGACTAAGGTTAATGACAAAAGCTCGATGCTAGAGAGTGTCAAGTGCAACCAAAGTTCTGCTTCTCGTGGTTTGAATGAAGAAGCGCCCTCACTTGTCCCGCCCTCTCTTGATAATAATGAAAGTGCAATAGATATGGCTCATCTGGATACTTGTGACAAGGTCATGTCTATTATTTCATAGGCCATTGACATAGCAGCGCTTGAAGCAATACCTTTATGGGAGTCAAAACCTTCTCATGAGACAAGGATCACCATCATCCCTCCTCAAGGTCTAATGAGTGTTGCAGACGCAGTCGATGTAGTCGAGAAGAAATTCCATGAAGGTCTATCTCCCCAAGAAAAGGACAGCATTATCATGGATCTCCTGGGACCCTTGAAGTGAGGGACGGCAGCCATCACATCATTCTTTTCGTTGGTGATAGATGTGTGCACGGGGAAGAGAAAACTAGTGCTGCTACCGACCAAGGAAACCATTGCTTCAAAATCAGTTAACTTCATCTTCGACCTGGGCTTTCCAGAAAAGAGAGATGATCCAGGAGTGCCTCTCATCACCTGCTACATTGGCACACAACCCACCGAGCACTCCCTCCTTGACTTAGGTGCAGGGACAAGTATCATGCCATGGAACATGTATCTATGTCTTGGCCTAAATAAAATGGAACTGGTGGATTGTGTCCTTATCTTAGGTGATGGAACCAAAAGGAAACCCTTGGGAATACTGCAAAATGCAATAGTATCGATGGATTAAAGGATAAACATTGCATATGTGACCGACTTTCTAATAGTGGATTATGAACCTATTGATGGGAAAAAATACCTCATATTGGGGAGGCCCTTCTTATCAATTGTGGGTGTAGAAATCAATATGCGTACGGGCACTCTGATGGTCACCTATAAGAGGAGAAAATTTGATTTCTTTATATTTACTGAAGAGGAGAGGGACAAGTTGGGTAATGAAGACTTTGGTGAGAGTCTATGCTATCATGATTCCCTAGAGCTGTGGAGATCAAGTCCATACTTTCGATCGATGCACACTCCATGGGATGAAGCACATATCATCGGAATGCTAGATAGGATCACTGTAGAGGAAAAGGAGGACATCGTGGGTGTCGATACTCAGTGAAAAGAGCAAAAAGTCCGGTTGAAGGCTATAAATTTAGTGCTAGTGGGAGGCAACCCATGTGGTTTGAGATTATCGAACCTTGTTTTATCATACTTTCTTTTGGTTTCCAAGAAACACACACACTATACTTGATAGTTTTTCTCTTTGTGAATCATGTTAGTATAGGTACAAGGAAGAATAGATGATGCTAAAGGGTTTAGCCAAAGTGGAGGTCAAAGTGGAGGAGGAGATTGCAAATCAATAGAGGAGCTACAGGAAGAAAGCTAGAACGGTCGTGTTGTTCAGCACAGCTGTGGTGGTCCTGCCTTGCTCACCTAGTGTTACATTGACCACTCCAGCTCTTGGCGGTTGTCTTTCGCAACCCCACGCCTTTTACCCTACTAGTCTAAACTCCTATTTTATGTTGAGGGCAGCATGATTTAAAAGTTTGGGGTGGTAGGGCAGTAAACCTTTCTTTCACCGCATTTTTCTCTATGTGCCTTGTGCTAAATTTTTGCAAGATGATCAAACAGTTTGACTAACCTTCATACTTCTTTACCCTGACTTGGTGTCCTTGCTTGCATTCATGCATACATGTAGTTTAATTTCATGTATTTTTGTGTAATTTTTCAAAAAAATTGCTCTTTTTGCTCTTCCATATCATGCATTGCACTCTCATGTAGTTTTTGGTAATTTCTTGTGCATTTTAACTAGGATTTGCTACTTTATTTTTAAATTTCTATAGAGTAGGTTTAGATGTGAATTAATGCAAATTGGCACCATTTTGGCCAATTTTGCTCAAATTTGAAATCTCTTGCCTAGAAAGTATGTTTTGACCCAATCTCTACTATTTTGAGTGAAAATGACGAACTTTGGCAAATGCAAATGAAATGTCATGCTTTATTGCTAAGTGGTATCAATGTTTTGACTTTTTACATGTGCATCACCTCTCTTATGATTGTGATTGATTTGGTTGAATTGTAAAGTTGAGCAAGCTTTGAACGCTTAGTGTTTGTGGAATCACTTGATTGATATATCGATTTCATCTTGTTCATTCATGTGGTGTGATATCTAGGATGAAGTATTGGATTAATTTTCATGCAGGATGTCTTATGTGGAAAATCATACCAATGACCCCTCTTTGATCTGACTATTCTTCCACCATCTTCATACCCCTTCGCCTCATAAAAAGATGCCCTAGTGCACATAATCAGCCTTGGCCACCTCCAAAAGTTTGGGGTGGCCATATCTTTATCTCCTCGCTTCACTCTATCCAACATATGCCCTATCTACACCAAGGGCAAGAAAAAAGGGAAAATAAAAAGGAAATAAAAAACAAAATAAAAGGATGCTCCTGTTTAAGAGCATTCAAATAAAGAAAAGATGAGTGCGTAATAGCACTCCAAGAATCTTACCGCAACCCTTTCTTCCAATTTCATACCCATTGAGCTAGGAAATATCAAACCTAGCTCATTTTTCCCCTTTCCGCAGCCATGTGGGTCATTTGGTGTGATTTGAAATATAAGATCAAATGCATGAAGGTGAAACAACACTCCTAGTCATTCTCAATTAACGCCACCATAAAACGGTTTACCCAGAACTTTATGGAAGAAATATGGATAACTTGTGTATTCTATGTGCTATATTTGAAGTTCATATTCTTTGTGCTCTCTTCATGATTGGATTGTGAAAATAGGAGAGGAGAGAGGTGAAATGCATGCACTCAGTCATCTTTGATCCCATTTAGCAATAATTAGATTTAACATTGCATTCGTCATTTCTTGTTTGTGGAAAATTTGAAGAGAGATTGAGTTGGAGCATACTTGAGGACAAGTATGTTTTATGTTTGGGGTGGTGACGTAGCCCTATTTTAGGGCTCCATCTTGTGCCATTTTGTACTTAAATCACATCTAAACATGTTAAATTACAAGCCTTTTTTCCCTAATATGTATATCATTGCCAAATGCACTTATGGATGTTCTTTGCACTGTTTTTAGGTACTTGGACCAAGCCTTAGATGGATGAGAGAGAAGGAAGGAGTTCTAGGGCTCCTCCACTCATGGGGGGTCCAAACAAGCCCCAAAATCTCCCTCAACCTACCTCCAATGACCAAGGGTCGTCATCAAGCAAAGACATCCATAAATGATGAAGTTTGAAGGACAATCAAGTGATGCATACCCCATCACGACCGTGGGCACAACCCCACGGTCGTGGTGTTTATTGTGAAAGATCAATAGAGACAACAAGGGATTTGCACCCAGATCGCCATGACCGTGTCCTTCTGCCACGACTATGGCCCCTTAAGACACCACGGCCATGGCCATCTGCATGGTCGTGGCATTTATTGTGAAAGATCAACAAAGACAATAGGGGATTTGCACCTAGATTGCCACGACTGTGGCCCTTTGAAGACACCACATCCATGTCCATCCGCACAGTCGTGGTCCGAAGAGTTAAAGATGACTATGGGAACCCCCCATGGTCGTGCTGTTTATTGTGAAAAACTAACAGAGACAACAGGGAGTTGCCCCCAAATCGTCACGACCGTGGCCATCTTCCACGACCATGGCCACTGAAGACCAACTCGCCCGTGTTTCTACTCCACGACCATGCCCTCCTCCTCTAAAATGGTCGTGTTACCCTAACATGGCCGTAGTGCCACTCATCCACCACGACCGTGGCCCTCCACCACAGCTGTGACCACCACCTTCCTTAGCATATCCACACCCTTTCCATACCACACATGTGTTCCTACTCTACGACTGTTCCATCCTACCCTCACCATGGTTGTGGCACATCAACACGGCCGTGGTGACCAACCTACCCTACCATACTTTTACACTGATTTTCCTATCCTACCCCTACTTACCCTAGTGCTTCCCCACCACCTATATATACATAGGTGGTGGTTGGGGCACGAGGGGAGAGACACCACACAGCTGCTCCAAGCTTCCACTACACCTTGAGCATCTAGTGCATTTCCTTTGCATTTGTGCTCTCCATCCACAATTTCCACCTTCATTCCACCTTGGAGACCTAGTTTGCTAGGTTTTCTACCATAATCCCCCATATCTTCATGCTCACCTACACCCTTGGAGGAGGGAGGTCATCCACAGCATCTAGGAGGTGAACAAGAAGGCTACTTCTCCGAGCTCCATGGCGTTTCTTCCTCTTCTACCCCTTCCTTTTGTTATTTCTTTGACTATGTGTAGCTAAGCCACTAGTGGTGAGCTGTTTGGGGTTAAAATGTGACTTTGATACCATGTTGGGGAATTTTTTGTCTTGTAATGAACTCATTTTTATCTATGATGATTTCTACATGCTTGTGTCTCTTATCCCATTACCATACTTGTAATTTGTGCTTTTTGTCATTAATTGCTTATTTGAGAATGCTTGATGATACCATGTTTCTAGGAGAATTGGGATACATGCGGCAATCTTAGGAGCGATTCCTAGGTCCGAATAGGGGATCCCTAGCTAATCCCCTCTATTCCCACATGCCTATCTCCTCTTCTACTACTTGGTATGAGACCTAAGTTACTAGTATAAGTAAAATTGATGTAATTGCCTAGGGCCTTCTAAAGGCTAGAATGGCTAGTGGCATGAGGTCAAATATCCTCATCTCTACTCCCATCTCTACCCTCAACACTCAATTACTCATTATCACTTATCCTAGAAACCTAGATTTGGCTAATCTTATTAGAATTACACCTAACACTAGTCTTCTACTAGTATTATATGGTACATTCTAATAGCATTGGTCTTATAGTTTGGTTTGGTAATCTAGATGTAAAACGAGAACCATTCTTGTCTAATAACATCCCCCAACTAATATCAAAGTTACATACCCCAAATGGCCCATCTACCTTAATCATCTTGTTAAAACCCAAATTGCTTTGTTTGCTTGTTCATGCTAGTCTAGTTTAGTTGCTTTAGATTAACTTAGTTAAATTGCTTAGTCTTGCTCATTAGTGTTAACTTATATTCTTTCTCTCACTAGTGGTTAGTTTAGATCTTAATTGCTTATTGCCTTGCTAGAGTAGTGTAGTTCATCTTGCTCTCATTTGGTTAATTTCTTAGCCTAGTTGCTTAGATTCTACTTGCTTAGGATAATCTAGATTTTTGATAACTTAGTTTTGATCTTGCCTTTCTTGCTTGCTCAATTAGAGTAATTAACAACCAAACCCTTTTAAAACCCTCAAACCCTAATCTCTACACTAGGAACATAGCCTACACTAAACCTAACTCTAGTGCACCCTCTATCCATGTGGACCGACCCCTTATCTTGCCAATCACCTATACTACAATAGTACCATGTACGCTTGCGGGCGACCTATTTAGTTTTTGTGATCGACTTGGTTAGGACCAATATAAATATCAAAAGTGATCCCTCCCGTGTGCTCCGACCTTGTGGGGCGCATCTAGTCAAGTCAAATCAGCTAGTGTGTGGCACCTCTAGTGGAAGTGCACCATGGACCACTTTGTAGAGTGTATGCATCTCGACATCAAGCCTCATGTGATGGCGAGCAAACTGACAAACTTCACCGACGCTTACATAACCACCCTAGACATGGAGAAGATGGTTATGCCTACACCGAACCCATAGAATGGGTACATGGGTTTCACTAAAGGTACCTCTGGCTAGAAGAACAACCATAAGAAAGGACAAGGGTGAAACCATGCCAAAGGAAGACATGGAGGCAAGGGGAAGCCCCACAATGAGAACTGACACCTGAGGTGTCGCAACTATGGAAGGTCACACACGGGCAAGTGCCACTTTGAGAATAAGATGTGCTTTCATTGCAAGAAAGAAGGATACTTTCAGGCCAATTGTCCTCTACCTGACCTGAGAGGTATGGGGCCAGTAGTAGCCCATCCTGTGTTTGTAGCACCACTAGTGGTAACAGGTGCACCAGCTGCAGTCCTGCCTGCAGGAGAGTGAAGGTAAGTTTGAGTTTTTGCTATCGACGATGAAGAGGCTCAATCCAATGATAACCATTTAATAGAAGGTAATAACCCTTAGAGTTTTCTTTCTTGTTGTAGCTAAGCATGCACTAGTCTGACATGTTATGAAAAACAATGTAGGCATGCTTGAGATCATGGGACATAATGTAAAAGATCTATTTGACTATGGATCTACTAATACTTTCATTTCAAGAAATCTTGCAACTATGCTTTATTTGAACATCAAGGATTTAGGTTATTTTTTGGATGTCATAACCCAAAGTGGTCAGATCTTTATGTCTCTCTTGAAAACCCATGCTATATCTGTTAAGTATCTGTATAATGAGCTCCATATAGATTTTATCCTTCTTGACACGAATGACTTTGACGTGATAATTAGTATGGATTGGCTCTATACTTATAGTACAAAGATTGACTGTAGGGAAAAGAAAATAAGAATAGAGAGACCAGGTCATCCACCGTTCACCATTAGAGGTATGAAGGATGCTACCACTAGCTTGTATGTGTCAGCCTTGAAGGCACAACAGATGATAGCCAAAGATTGTCAAGCATTCCTAACAGTAGTTACCGAGACGGAGCCTAAGGTACAACCTTTAGAGGAAATAGAGGTAGTCAAGAACTACACAGATGTGTTCCCAAATGATTTTCCTGAGATTCCTCCTGAGTGAGAGGTAGACTTTTATGTAGAGTTAGCTCCCGGGACAAACCCTATTTCTAGGGCACCTTAAACGATGACCCTGTTGAGTTGCTTGAGCTAAAAAAGCAATTGTAAGAGTTGCTAGACAAAGGCTTTATATGACCTGGCACATTGCCATGGGGAGCACCGATCCTCTTTTTGAAGAAGGAGGGATCGCTCTGAATGTGCATATTCTATAGAATGATCAATCAGGGTACCATTAAGAACATGTATCCTTTACCCCATATAGATGTCTTGTTTGACCAGCTCAAGTCAGCCTGAGTCTTTTCAAAGATTGACCTGAGGTCCAGGTATCATTAGTTGTGAATTAAGAGTGAGGACAACCTGAAAACTAGGGCTGTCAATGGGGAGGGTATTATCCATTTACCCTTACCCATACCCTGGAGGGTAAGGGTAAAGATTTTTATTACCCTTTATCCGTTTACCCGTTCCCCGTTTCCCCACCATACTATAAGGAGAGGGTAAGGTATAGACAGTATCCATACCCTTTTACCCTTTTACCCGCACATGATATAAAGGTTACACAAATATAAATATTCTAAAGGGGTTTGTATGTAAATGTTTAACCCTAATACTTTATTCTATCATTGTAAAATGACTTGGTGTTGTCTTGTAATACTTTATTGTTGAGATAAAAACATATATATCTTGCAGAAAATGAGGTGTTGGTGAAACACTTATTTGTTATGCATACTTATGCAAAGGAAAAATAATAATGTATGCATAAAAATTGTTATTGTGTGAATTGACTTAACTTTACATGGAGAAACATATGATTTTGAATTAGATATAATGTTTTATATGTTGTTATCAATAGATTAGTTATAAAGTTATTAAAAATTAACAAACAATGTGTATAAAATTCTTTTTTGTCAAAATTACCCACTTACCCTTTACCCTCCCCGTTTACCCTGTGGAGAAGAGGGTAAGGGTAAGGGGAGGGTAAGGGGATTGCTGAGAAGGATAATTACCCTTACCCGCTACCCAAAGAGGGTAAGGGTAAGGGTAAGACCTTACCCTCCCCATACCCTCCCCATTGACAGCCCTACTGAAAACTGCTTACCAAACCTGTTATGGCCACTATGAATTTGTGGTTATGCCGTTTGGGTTGTCTAATGACCTGAGTGTGTTTATGAGTCTCATGAACAGTGTGTTCCAACCTTTCTTAGACTCTTTTATCATAATATTCATAGATGACATCTTGGTTTACTCTGATGACTTAGAGCAACATCATGACCACCTGGGTAGAGTCCTTGATATCCTAAGAAAACAAAAGTTTTATGGGAAATTCTCAAAGTGTGAGTTTTGGATAGATTGTGTCATGTTTCTTGGACACGTTATATATGGAAGGACCATCTCCATGGATCCTGCTAAAGTGTCAGCCATGTGAGATTGGCCAACACTGAAGAACACTTTTGAGATTTGCATCTTCCTGGGATTGGATGGATATTATCAGTGCTTCATAAAAGATTTCTCAAAGACTACTTTACCCCTCACCGAGCTTACCCATAAGGATGAGAAGTTTGTGTGGTCAGACTTGTGCAAAGCTCAATTCTAGGAATTGAAGGAAAAGTTGACCACAGCTCCGGTGTTGACTCTACCATCAGGAAATGAAGGTTTTATGATATTCACCAATGCATCAAAGATGGAGCTTGGATGCGTGCTAGAGAAAAATAGGTATGTTGTTGCTTATGCCTCCAGACATCTCAAGCCCAATGAAGTGAACTACCCAACACATGATTTAGAAATGGTTGCGATTATACATGCCATGAAGATTTAGCGACACTATCTTTATGGAGCCACTTTTGAAATCCTCACTGACCACAAGAGCTTGAAGTACCTCCTGACTCAGAAGGACCTAAACCTGAGACAAAGATGATGGATGGAGTATATGAAAGACTATTATTTCACCATCACCTATAACCCTGGAAAAGATAATGTAATGGCATATGCTCTTAGTCAAAAATATCTCAAGTGTGTAGCTGTCTTATCTACCCAGTGGAGAGAACCAGAAGACTTTTCTAGGTGGACTCCACAGCCATTAGAAGACCAGATCTGTAACGACCGTCTTGTGAAAACAGGATTAACTAATGCAGAAGCAAATTATTTGCAACGTAATTACTAAAAATCACTAAAAATTAAAACCATTTGCAAAGAGATCCATTCATAGGAAAACTCTTTAACCAAGAACCAAAGTGTTTCCATTTCATCCTGGATCATAAGTACACAGCCTGTACAATTCCTTTTTAAGGATTACAACATTGACTGCCCTGTTAACAAATATACACAGGCAGTATAAAACTTTGAGGCATTAAGCCAAAACTCCGATTGAATCATTTAAAACTCCGAGGACCTGAGAGTACAGAGACGACACATAGGACTACTATTTATGTGACTTGAAAAACAATATCTCCACCTGAGATCTCATTGTTGTCCTTGTTGTTGTTGTTGCTTCTGCTCATCTCTGTTCTAGGGATTTCCTGCCTTGCCTTCCATTCATACCTAAAAAATGTTTTCCCACGAGGGTGAGACAATTGAAAATTGCCCCAGCGAGAGATATAACTCTCCGCCAAAAACATTATTATTGCAGTTTATCAAATTAAAACTGAGTAGGGGTTACTTTTACATTATCAGGTAGAATTATTCATCATAGAACAGAATAAGATAATCTCCATTCTCAAGGAGGTCATTGCATCTACCCATGGTAGATAAGTAATTCACCTGTCTATTTTGCAGAGAATATAAAGAAACATAATTAACATATATCTACTAAGGAATGCACAAAGAAATGCAACATCATCCAATGAATCTTCGTATTCAATCCTTAAGCAAACATGCTATACGTCTAATTACATTTTACAATCACACTTATGCCCTGAGGAGATGAGGTATACCGCTCATACTCCAACCGAACACGGTTACGTAAAGCATCGGTACCACACATAGGTCAATGGAAGAGCCAGATTCCCATGACCTCAACTATCTCGGTCAGTACGAGATAACATGCAAGACATCTTGTGTCTCTGCTAGATAGCTTTCCAGGGTATACTGGCAACATCGCTATTAGAGTTATAGCCCATAGCATATACTCTCTTCAGGATATGGCCCGTAGCCAATGCCCGATATTATTTTGTGGAGTCATGGCCCGTAGCCATGCTCTTATTGGGGTATGGTCCGTAACCAATCCCGTTCATAGGACATAGCCCGTAGCAATGCCTATGGGGCATAAGGATATAATTGCCCAATTACCCCCACATATTCAAAAATATGTGTTCCGAGTAAACTCGTTTCACCATTCAGCTAATTCTGACGCTGATGGATCTGTGATCAGGGCAACTACATTATATGGTATCACTTGATTAATTAAGTACATTATCATATTCTTTTAGCATCAGCCAAGTTTCCAAACATAACTTAATAAGACAAATGCTATAAAGAAAACATGTACTATTTCCATTAATCACTTCTCAGTCTTTATAAGACATGGGGATCTCAGTCCCTCATTTCAATACTGGGAATTTTCATTCCTTTGCAACTCAATGCCATAATCATATGGTTCTGGGTATTCAAACCCTTAGCTCATCATTGAGCATTATTACCACTTTTTCAGGTAATTATCACCTTCAGGTCACCTGACCAAGGTAAATATGATGCTTATTACATAAACATCTTCTCATGGCACTTAAGGCCCATTACTTCTCTTATTACCTCATACTAGGCAATAAGGTATAGCATGGCACATAAGGCCCAATAAACAATGTTAATACATAAAATGTCATAGCTCATACCTGGCTATGTTCATCATCACATCATACCTGCATGGTTAGTACAGATGATAATACATCAATTTCATATCAGCACCATGCAAAACAATATATAACATCATTATTCAAGGGTAACACCACTATTCCCTTACCAGGGTTAGGGTTTCCCATTTCTCATTAATTCAGACCCTCTTGAGTTAACCAACTTTATCTTGTATTAAGGTATTTCCCCTCTTAATACATTCCATCATAGAATACTCACCCTTAGCATATAATGCATAGGCCACACATTAGAATTGTCCAGCTATCTCACATGATATGGACTTATCTTAGTTTAAGGCATAACTTTATTATAAAGTTGCCTATAAACAATCGCAATGATACACCCTCAACTAGGGTTTCACAAGGATACACCCTCAACCAGGGTTCACAATGATACACCCTCCACTAGGGTTTCACAAGGTTACACCCTCAACCAGGGTTCACAATGATACACCCTCCACTAGGGTTTCACAAGGTTACACCCTCAACCAGGGTTCACAATGATACACCCTCCACTAGGGTTTCACAAGGTTACACCCTCAACCAGGGTTCACAATGATACACCCTCCACTAGGGTTTCACAAGGATACACCCTCAACTAGGGTTTACTAACATCCTAATTAGTGATTTCACATGTAGACAACCTCTTATTAAGGTTATACATTGAATCGGCCTCAATTAGGGTTTACATCATGTATTGGGTCCATGCATTTGTTATGCATTAATGACTAGTACCATTAAAGGTATCTCCCACCTAATCACATTAGGTTTTCAAAAAGGTTTGATCAATTAGACCTTCAATAACATGAGGTATCCAATTGAATTAACCAAATTGAACCACACTCAATTCTAATCAATGGAACTTCAACCAATTGGATCATCAACTCAATCATCATTTGAATCATGTCTCACCCCTCAATTGGGACTTCAATTATGGTCTGATCTCAATGGGATTAGGGTTTATAAACACCAATTAGAGCTTTGAAGTTGATCATCAATCATGCTACTAATTGTGTTTCAATTGATTGCATTGGACCTTCAACCATTGAATTCATGGAACCAATCATCAATTGGACCTATGCTCATACTTCAATTGAGTTTAATAGGTCAACCTTCAACTAATTTGACCCTCAATTGGTCATCAAATAGGGCTTGATTCAATTGAATTAGGGTTTGGAATCGAAGATCCAACAACACTCATCAATGCAAGATTGGTTACTTTGAAACTATTGAACCATTATCCAAATTGGGTATGACCTGACCCCAAACGGTCTTGAGGTCGTTTTGATGACCTCAAAACGGTCTTGAGACCGTTTGCCCATCATATCACTCAAATCCAAGCCATCCAATTAAGGTTTGGATCATTGGATTGATCACCAAATCAGCATTGCATTGTATAACAGCTTGGTACCTTTAGACCTTCAAACACCTAACCATACTCAACCCTAGACCTCCAAACGGTCTTGGGTGACCACCAAACGGTCTTGAGACCATTTGGATGAGCTCCAAACGGTCTTGAGACCGTTTGGCCCATCCAACCTTTGGATTCTAGTGAAAAATCATCATGGATTGGTCTATCGAGTTGATCAACAGATCAGCACTACATTGCAATATGATTAGTACCTTTGGACCTTCAATTGGTCAACTATACTTGACCCCAGACCTCCAAAAGGTCTTGAGGTGACCCCAAACGGTCTTGAGACCGTTTGGATGATCCCCCAAACGGTCTTGAGACCGTTTGGGCTAATCAACCCAAAATCTCAAATTAGCTCATTGTGATTTCAGCACTGATTTCAATTAGGGTTAGCCCAATTGATTAGCTTTCAACTCATGACTCGTTTGGAGTTAATCCATAAAATTTGGTGAGTCATTATATCACATCATTAGGAACAGTAATCCCAAACGGTCAACGCTTTGTCAACGCACTCAAACGGTCTTGAGACCGTTTTCCCAAAAAGTTCAATTAAATCAGATTGAAAATCAGCACTTAATCCAATTAGGTTTCCCTAATTGATTAGGCTTCAACTCACGATTCCTTTGGTGTTAATCCCTCAAATTTGGAGGGTTATTAATAAACATAATTATGAACAGGAATCTCAAACGGTCAACGCTTGGTCGGCCATCTCAAATGGTCTTGAAACCGTTTGCTCAACCAGGTCAAGTTAATCAGGTTGAAAATCAGCACATAATTTAATCTGATTGCCTAATTGATTGGCCTTCAACTCTCGATTCCTTTGGAGTTAATCCCTCAAATTTGGAGGGTTATCAGCCTACATAATTAGGAACAAAATTCCCAAACGGTCAACACTTGGTCAACCATCTAAAACGGTCTTGAAACCGTTTGCTCCCAAACGGTTTCAAACCGTTTGCCCTTAAACGGTTTGCTGAAACCACATAGCCAATCAAATTAAAACGATTTGGAGTAGCTATCAAAACGGTTTTGCTTGGTAATTTTCTTTGGATAAGCATCTAGGATGATGTCATCATCCCCTTACTTAGAACAACCAAGAACAGCAACCGTTCTTGATGGAAATTGCAGCAAAGAAACAAGAGTGTATCAAATTGAAGAAATCAATCAACAAAGCATAGAGAATTGATGCAATAGCAATGTTTAAGAGTTTGAGTTATAAAACCCGCCTCAAATTGAGATCAAAAGCTCCAAGCTCACGCCATTAATGGTGGATGAATCTCTTGAAACTCCCCCTAGGCTCGTCCTCAAGCTTTTGATTGCAAAAGTTGGCTAGGGTTGAAGAGGAGATCAAAATAAGAAGGAATCCATAATTTATTTTCGATTTCCACCATGAAATCATGGAGAACGAAGGTCAAGGGCTTACCCACAGGTTGGGGACGTGTTCCCTGCTCCTCCCTAGCTCCGTGGTCGGTTTTGCAAGCAAGGGGAAGAAGAAAAACCGAAAAAGGCCTTGGTTTGGGCTTGGAATGGCACTTTTATAAGGAAATTGATGAGAGAGAAAATGCCTTATAAAAATCCAATTAATCCCAATAAAGTGGCCGCCTCTTCCCCATCAACTACCTTGGGTACGAGGCACCTTCCTTGCCTTTTATTCCCCTTCATTATCCTCAATTTAAAGAAAAGCAAATTAAGCACCTTAATGCTTATAATATAATATCCCACATGTGAGTGGATATTACTTTTCTTTATAAAAAGGTGAGTGGAATTTCACCTACTTAAGATATTTTCGTTCCTTATCTTGTTAAAGGAACGTCCATCCTTATTCAAAATCAACCCAAAATATTTTGGTTGAAATCCCTTCAATTATTTTTATTCATTTTTGCCCTAAATCGAATTAGGGTTTCAATTAAGCATTATTCTTGATTATTTTAATGTCAAGATTCTCTCTCCTACAACTTAATTCAAATGAGGAGTCCCTCTCATTTTATTTGCTCTAAATGATGCCAAGAAACATTAAGGATCATATTGAAGTGGTAATTTGCATATTGAACCCTAGATTTTGGGTAAATTGCACATTACACCAAAACTAGGTTTTAATGCACAAGGATTGCTTTACAAGCTTAATCTTGGTGTCCAAGCTTGTGGAAACCATACCACTACATCATATTCATTCTTATGATGTCTCAACATCAGAGGAACATCTTATCATGCAATATTTGCAATTTAACCCCTCAACTTGGGTAATTTGCACTTTAGTCCAAAATAAGCAAACATTGCTTCAACATTGTTCAAACAGGACCAAAATTGAAACATAGGTTCCTTTTGAGCCTTAATTACTTTTCACAAGATGATATTAAGCATATAATCATATTTCTTAATCAAAACACCTAGGGTTAAAGAATAACCCAGGTCAGGGATGTTACAAATTATAAACCCCTAATAAGGATTTCGTCCCCGAAATCCCTGATAAAGGGAACAGATATTATTCATTCATCATATCATCATGTCTCTTCATAACACCTCATTGTTATGTAGACATCATAGAACTTTGATCAGCACAAAGTTCCTTCACACAATATTCTCATAGAGTCAAATGAGAACTTATCTTAAAGACATATTTAGTTGTTATGTTTATGCAAAGCATAAACCCCTAATCATATGATGTTCATATCATTTTATATAATCAGACTGATTTCATAGTTGACCATTCTAGGTAGCCAATCTAAACCATCTGATAATTCTCAGATACCAGAATCTCTTACCTTGGTATCAGTCGCATGTGTTGAAAACACATTATATTCTCATCTTTCTTTTATCATATTTACAACTTTATAGAACAGGGATCACCTCCCTTGTTCTCTTTATCATCATATGAGGGTCATACTTTTACTTCCTCATATACACATACTGATCTGAATTCCTATCAGATCCTTCTTTCTTGTTCTTAAGATATGATACATTTATCCATATCATATTTCCAATTTCATGATACTCTTTAGATTGTATCAGAATGATTGCTTGATCAGGGCAATCAAAAAGATATCAATCTAAGAGTTTCCATACTCACTTTATCATCAATAGTTGTACACCTGATCAGGGTTTACAAGTACTGAGATCAAGTAGTATGCACTTACATGCTATCATATTCCTTTCTTTTCATATTACCATAACATAAGATTTAACATCCCTGGATTTTATCCAGGCATCTCTTCTATACCTCTTCCTCTTTCATGGAGGTAAGATCAATATAGAGCATTTAAAAGAATACTGAACAAAATTCAAATTCTAGTTCTCATCATTTCATCCCTATATAGCAACCAATGGGGAAAACAATATCAACAATCTTTTTTTTATAACAAAAAGGGTTTAGTGTACTCAACATGTACACATTTATAACATACCTTGTACTCATATCATGGTCTTACTAGTCTTATTACTGAAGCAAAAACTAAGCCATAGAATCTTACAGGTGAAAGGTTAAGACCTTTGCACTTACTTAGTGGCTACTTCCCTGGTACACTAGGCATTTATTGCACTATTAGTACCAAAAACTTGCCTTTTTTTTAAAAACCATTAGGCAAATGTCTCTAGAATTATAGAGACCATTTCCTACTTCTCAGCTTATTTCCCCTTCTTGGGCACTACCATCACAGATTTATTATCTGTCTGAACTCATGGAAGAGTCCACTTTCTTGCCATAAGTTAATATTTTCCACATTTTCCCTTGTTCCCACATGACTAATTCATTCAGGAACTCTTTTAAAGCTCAAGCTTTCTGTATTAAGGACTGATAACCTAGGTTATAAGGCTAGCATCCAGTTCACTTATATGCATTACTGTTGCCCTAATCTGCCCAATAAGAGCATGATCATAGGATTCTCTATCCTGATCATGTCTTAATGGGGATTCTCAAGCACTCATTATATTCTTGTCTAATCCCTTGCACCTCTTCTTGGTGCAACAATATTGCCCTTAGCAATGTGTTCTTTGTGCTCTCCAGTCATTTTAAAACTTTACCCTTTCTCTGCACAAGCAGAAATCATTATAGGGTATACTGGAGGATACTAACACAGACTCAACAACTTAGTCCTATGTCTCTGTAGACTCAACGAACCTAAAGCTCTGATACCACTAATTGTAACGACCGTCTCGCGAAAACAGGATTAACCAATGCGGAAGCAAATTATTTGCAACGTAATTACTGAAAATCACTAAAAATTAAAACCATTTGCAAAGAGATCCATTCATAGGAAAACTCTTTAACCAAGAACCAAAGTGTTTCCTTTTCATCCTGGATCACAAGTACACAACCTGTACAATTCCTTTTTAAGGATTACAACATTGACTGCCCTGTTAACAAATATACACAGGCAGTATAAAACTTTGAGGCATTAAGCCAAAACTCCGATTGAATCATTTAAAACTCCGAGGACCTAAGAGTACAGAGACGACACATAGGACTACTATCTATGTGACTTGACAGACAATATCTCCACCTGAGATCTCATTGTTGTCCTTGTTGTTGCTGTTGCTTCTGCTCATCTCTGTTCTAGGGATATCCTGCCTTGCCTTCCATGCATACCTAAAAAATGTTTTCCCACGGGGGTGAGACAATTGAAAATTACCCCAGCGAGAGATATAACTCTCCGCCAAAAACATTATTATTGCAGTTTATCAAATTAAAACTGAGTAGGGGTTACTTTTACATTATCAGGTAGAATTATTCATCATAGAACAGAATAAGATAATATCCATTCTCAAGGAGGTCATTGCATCTACCCATGGTAGATAAGTAATTCATCTGTCTATTTTGCAGAGAATATAAAGAAACATAATTAACATTTATCTACTAAGGAATGCACAAAGAAATGCAACATCATCCAATGAATCTCCTATTCAATCCTTAAGCAAACATGCTATACGGCTGATTACATTTTACAATCACACTTATGCCCTGAGGAGATGAGGTATACTGCTCATACTCCAACCGACCATGGTTACGTAAAGCATCGGTACCACACATAGGTCAATGGAAGAGCCGGATTCCCATGACCTCAACTATCTTGGTCAGTACGAGATAACATGCAAGACATCTTGTGTCTCTGCTAGATAGCTTTCCAGGGTATACTGGCAACATCGCTATTAGAGTTATAGCCCATAGCATATACTCTCTTCAGGATATGGCCCGTAGCCAATGCCCGGTATTATTTTGTGGAGTCATGGCTCGTAGCCATGCTCTTATTGGGGTATGGTCCGTAACCAATCCCGTTCATAAGACATAGCCCATAGCAATGCCTATGGGGCATAAGGATATAATTGCCCAATTACCCCCACATATTCAAAAATATGCGTTCCGAGTAAACTCGTTTCACCATTCAGCTAATTCTGACGCTGATGGATCTGTGATCAGGGCAACTACATTATATGGTATCACTTGATTAATTAAGTACATTATCATATTCTTTTAGCATCATCCAAGTTTCCAAACATAACTTAATAAGACAAATGCTATAAAGAAAACATGTACTATTTCCATTAATCACTTCTCAGTCTTTATAAGACATGGGGATCTCAGTCCCCCATTTCAATACTGGGAATTTTCATTCCTTTGCAACTCAATGCCATAATCATATGGTTCTGGGTATTCAAACCCTTAGCTCATCATTGAGCATTATTACCACTTTTTCCGGTAATTATCACCTTCAGGTCACCTGACCAAGGTAAATATGATGCTTATTACATAAACATATTCTCATGGCACTTAAGGCCCATTACTTCTCTTATTACCTCATACTAGGCAATAAGTTATAGCATGGCACATAAGGCCCAATAAACAATGTTAATACATAAAATGTCATAGCTCATACCTGGCTATGTTCATCATCACATCATACCTGCATGGTTAGTACAGATGATAATACATCAATTTCATATCAGCACCATGCAAAACAATATATAACATCATTATTCAAGGGTAACACCACTATTCCCTTATCAGGGTTAGGGTTTCCCATTTCATATTAATTCAGACCCTCTTGAGTTAACCAACTTTATCTTGTATTAAGGTATTTCCCCTCTTAATACATTCCATCACAGAATACTCACCCTTAGCATATAATGCATAGGCCACACATTAGAATTGTCCAACTATCTCACATGATATGGACTTATCTTAGTTTAAGGCATAACTTTATTATAAAGTTGCCTATAAACAATCGCAATGATACACCCTCAACTAGGGTTTCACAAGGATACACCCTCAACCAGGGTTCACAATGATACACCCTCCACTAGGGTTTCACAAGGTTACACCCTCAACCAGGGTTCATAATGATACACCCTCCACTAGGGTTTCACAAGGTTACACCCTCAACCAGGGTTCACAATGATACACCCTCCACTAGGGTTTCACAAGGTTACACCCTCAACCAGGGTTCACAATGATACACCCTCCACTAGGGTTTCACAAGGATACACCCTCAACTAGGGTTTACTAACATCCTAATTAGTGATTTCACATGTAGACAACCTCTTATTAAGGTTATACATTGAATCGGCCTCAATTAGGGTTTACATCATGTATTGGGTCCATGCATTTGTTATGCATTAATGACTAGTACCATTAAAGGTATCTCCCACCTAATCGCATTAGGTTTTCAAAAAGGTTTGATCAATTAGACCTTCAATAACATGAGGTATCCAATTGAATTAACCAAATTGAACCACACTCAATTCTAATCAATGGAACTTCAACCAATTGGATCATCAACTCAATCATCATTTGAATCATGGCTCACCCCTCAATTGGGACTTCAATTATGGTCTGATCTCAATGGTATTAGGGTTTATAAACACCAATTAGAGCTTTGAAGTTGATCATCAATCATGCTACTAATTGTGTTTCAATTGATTGCATTGGACCTTCAACCATTGAATTCATGGAACCAATCATCAATTGGACCTATGCTCATACTTCAATTGAGTTTAATAGGTCAACCTTCAACTAATTTGACCCTCAATTGGTCATCAATTAGGGCTTGATTCAATTGAATTAGGGTTTGGAATCGAAGATCCAACAACACTCATCAATGCAAGATTGGTTACTTTGAAACTATTGAACCATTATCCAAATTGGGTATGACCTGACCCCAAACGGTCTTGAGGTCGTTTGGATGACCTCCAAATGGTCGTGAGACCGTTTTCCCATCATATCACTCAAATCCAAGCCATCCAATTAAGGTTTGGATCATTGGATTGATCACCAAATCAGCATTGCATTGTATAACAGCTTGGTACCTTTAGACCTTCAAACACCTAACCATACTCAACCCTAGACCTCCAAACGGTATTGGGTGACCACCAAACGGTCTTGAGACCGTTTGGCCCATCCAACCTTTGTATTCTAGTGAAAAATCATCATGGATTGGTCTATCGAGTTGATCAACATATCAGCACTACATTGCAATATGATTAGTACCTTTGGACCTTCAATTGGTCAACTATACTTGACCCCAGACCTCCAAACGGTCTTGAGGTGACCCCAAACGGTCTTGAGACCGTTTGGATGATCCCCCAAACAGTCTTGAGACCGTTTGGGCTAATCAACCCAAAATCTCAAATTAGCTCATTGTGATTTCAGCACTGATTTCAATTAGGGTTAGCCCAATTGATTAGCTTTCAACTCATGACTCGTTTGGAATTAATCCATAAAATTTGGTGAGTCATTAGATCACATCATTATTAACAGTAATCCCAAACGGTCAGTGCTTGTTCAACGCAGTCAAACGGTCTTGAGACCGTTTGCCCAAAAAGTTCAATTAAATCAGATTGAAAATCAGCACTTAATCCAAGTAGGTTTCCCTAATTTATTAGGCTTCAACTCACGATTCCTTTGGAGTTAATCCCTAAAATTTGGAGGGTTATTAATAAACATAATTATGAACAGGAATCCCAAACGGTCAATGCTTGGTCAACCATCTCAAATGGTCTTGAAACCGTTTTCTCAACCAGGTCAAGTTAATCAGGTTGAAAATCAGCACATGATTTAATCCGATTGCCTAATTGATTGGCCTTCAAATCTCGATTCCTTTGGAGTTAATCCCTCAAATTTGGAGGGTTATCAGCCTACATAATTAGGAACAAAATTCCCAAACGGTCAACGCTTGGTCAGCCATCTCAAACGGTCTTGAAACCGTTTTCTCCCAAACGGTTTCAAACCGTTTGCCCTTAAACGGTTTGCTGAAACCGCATAGCCAATCAAATTAAAATGATTTGGAGTAGCTATCAAAACGGTTTTGCTTGGTAATTTTCTTTGGATAAGAATCTAGGATGATTTCATCATCCCCTTCCTTCGAACAACCAAGAACAGCAACCGTTCTTGATGGAAATTGCAGCAAAGAAACAATAGTGTATCAAATTGAAGAAATCAATCAACAAAGCATAGAGAATTGATGCAATAGCAATGTTTAAGGGTTTGAGTTATAAAACCCACCTCCAATTGAGCTCCAAAGCTCCAATCTCACGCCATTAATGGTGGATGAAGCTCTTGCAACTCCCCCTAGGCTCGTCCTCAAGCTTTTGATTGCAAAAGTTGGCTAGGGTTGAAGAGGAGATCGAAATAAGAAGGACATAATTTATTTTCGATTTCCACCATGAAATCATGGAGAACGAAGGTCAAGGGCTTACCCACAGGTTGGGGACGTGCTCCCTGCTCCTCCCTAGCTCCTTGGTCTGTTTTGCAAGCAAGGAGAAGAAGAAAATCCGAATAAGGCCTTGGTTTGGGCTTGGAATGGCACTTTTATAAGGAAATTGATGAGAGAGAAAATGCCTTATAAAAATCCAATTAATCCCAATAAAGTGGCCGCCTCTTCCCCCTCAACTACCTTGGGTACGATTCACCTTCCTTGCCTTTTATTTCCCTTCATTATCCTCAATTTAAAGAAAAGCAAATTAAGCACCTTAATGCTTATAATATAATATCCCACATGTGAGTGGATATTACTTTTCTTTATAAAAAGGTGAGTGGAATTTCACCTACTTAAGATATTTTCGTTCCTTATCTTGTTAAAGGAACGTCCATCCTTATTCAAAATCAACCCAAAACATTTTGGTTGAAATCCCTTCAATTATTTTTATTCATTTTTGCCCTAAATCGAATTAGGGTTTCAATTAAGCATTATTCTTGATTATTTTAATGTCAAGATTCTCTCTCCTACAACTTAATTCAAATGAGGAGTCCCTCTCATTTTATTTGTTCTACATGATTCCAAGAAACATTAAGGACCATATTGAAGTGGTAATTTGCATATTGAACCCTAGATTTTGGGTAAATTGCACATTACACCAAAACTAGGTTTTAATGCACAAGGATTGCTTTACAAGCTTAATCTTGGTGTCCAAGCTTGTGGAAACCATACCACTACATAATATTCATTCTTATGATGTCTCAACATCAGAGGAACATCTTATCATTCAACATTTGCAATTTAACCCCTCAACTTGGGTAATTTGCACTTTAGTCCAAAATAAGCAAACATTGCTTCAACATTGTTCAAACAGGACCAAAATTGAAACATAGGTTCCTTTTGAGCCTTAATTACTTTTCACAAGATGAGATTAAGCATATAATCATATTTCTTAATCAAAACACCTAGGGTTAAAGAATAACCCAGGTCAGGGATGTTACAAGATCCATGCAGCTAACATTTAGATAATACCAAACTTGTTGATCAAGTTGGTAGTTGCCTAAATAACTAGCCCAGAGCTTGACAATATGAAAGGTTTGTTAGAGAAACCTCAGATACATCTCTAAGTGGGAATAGATGGTGGACTCCGTTACAAGAATCGTATTTGGGTTCCTGTATATTCGCCCTTGAAGAATCATATCTTGCAATAAGCTTATGGTTCTAAGTATATAGTACACCTTGACACTACCAAGATGTTTAAAGAGTTGCAATGATAGTTTTGGTGGCCTGGAATGAAGAGGGACATATGATGAAGGTTGAACACTAGTGACCTGGTGGATTACTGCAGTCAATTGAGATTCCTATGTGGAAATGGGAATAGATCACCGTGCACTTTATGATGGGTCTCCCCAAGACAAAGAAAGGTCATGATGCAATATGGTTTGTGGTAGATCGTCTTACCAAGTCAGCACATTTCCTTGCCTTAAAGATCACTACCAAGGTGATAGACCTAGTTGAACTATATATTAGAGAGATAGTGTAACATAATGAATCTTTGATGTAATATCCATGTAAACCTTTTTTCCCAAGTTTCCCTATAATTTCTATCATTTATGTCATTTATGTTTAATTAGTGGAATTTATAGTGGTTTAGTGAACATTTATTCACTAATTGTACCAGTATAAGGGTTTATGCACAAATACCTCAGTGAAAGCTTAATTACCACCATTAAGTACTCTAAACCTTAATATAACTTTTTGATATGATTTGAAAACATAAAATGAGGCTAATTTTCAAATTTGGCTCGATTTAGATGTTGTTTGTGCAAGTTATGCAATTTTAGGTACATACTTTTATGCAATTTACCCAATTGGGAGGTTTTCTTTGCAAATTATCAACTGAATTTTAATCCTTAGATATTCCCTTACCATTAACGAGATTTAAACCACTGGAGAACCTAGTTTCACATTGGTTTGATGGTATTTTTTTCCAAGGGCATTATAGGGATTACCCTGCTTATAAAGGTGTTTATCTCTAAAAGCTATCAACCAATGAGGTTATTTCTTTCTTGAAAAATGGTGGGGATGGCCTTGAAAGATCTATCAGCTCTTAGGACCGAGTTTTGATATCCAATAAGAGTCCATGAGTTGTCCTCTTGCATGGCCATCAAGCCCTAGGCTAAAGACACATGGAAAGTCCCTTAAGACACCTCATGCTTCACCTCTTTCTTTATATAGCTATGTATACCCCTTCCCAACTCACAATTTGAAAACTCTTGCTCTCCTTCTCTTTCCTCTAGCTTAGATAATATTTCCTTCTGTATTTGGCCACGAAGTTTATGTCCCAAGGTAATAGAGGGAGCCTACCTTAGTGAAGAAGGCTCCTAGGGTTTCAAAATTGCTCTATTAGGGTTTCTAAAGCTCCTTCTTGGTAATTTCGACCAAAACTAGTAAGTTTCCTCCCTTCCTTCCATATTTTCATACTGTTAGTATTCCTTACACCTTCTTCTAGGTCATAACCATGACCATACATGGTAAAACTCCACCTAAAACCCTAAAACATCTCATCTCCATGCTCTTTTGCTAGGGTTTGCACCTCTAAAGTGGAGAAGGTGATCTTTGCTCAAGAAAGGAGCTTGGATTGGAGCAACCAGACCTTCTAATCTCGGAATCCTTACTGTATGAACCTTATTACCTTCCTAGAGGCAAGTTTTGTTAACCCCCTTCTCATATATTGCTTAGTACATACTTAAAACCCATGCTTCTATGTTGATAATCGATGATTTCCATCTCTTTTTACCATGTTCTTCTAAGGTTTTGGTTTCTTGCTATTTTATATTCTCTAGAATCTCTAGTTTGGTTATATAAGGAACTTCAAACCTGATCTTGGGTCAAATGGTGTTTTCTCCCTCTCCCTCTCCCTTTAATTATCTCGATCGGTTTGATGATGTGGCAATTTCCTATTGGTCAATATTGAAAAATTTATATCTTCTAAACTGCTTATCCAAATTTGACAAATAAATATGTTTTGGAATTGGAAAATGAATCCCTATATAATAAAAATATTTTCAAGGTCTGATTTCATGGTTTGATGAAGGGTGATTTTTGTAAAACGAATTTAATGCATAAAATCCATAAAAATTACATCCTAATCATCATAACTCCAAAATTAACATAAAAATATGTTTTCTTGATTAGGAGAACCTAATAAGTTCATTGGTGATATTTTCAAAAGCTAAATCCGAATTTTTCTAAAAATTTCTAAAATTAGGGTTTCTATATATTAATGTGCACTATGTACTCTAATACATGTTAATGCATTGAAAATAGGCAAAGTGGAACTTGGACTCAATTAAAGTGGAGAAAGTTAGTAATTTATATCAGTAAGAGAGGTATGTACATTCCTTACACCCTATGTTGGGATAATTGCAGTCCAACCCTATATTTCCCTAATGAGGCTTAAATGAACCCTAAATATTCTATTCTTGAATCCTAATGTTGTTCATGCCTCAAATTAGATTATAATTTCTTCTTGTTTGGGTCTTATACCCCACTACCATGCTTATTTAATATTATGACTACTCTTTCCATGACTACTTGTCTAGCATGTGGATTTATGTTCTATTTAATTTAAAGTAGTGGTACTTATGTACAACCACCCACAGAGGGCATGTAAATAATCGCCCTGGGGAATGTCTTATTCTCCCCATAATATTGTAGGTGACTGGGAATGTCTTATTCTCCCCTCACCTAAGGTTAGAGGTCCAGTAGGTGCCTCAACCCCACTTAGTTAGGTAGACATAATTATCTTACATGCAAATCCTTTTTCATATAATTGTTAATGGCAAGTTTCTTTTGAATATAGCCTCATACTCTTGTTATCTTCATCATATGATGAACTCTAGCATGTTTTTATTTGCTTTACTTATCTTGATATCCTAGACTAGTTTTGTGACACATACTTTTCTTCCCTTTCCCTTTTTGCTAGGTGCCTTCCCAACCACCCAGGTGTTGAGCAAGGTGATGGACAAGACAAGGAAGATCATAGATTTTGGCTTGGACTCAGTTCATGGAGATGTTGCTTGGAGACAAGATTGTAGTAGTCTAGACTTCCCTCTATCTAGATCTTGATTGTGTGTCATGGTGTAAATCCTAATGGGAGAATTTGATGTATTTTTGTAAACCTTTTATGAAATTGAATATAGTCAGTTTTTTTATTCCGCTGCTTTCTAATGGTCTTTTGTATACCAATGTTTAATAAATTTAGAAAATTTATGCCCATTCCATAATACCTCTGAGAGGGTTTGGAATGGATGTCAATTCTTCAAATTTTTAGTAAAGGGGTGATTTCACTCTTCCTTACAGCATGGTATCAGAGCCTTTAGGCAACTATTAGGACAAGTTCGAAGGAATTCATCTCAAGAGTAGATCTCAAGCTATCTGAAAGGATGTCTAGGTTGCTATATCTAGATCCTTTTCTCTTATCTTTTTATTTTAAGAACAATCATGTAATGAACAATGAAAGCCATGTAATAGGCTTAGTTCTTTTATTTCCGCTGTTATTGACATTTTGTAATGTATATGGTGCATGCTTATTTACTTGGAATATTATACATGCATCCCTCAATATCTTTTATCTTTCTAAAAAGATGGATGTTTTGTAATTCCTTTAAATTTTAGTAAGGAGGTGATCTCACCTCTTTACAGATAGTTCGAATGCACAGTGTTTTGAGTTCAATTATTTTTTATCATGATCCTAAGTTCACTTCAAAGTTCTGGAAGCAAGTGCATGAAGAACTCAGTACTAGATTGAAGTTTAGCACAACTTATCACCCCTAGACTGATGGATAGTCGGAAAGGACAATACATACTTTAGAGAATCAACTGAGAGCATGTGTGCTCAATTGCGGTGGATCATGGGAGTAGTATCTGCCCTTAGCTGAGTTTGCTTACAATAACAGCTACCAAGCCAATATCGAGATGCCATCGTACGAAGCTCTTTATGGGAGGTTTTGTTGGTCAGCGCTTCACTGGGATGATGTCGGTGAGAGGACCTTGTTGAGGCCAAAGGAATTGCAGTTGTATGCTGATAAAGTTTCTTTGATCAAGCAAAGGATGAAGAGGACCCAGGATCGACATAAGTCATATGCTGATGTGAAACATACTGACTTGCACTTCATTGTGGGTGAACATGTATTTCTAAAAATCCGACCCCTCTGAGCTAAATCTAAGAACATAGGAAAGTTAAGTCCCTGATATGTGGGTATGTTTGAGATTTTGGAACATATTGGTGAAGTTACTTATCGTTTAGCCTTACTCCCTCAGTATAGTGTGATGCATGATGTGTTACATGTGTCCAATCTGAAGTGCTATGTGAAGGACCCAAGCCTTGTGATGAGCATTGAACCTATTGAACTCCAAGGGAGACTGGCATACCCTGAGTCAACTCTATAGTTGACTCATCCAGAGATAGTAGTTGGTCATAGAGAGGAAGAAGAAGGGAGGCAAGAACAATATTCCTCTACCCTTGTCACCTCTATAGACAGGTAAGGGCATTAATGCCCTTTCACCCTCTTTTTCTCACCTTATAAGCTATATGCCACGTGAGCAGCCAGCCTAGGTGGTGCAAGCCGAGTTGGCAAGGTTTTTCTCTTTCTTTTGAATGCCTCATGGACGGAGGGACCAAGGAGCGCTGCCTAGGTGGCGGCTTATGATTGGCCCATAAGCTTTTATTTTGTAAAAATGCTAGTGATTAGTAGCATAATCAGGTGGTGACATATTATATATGAAAAATGAACATAAAAATGCATAGAATCCAATAAAAATATAATCAGAGCCTATTTTTGCTTCTAGTTCAAAAAGTGCCTGAAGTTGGCACCATTAATGTGCTAAATGAACTAGAACCCTAATTTCTGAGTTTTAGATGGTCTTAATATGTCCAATTAATTTTGATGATAAAAGACTGATTTTTTTATGAATAAAAGAGCAACTTGAAAGTTATCTGGACTTATCAACCCATAATTTGATAAATTAGGGTTTCCTTGAATTAAAAAGGTGTAATTAATGATGAATTAGGGTTTGTAAACCCAATGGGCATAAAAAGTGGAAACTGGGGTTTGGGAAGCCAAAACCCTAATATTGACCTAGAAACCCTTGATTGGGACCCAATTCAGTCTTAATGATGATTTGGATAAAATAATGATATGTGGGTGTATTGCATTAACTTTCAGGGTAAATTTGTTCGATTGATTGATTGCTTGCTCTTACTTGGACATCTAGACTCTTGATCAAGGTATGTGGTTACACTTATGACTAATCGCTCCAGTTTCTAGGTGATTTTTGAGGTTTTACCATTTGCTTGAAATTAAATTCTTGGATGACTTTTAATCCAGTAATCTATAAAGTGATTATGGCTACCACAATAGTAAGCTTATAACTTGCTTGAACCTACATACCAACTCTGGAAATTGTGAATGAAATGAAAAGTAAAGTCATAGTGATGACTAAAACACCAAGCCCCGGATAGGGAATGTCAAACCAAGCCCCATGTTGAGAAGGTCATAAAAGGTCATGCCCCAGATTGGGATGACCTAATGGCACCTAGATCTATATTGAGAGGTGGCCAATAATTACCTAGCTCCAAATTGAGAGGTAGCCTAAAGTTCGTTGTAGGGATAAAACCCTAAGAAAGGGTATACCATAGGTTGAGTAAAAATAGTTGAGAAGCTATAAAGAAAATGTAAATTTTGTTTTGTAAAAAATAATTGTTGTGGTTATGTTTTACAAGTATATGTGAACTTTTGGTTCCCCTACATACTGATATAATTCTTTATACTTGTCGACATTTTATTTGTTAACATTTTGGGATAATCTACTGGTATGCAAATATGATGAAATCGGATATCCAAAAAGAAGGCACAATATGAAGAAACATAATGTAAACATGGAGGTTATAGTTAGATTTTATTTTATGTTGAAACTTTAGATATTCCATCAGTTAGTACTAAATTCCTTTTTGATAGTAAAATTTATTATTTGTTTCTGGTTAATTACTAAACATGTGATCATGTATTAGTGATAATGGAACTTGCCCCCTCGGTCTGCCTGAATAGGGGATAACATGGGAGGGGGTCATTACATCTTATTTCCCTAACATACATCTGTTAGTCACCCTCTAAAAATCCTACACATCAGTCCTAATCATCAATGAGAGATCTCCATCGTGGGAGGTCCTGAGATGATTAGGACTACAACACACCTAAAAATTGGAACTTTCAAGGTAATGACGGGAATGTCACAACCATATCCAGTCCTAAAAGCATGTCCACCAATAAAAATCATTTCTTTGTGTGCTTTCTTTAGTTCAACCATCCTTAGTCACTCAATTCACCGTAATAAGGTAGTGTCTTGATATCGGTTTACCAGAAGAGATGGGGGTATTGATCCTTCCCCACTCCTAACTTCATTAGATCAGTTTTCTATTATTTTTTTTATTTCCTACTTTTTATCCAGCATGGAAGGTTGCTCAAATTGACACCATGGCTTCAACGATCCATCTTTTTTCCACTTTTTTGTGCAAAACATGGTGGAAACTCATAACAATTTTTTTAATGTGACGTTTCACTACCAAAAAGGATTGTTATATTCTTCAAATATCTATCTTTCCCCTATTTTTGTGTAGCCTATGAATAGTCTTTAACAGAACCCTACCTTGGCCAATCACCTTTCTATGAAAACAAAGTGATTCACGACTAGTCCTTATACTTTAAGATGTTGTGAACATGAAACAAACCAAGTTCATTACGTTTCCATATGGAATGAAGGACCAATGGCATTGGATGTGGCAGATAATTATAAAATGTCTATATGATGATCTATAACTGATGAAAGCAAGACTTGAAGTGTAATAAAATGGTTGTCCATGATGCCAAGGCATGTAAAATCTAGAAGATCCCTATAAGGCTCAAACAAGACATCAAGGAGGTTGGCATCTAGCATAAAACTATTGGAAAACTATTGCGATAAACACCAAAGTTCCCCAAGAAGAGCCTAAATATGGGGACTGTACATTCATCGTGATAAGGTTGTGGACGTCATCAATAAGGGGATTCCCTTAGAGGACCTATTTTAGGACGATTTACATGTAATACATGGTCGATATGCAATGGAAGTCATTTAGGATAGAGGATTATCCTGATATCCAATTATATCTCCAAATGATGTGCTAAGTAGACTATATGCATGTATACCTCTTCTTGAGAAGTGACCATGGAGAGAGTTCAAGAAGGAATTATGGATATACTCAACTGAGTAAGAGAGGGCAATGGAGTGGCAGAAAGGATGGAACATCATACAACAGCAGATGCAACAACAACAACAACCAAAAGAGACAACACCAACATACCAATCGACATTTACATAAGAGGAAAAGAAAACTAAAGAACATAAAGGGACCCCTCCAATGAACAAGACAAATGATGTGGCCCTCATACCTAAAGAAATAAAAAAGCCTCCTATAAATGACCAGATAGAGGAGGGGTAACTAAAAGATCAAGTTCTTATAGATGAAATCCTCCCAGTTTAACTTGAAGAAACTGACTTCCTAGACTTTCAATAAGCAATACTAGAAGGGCAAACATACGTTGTCAAGCTTTGTTCCCAGAATTCAATAGACAAGCATGCAAGAGTTTGTCGCAAGACGAATTGAACTTATTCATGGACAAGCTGAAAGAAGATAGTAATTGTGGAGATATTGTCTTCCATAGGGATGGGATTTTCATCTCAAAAGATGACCTCTATGATACATTATAGGTTAATTGATACATATATGTGAGTGTAATGTCGGCTTACCAATCTCTTCTATGGTATAATTTCCAACCGTGTACAAGGCATAATACCTTATGCAAGAGGACATCCTTCAGAACAAGATCTCAAGACAGAAGGAGAGAATAATAGAATGCCTCCAAACCTCTGACACTCTTGTTATTAACATCAAAGCCTAAAAGTGATTGTGTACAACAATCTTGACACTGAGTACAGACATGCAACGCACACAAATATGACAAAGCCACAGAGCATCACTGAAGAGTAAGCAAAATCTTGTGTAGAAGAGATCATCATTCTCATCTAGAGTCATGGCAAGGGATATAAACATGTCCTAGGTAAAGACTCTAAGAAGCCACAATTTTTTCATAGAATCTATCAACAACTACATCAATGAAACGACTATGGCTCCCACTATCTTAGCTAGATGCAAGCCCTTTCCTAAAGGAATGTAAGGGTTGAAAGTATACAAAATGAGTGATATCACCCTCTTCATAGAATCTACATTACCCAATTGTTGTTGTCTCACTAGCCAAATGAGGGAACTCAATACAATGAGTAAACCTCATCAGTTTACATTCAACCTCAACCTTTGACACTCAGAGACAGAGTGTGTAATAAGTTTTAGGGGTGTAAACAAACAAGGAAGGTACCATCTTTTCCCTCTACTTTAAATTTGTTTCTACTACCTTATCATTGCATAGTTTCTTTACCTCAACACATATACTTTTTCTTCCTCTCAATTTAAAAAATCTTAAAACCCTTTAGCTTATACATGTCAACAAATTTCTTGTTCACAATTAGGATTTTTTTGAAATGAAGGATAAAGTTTTGCTTTAGGCCAATTTTCGATCCAATTTTCTTATATGTTGTCTTCACTCGCAAATTAGATCTCTTTCTCGCCAAGATACTTCTTAGGATAATCATGATGACAAGTTAAAAATATAGGCTATACAATCACATAATAACATGTTCATCGATTATGTTTTTGTGTCACTCAATGAATCTATGTCATCCCTGCTGAAACTCTCTAAAATAAGGAGGACCCAGTCTGATACACTCCTTATCAATCATTTAAGACTCCTAGTACAAGTGGCAAGTGCATAAATCTTGTAAAAAGGAAAAATCTACCCCATGTAGTGCTTGAAATCCTGTAAGGGATAGAAGATGGTTGGAAGTCCACACATCCTGAAAATCCTATCAACCCTAAATGATGTGCGTATTTTGTATCATCTTTTACACGACTTTTGGGTGAATTTCCAAATTAATTACACTCAAGAATCACTCTTAATCATTCTATAGTTTCCACTTTATTGTTATCTTTACTTGATCTATGGTCTTGATTGTAGGTACAACATTTTGGCATCAAAAAGGGGAGAAAACACCATCATGTCATCATTCCCCAATCATCTAAACATTCAGAAAATTGATGTTGCTAAAATTCACTGACACGTTGTGTCCAAAAAGAAACATGTTGTGTTTAGACATCAGACATGTTGTGTCAAAGTTGTGTCATAGTCCAAAACTTGACAGACATGTTGTGTCAAAGTTCAACATGTCGTGTCACAATCCAGAACTTGGTTCTAGAACTTCCTACATTACAGCAACACAGTGTGTCGAGATTTTGACATGTTGTGTCACACTTCAGAACTTGGATCTAGAACTCTCTAAAATGTAGCAACACGCAGTGTCATCATCGATCGAGGTAGTTCAATTTCAGTTATCGCATCTAACACACTGTGATGGACATCCAACATGTAGTGTCACCTGTAGATTTCACTCAAACACAAATGTAACTACCCCATGTTTATATATACAACCCCAAGCTATCTTGGTACAATGATCATAGACTACTTTAGATCATTTGGAGTGAGATTCAACCAAGGGAAAGCCAGGAGGAGTTGGAGGCATTCGAAGGGAGAAAAGTTGGTTTCTCAAGAGGGGAAATTCTTCTTCTTCCTTCTCTAACAATTGCAACAAGGATCTCTATCATTTTGTTCTCTCCACTATGTAGTGATGTCTTCTAGAGAGTTTCTAGAAGAAATGATGGATTTGTGATTCCTTGATCGGAGTTTCAACTCTATCTTACTTCTTCCATGGACATACAAGTTTATTTCCTTCTATTATGATGTCTAACAGTGTTCTCTACTGCTTGTATCTACTTTCTACAGCCATGGACAAGAAGACATACTTTTCTTGGTCATGGGGGATTAACTCCCATGTCATAACTATGTTGAATATGAATTTCATATATGATGCTAGTTGTTTTGTTCTATGGTTCACCAATGTTAATTTCTTCATACATGTTTTGTAGGCCACTTTGTATGTATGATTTCTGCTCTTTGTATAATCTGGGGAGATATGCATAGAAGTAAGGAGATGTACCTTAGATGCACTACCTTGACCACAATAGTGGTTGGGATGTGTTGGGGAACAAAGGTTTGTAGTCAAAATCTAGGTATATCTGTGAGAGTGGTATACAAAGTTAGGACTCTTCTACACTATCGAGAGGTGGGTGTAGGATGCAAACCTCCCTTGTGTTGTTTCTTATGTTGTTGATCTTTGTTGTTCTTCATGTTATGATGTAGATGAGAAATCCTATCCTTAAGAATTCCTAATCCAATTTGATACTCGATACAAGTGATTTCTATTTTAGTTCATTTCCTTTTAATTTTTTACTTATCATAACAAAACCTCTCTTTGTAAAAAGATCTAGATTGTCGAAGTTCAATACTCTTGCACCTAATCAATAACTTTCTCCTTGGATGACCTCAATAATAATACACGCACCCGTATACTTGTAGGGTAGTATTAGAGTTTATAAACTTAAGACTTGTGCACATATATAACACTAAGCCATGTAAGCAAGAATAAAAGCCTGAGAGAGAATAAAAGCATGAGAGTTGTGCCCAAAAAAAGTTGAATGGTTCTACGTGATCGGTGTATAGTTGTGCTCAAGAACATAGATATGTCCTGCTCGATAATGTAACCTAGGAGACAAAAATGTCACCCCATGTCTTTCAAGGGTAATTACATAAACCATCTGACATTATGACGGGACTAAAGGTTGAGTGACATTGTAATTACAATAGCACTCATGGTTAAGTGGCATCAAGGAGGATAGGTTACAAAACAACCTTAGATCTCCCCTACACACTCTCTTGACTATCCAAAATAATAAAAGTCGGGAGTGAAATCTAACTTTAGCAAAATCAATGCATAAGTACGACTAGGCATCATGGCCCTAAGTTGAAATCATGAGGGAGAAACCCTTCCTTGGAAGAAGTTAGTGACAAATAAAGAGTCAATCAACTCTAAATCCATGAGAAGGACCTAGGGATACAACATGAAAGCTAAGCAGCCAAGAAGAAATCTTGACGTAAAGATGCATTAAGAACATTATCAATGCCAAAAACAAATAAACTAAATATATCCCTTTAACTTTGATTGATGATTTAATGTGATTTATCAACTTGAGGACAATACTCTAGGTTTAGGAGGAGGTTGATAACCTTTAATTTTTTTGGATGTTACATGCCTATTTTTATTCTAATTTCTCTTAGCATTTTAGACTTTATATTGATAAATCTCATTTTTACTCACACTTTATGCATACTTACCTCCATGCTTATAGTTCTATGTGTTTTACATTGAAAAGAGCTAAACCCAACATGACCATTAGTCATGGCCCGATGACATTCTAAATAGGCCAAGGAAGTGCCAACAAGGTCACGTAGGAGAGTCGTCGGTCTCCCACTGATGGGATTCCCTCCAACCACTTAGCATCAATGAAATAAAGACCCAATGTATTTGTCAAGCATGCATAGATGGTTATCTTACCTACAACCATCGATGTTGATTCTCACTCTAAGTGTAGGACACTTGCTTGACAACCAGACAAACCCACAACTAGAACGATGGTCAAATGAACCCAAAGTAGTCTTATGGAGGACCAGCTCGACGACCTACATACATTGGTGTGATGGCTGGGAAGATTCTCCACTCAACCTTGATCACTAGTCAGATCATCATTGGCCCTACACTCTCAGCTCGATTGCCTCAATGATGCCCAATCTCGAGGATTGGTCAGAAAGCCATTGATCGACGAATACTCTAAGAAAGCCAATGACCAATGAAGCTTCTATTGATCATGTTTCCACTGTTGTTAGTTTAGTGTGTGCTCGAGGCACGTTCTCTGAGGCTTGAGGTACAAGTAAAGTACTCTACACCTAGGTGTCTAACTCACAAGGGTCTCCAATAAATAGACACCCAGATCCTCCATCAAAGGCGCCTTCAATTTTGCCACAAAGTGCTACTATTTTCAATAGTCACCATCTATCATCAGAAGCCAAGTATGAGAGTACAAGGTGTTTCACCATCGACCCTCACTCTCCAACACCTAGAGAACCATCTTGTAATGACCCTCCAAGCACATACATGACAGCAAAAGTAAACCCTATGTAGTACATAACATGGGTCACTTGGCTTGGAGGAACATTACAAAACGTGATATACATTGCAACAAGGTAAATGAAACACCATGCATCAACTCAAAAATATATTCATACATTGTTCTTTAAAAGGGAAAACATAAACTATCTCATCTTATTTCAAAACCTAATACATGTAGGCTAAGCAAATCTAAAGCATGAACTGAAACTAAACTAGATAATCTATGGAGTGGTAGATGGCACCCCACCAAGCTCAAGTCTCCTTGATCAGCTACACTTGAAGGCTCACTTCAATTCCCTCTTGCTCCTTGATATAGGGACATCTCATCCCACGGCCATGCAAAAGAAAGCAACAACATAAGTAAGTGTCACTATGCATGTGATAAGAATTGAAAATAAGCATATACTTGAACTGAATTAAACTTGACATGATTTAACATTAAGAATTCTCATTACGCTTTAGATTTCATTACATCAATGAATTAAGAAACATTACTATATGCATTCTCTCCATCACTGCCCACATGGGGCACATCATGCTTGAAAAGCCCATCATTTCTAGGAAGCCCATAACGGCCATAAAGGTCCATCATTGTGAGAAACATATAATAAGTTACTTAGTTCTCTTAACTTAATCATTAACATTATTTTTCTTATCTTGCCATCAATGTAAATTGTCATCATCCAATAATTGCACCAACGTGCTCATCAGGCCAGTTAAGGTTCATCTTAGTTGCACCAAAGTTCTCATCAATGCCATAAAGACAAAATAACATAAAGAGGAACAATTTACAACTTAAGTGTATTACCTTAGTCATCATGGGATTTCTCCCTCTTAATCTTGACATTAACATTACATGATTTACATAAGTCTTTCTTCAATTTCTTAATCATTACATAAGCATAGCACTAGACTAATGAGCATTAGTGATAAGCATAGGACTTTATGATTATATTAAACAACAAGCAAATAATAAAATTTGCGGCATCATCATTATCTTTATCTCATTCATTAACTTGGAATTTAAAGAATAATCTTAAATCATACTTAACATGCAATTCATCCAAGATATATATGCATAATGGAATGACCCGCTTACCTGGAGCAAGGTAGATCCTAAATTAGTATCCCTAATCCTGATCAAATCTGGTGTTCCTAAAATTAACATGGTTTATATTAATTATCACCTTAAGCATATCCTAAACCCTAATTTGGGTACTTTAGGGAAACATGGTTAGAGATGATTGAATTAGGGTTTGAAAACCTAAAAGTCACTTCCTTATCGAAAAATATTTGCAACAACTATTTTTGGGTATTTTTATGATCATCCTATGGTTTACTGTGAATTTTCAAATATTCTGCCAATTAGAAATCATAAAAAATCCACGTGGGCCCGGGACCCGTATCTAGCTGGCCCAATCAGCTCCGGCCACATGGTCTGGGCATGATCTAAACTATGCACTTAGGAAACAATCCAAGATAGGAAAGGACCATACTACCCATGGGTGAGCGAGACATAAGCGCATGAACGTGAGGGCAAAATAGTAAATTGACACATCTGGGGTCTTCTTACCCAAGCCAGCTCGTGCAAAGAACATAGGCAACGAGTAGCACGATTTGGAGGAGCAAAACTATGATGAGAATATGTTTATGATGCCTAGAGACTATGACATTATCTTTGCCATGACCTAACGATCAACCCTGACCTGTATGTACTCACGGCAGAAACACCTAAAGCAGTATCTCCCACCATGGATGCACAAAGGTGAGGATACAAAGAGAGCGAAGCACTGCATCGTGCCTCAAACCAAGGAAACCATGGACTTTCTCGCCCAAAATTGAAGTCGGGTCCACAAAAAGGGTGAGGAAAACACTATCCCAGGGTTGGAATCACTCATGGTCTCAAAATGGAGGAAAAAGGGGGAAATGGAGATACCTATGAAATTAGTGAAATTGAGCACTAAAGAAGCTTTTTGGGAACAATAGGAACCAATCGGCGGCCTTACTTGGCATTGCGGTGATCGGAGAAGTTGGGTTGATGAGTCTGCTCTGACCGCCATACACATCTCTTATTGGTATGAAGGGAGGGGTAGTAGAGGGTGATGTGAGGGTGCAGTAGGGTTTGTGGATGTTCAAATATTTATTTTGAGGGTTCTAGTTATAGGTTTTTGGATGGAGGTAAGTCGTGGAGCAAATGGACTCTGAAATAGAGGAGGGTATGGAGTCCCTTCCTCATTCAGGATCACCAGGGCATGAAACCCTATCATGTCTAATATATATGTGCTCGGCAAGATTAGAAGATTGTGGAGAGTGATCTAGATTAGGTTGAGGAGTCCTGGAGAGAAGGAGTTTGTGCAAGAAGAAGTCATGGACTATAGATTCCAGAGCACGCCAGACTCGGGTGGGGGAGACAACCTCCCTGCACGCAGATGAGTCTGCATCCCAGTCCAACCCTAAATGGACTAAAGGACTATGACACATACAAAAAAGGAACTTATTGTTAAACAAAGATATAAATCAAATATTCAATTGATTTCTCAATTAAACCATATACAAACTCCTTATATTGATTTGAAGGGTCAAATGAAGCCCTATTGACTCCAAATTTGAACCACAAGCTAAATAGAACATATAGAATCTCCCTATCCAATTAGATTTAGGTTTTCATTAACTTGTGTCCATCAAAATCATATGGTTCATTATCTTAATGCATATATTAACCAAAGGTGGGACTAATGGAATTATCCATTCCTTGGTGACTTGGTTAAACCAAAATTTGAGGTTATGAGAATATTTTATATATTTGGGACTTAAAGGTCACATTGCATTCTATTTGTTAGAGAAAATCATAAATTTGCAAATTAGGGTTTCCGATTATGGGTCATTGATAGGTTTAAGATTTTGAGGATGTTACACATCTTCAAGAGAATAGGGAATATTGGGCACCACCAACTTCACCGCCATCACCACCATAATGAAAAAGGAGGTCACCATAGACCACCAATGCTCTTGTGGTTACTTTATGTTGTATTTTCTTCCTTCTTCCCCATGTTGTTCATCTTCCTTCATCCACCTTGTTATAGGTTCACTCAAAATGTAAATCTGTATTGTCTTTAATTATCATGAATGGGTAGACCATTTTTCTTGGGTAAAGAGTAGTTATAAGTCTCATGTAAGTACTTATATCCATTGAATATATCCATAGGACAAACTCGACGGATGGTTTAAATTGTCGTTGTCACATAGTGTGATCGGTTGAGTTATCTTTATTGAAACTCGACTGAATGCACTTCAAGAAAAATGTAGAAAAAGTGATTCTAGTAATTGGGAAGTTGCAAAAGTCAAAACAATATCTGTTACAACCCTCAAAATGGCTATAAAATGTTCATAAGTGTTCCCACACTCTAGTGGGAACCCTCATCTATAAATAGGACCTTTTGGAGTTCATTATAGGGTTGCTCCTTGATGCTATTCAAGCTTCTTATTATAGTTGAGTGCATCCAGTCCACTTGAGCCCCTTTCTCTCTCTATTGATTCCACTTCAATTCATCATTATGAGTGAGATAGGATCTATGTGAGAGAGCTACCTCATTGTATGATTGTAAAGCTCTCAAGCTTCTCCTTTCCCAAACCCTTTCTTTAAAGATCTTGTTGGTGAAAGCTTCTCCAAGTGAAGAAGAAGGTGCAAGCTTCTTCAAGCTGTAGAAGAAGGTGCATCAAGCTTCTTTGAGTGAAGGAGGAGGACAAGGTAGAAGATCCAAGGATCTGAGTGGGCAAATCCTTCAAGGCCAAAGACTTATTGCAAGAAGGGGCTCTCCTTGGTGAATGCATTTAGATGCTTGCAAGAGTGGGTAAGACCATGGTGAGGTAGAAGACAAGCTCTTAGATAGGTAAGACCTTGGTCGTAAGTTTGTTGGCTCCCTTGACCTCAAAGGGAAGTTGGGTATCCTTATCCCATAAAAGGAAGGTCATATGTTGTAACTCTTATAAGTGAATATAAATAGTAGATGCGGTTAAAAAATCCTAGAGCTTGACCTCTCTAGGTAGTGGTCTGACTCACTCCTAGTTTGGAGAGTGGGACCACTCTAAAACAACTTGTTCAAGTGCTTGTTTCATTCTCTCTCATCCTTGATATGCTTGTTTAGATTGTCATCAAATTCACTATTAGCAATTGTGCCTAACTAATATAATTTGAAGGTCTATCTATTCTTGTGCAAGTTTTAAACCTCTATTCACCTCCCCTCTAGAGCCCTAAGATCCAACAAGTGGTATCAGAGGCACGGTCTTCTCCGACACATCTCCCACGAGATGAGAAGATGGGATACTTACTTGGGTCCCTCAGCATAGAGGGAGGATTCTCCATGAGACCTCCAATCTGACACCAATTTCCCTTATTGGAAATGGCAGATGCAGTTCTACCTTCAAGGAATTAATTACAACATGTGGAAAGTGATGATTGCACCCTACGAGGAGCCAACGGGTGATGTAGCTACTTGGGGTGAAGCTACACTCAAGAAGGTGCAGCTCAATGCCAAGGAAATAAGAAACATCTATGCTACCCTCACTCCCTCTGAGTTCAACTAAACCTCAACTTGGGACATAGCCCATGAGATTTGGAAAATGTTATGCATTACCTATGAAGGCACACTACAAGTCAAATAGTCAAAGATCAACATGTTCAATGAATTCGATGAGAACTTCAAGATGGGAAAGAAGAAAAGAGTTTCTGAGATGTACACAAGGATCAACACCATCATCAATGGATTGGTTGCTTTGGGCCACACCTTGGATAGAGGGACTATCAACTCCAAGATCCTAAGGTCTCTTCCTAAGAGATGGGAACCCAAGGTGACTTCAATTGAAGAAGTTAGAAGTCTTAGTAACTTACCCACTGAGGAGATCTTCGGAAAACTTCAAGCTCATGAGCCAAGGCTAGACACAAAAGAAGAGGATGACAAGCAAGAGGAGAAGGAATCAAATAAGATCAAATACAATGCCTTCAAAGGCAATGATTAAATAACAACAACTTGCTTGTCGGTCCTCTCCACACTCCTCAAGTGAAGATGATGTCCATAGTGATCGTGAAGCAAACTACTCCAAGGGCAAGCACTTCAAGGGAAAGTCTTACTCATCCTCAACTCCTATATGCTATGAATTTGGACAAAAGGGGCACTACAAGAATGAATGCCCAAAGGCCAAGAAGGCTTACCACAAGAGCAGTCACAAGAAGGATGACTACAAAAGGGAAGGTAAGTACAAGAGGAAGGGTAAGAAGGACCAGAGGAGAAATGATGCAACTCATGCGGGTTAAGAAGAATCATCTTCAAGTGGCTCCTAGCTCCGATGAAGGAGAATGCCATCTTGCACTCATGGCCTCCACAAGTGAAGACATTGGTGAGGTAAGTGAGGTAAGATTGCATGAGTTACCCAAAGAAACTATTATTGATATGTTAAATGCTTCTCGTTCATCCTATATTGAATGCAAATCTAAAAAGAAAACTCTAGGAAAGATCATTGATGGTTTATATGCCAAAATAGACATTCTTGATCAAAATGAGAAGTTGCATCTTGATAGCATAGATTCCTGCAAGGGCAGTTTATTTACTTGGAGATCAAATACAATGGAATTGAAGTAGAGAATTGCATCTACCTTAAGAACATCAATAGTCTTAAGGAAGAAAACCAAGCCCTAGTAGATAAGCTTGATTTGCTTAAAACTAAAAATGATGATCTTAATCTTGCTTATGATGCCACTAAAGATGAGAATAGAGTCTATCTTGATGATCTTGTTTTTCTTAGAACTAAAAATGCTAGATTGCTTGCTCAAGTTAATGATCTCTCTTATATACCTTTCTAGCCTAGTCATGAAGCTGCTAGTCTTACTTTAGAGAAAGATTCTTATCTTACTACAGCCCTCTGTTTGGAGGTCAACTTACTTCATGCAGAATATGATCTTGGTAGATTATATTCTACCATCATTACTCTTAGTGATGATAGTCACAAACTAATAGCTTCCTTGCATAAATTCCTCAAGTGGAAGAACTCCCTAAATGAAGTTCTAGATCACTATACCAAACAAGATGGTAGAAGTGGTTTGGGATATGTAGGGGGGATCCAAAGAGAAAGATCAAGCGTAAGGGTAAGAAAAAGAGCAAGGGGCCTCCTATCTTCCATGGAGAGTCCTCAAGCTCTAAGAACCATATGGTTTGTGTGCATTGAAAGAGTGATGATCATTACTCTACTTATTGTCCATATAGAGAGAAGGGGCCAATCTAAAGATAAAATGAGTCCCCAAGCTAACACCATATCCCAAAGTTTGAGTTCAGAACCGACATATTCCTTTCTTGCAAGTAAAAGGATAATGGATTGTTGATAGTGGATGCTCAAAGAGCATGACCGGTGAAATCAGCCATATTAACAAATTCACAAAGAATAAAGGAGGGTCGGTTACATTTGGTGACAACAACAAGGGTAAGGTGATATGTCATGGTGATGTAGGTGATTCACTTTGCATCAAGAATGAACTTCTTGTGGATGCTCTACATCAAAATTTAATAAATGTTAGTCAACTTTGTGATAATGGTTATCTTGTCCTTTTTAGCTCACTTGAATGCTTGCTTCTAGATTATCTCTCCTACAATGTTATATTTAAGGGAAGTAGAAATGGTAATCTCTATATTGTTTTATTGGACTCTATTAAGCCTATTGTTGGTAGATGTCTTGTTGCCAATTCAAATGATATTCCTTTGTGACATTGTAGGCTTGGTCATGTGAATATGCATCAAATGAAGAATTTGAGCAAAAAGGATTTGGTGAAGGGACTTCCTAAATTGTATTTTGAAAAGGATGAGGAATGCCAACCTTGTACCCAAGGAAAGCAAACCAAGTCCTCCTTCAAATCCAAAGGAGTCCTTAGCACCAGAAGAGTTCTTGAGCTTTTTCACATTAATCTATTTGGACCAATGCATACACAATCGCTTCGTGGTAGCAAGTATTGTCTTGTGATTGTTGATCATTTTTCTCGCTATACTTGGACCTTCTTTCTTATTTCAAAAAGTGATACTCTCGATGTTTTTTCAACTTTTGCAAATGAATTGAAAATGAAGCTTCTTGTCGGATCATTTCTATCTGCAGTGATCATGGGGGAGAATTTGAAAATGATTTATTTGAAAGGTTTTGTGAGGAATTCGGGTATGCACATAACTTTTCTTCACCCCAAACACCTCAACAAAATGGGTTTGTAGAGAGAAAGAATAGGTCACTACAAGAAATGTCCATGACTATGCTTCTATAGTATGACATTCCAAAGAATTTTTGGGCCGAAGCCATTAGTACTTCATGTTTTGTGCAAAATTGGGTTTTTACTCATCCATCTTTGAAAAAAAAAACCCTATGAGATATGGTGTGGTAAAAAGCCTTCCATTGATTTCTTTCATGTTTTTAGTTATCTTGTTTTATTTTGAACACTAAGGATTCCCTTGACAAGTTTGATCTGAAGTCTTACAAGGCTTTCTTTCTTGGCTATAGCACTACTAGCAAGGCTTATAGAGTATTTAACATTGAATTGTGTAAAGAAGAAGAATCTATCCATGTTAGATTTGTTGAGACTAACCCCTCTATTTCCAAGAATGTTGTTAATGATGATGTTGCAGATGAGGTGATTCCTCACATAAAAGAACTCAACATTGTTGATAAAGGAAAAGAGGTGTTAGGTGACGAAGAAGAGAAATAAGAAGAAAAGAAGGATCCAACTCCCCACTTTTCAAAGCATCATCCTAAAGAGCTCATTATAGGTAATCCTTTTGAAAGGGTGAAGACGCAGACTGCCTACAACAAAGAACAAGCATACAATGCCTTCATCTCTCATCTTGAGCCAAAAGATGTCTAAGAAGCTCTCAAGGAGGATGAATGGATCCTAGATATGCAAGAAGAGTTGGAACGATTCAAGAAGAATCGAGTCTGGACTCTTGTGCCAAGACCAAGTGATAAAAAGATCATTGGAACCAAATGGGTCTACATCAACAAGGTTGATGAAAATGGAAAAGTGGTAAGAAACAAAGCAAGATTAGTTGCTCAGGGATACAATCAGCATGAAGGAATATATTTTTATGAAACATATGCATGTGTAGCTAGACTTGAGACAATTAGAATGTTGCTTGCTTTTTCTAGTCATAAGAATTTTCTACTTTATCAAATGGATATTAAATGTGCATTTTTGAATGGTACATCAAGGAGGAAGTATATGTTGCTCAACCTCCCGGATTTGAACATGATAACTTTCCTAATCATGTTTATTCATTACAAAAAGCTCCCTATGGTCTTAAACAAGCACCTAGACCTTGGTATGAGAAATTAGATAATTTTTGCTAGACAATGGCTATGTCATGGGTAAAGTCGATGATACCTTGTTTCTAAAACACACTTCTAGCAATATCTTGATCATTCAGATTTATGTTGGTGAAATTATTTTTGGCGGGACTGATCTTGATCTTTGTAAGGAGTTTAGTTCTCTTATGTAGAGTGAGTTTGAGATGAGCATGATGGGGGATCTTACTTTCTTCCTTGGCTTTCAAATCAAACAAAAAAAATGGGAACTTCATCAACAAAGGCAAGTACACTAGTAAACTACTTAAGTGCTTTGGGTTGGAGAATACCAAGCCAATGGACACCCCCATGTCAAACTCGCCAAGCTTGACAGAGATGAAGAAGGAGAAAAGGTATATGAGAAGCTCTATAGAGGTATGATTGGAAGTTTAGTTTATTTAACTACCTCCAGACCTGATATAACGTTTATTGTTATCTTATGTGCTCTCTTTCAATCAAGTCCTAGGAAATCACATCTTACAGGTATTAAGAGGATGTTGAGGTATCTTTCCAAAACACAAAATTTTGGACTATGGTATCCCAAGTCAAGGGACTTTACTCTTACTGCTTATAGTGATGTTGATTACGCAGGTTGTTTGATTGACAAAAAGTGCACAAGAGGCACTTGCTTCTTCCTAGGACCATGCCTAGTTTCTTGGTTCTTTAAGAAATAAAGAATTGTGGCTCTTTCAACTACCGAGGCTGAATACATTGTAGATGGGAGTTGTTGTGCCTAAGTCCTATGGATGAGGCAAATGCTCCAAGACTTTAAAATTCATTTGATGCTTCTCCTATCTATTATGACAATACTAATTCAATTAACTAGTCTTACAGTCCTATATTGCATATTAGAGCTAAACATATAGAGGTATATTATCACTTTCTTCATGACCACATTGCCAACAAGGATATTTATATCAAGCATTTGGCAGCTTGTGGACATTTTCACTAAACCTTTATTAAGAGAGAAATTTGCTTTTATTAGATGAAAACTACTTATTACTACTCTTGATGATATTAACATGCCTTCTAGCTAATTGTTTTCTTACCTATATATTTCTTGATTAAAATTGATCATCTCTTGCTTGCTATGTGCTACAGTTGTCTTGTTTTCATGCCTTGTCTCACTGATTTTGGGTTTTTTTGCATACAAATATTTTATCACAAAATAGTACCCTATGATGAGTGAAATGTGCCTCAATGTGTCTAAAATGCATAATAGGATAAAGAAATAAGTTCAATTATCTCTCTAGAGGCTAGGAATTAAAATTGCATCTATTTGGACATATTGTTGATCGGTCAAATTCCAAACTTAAACGATATGTGGTTGAGGTCTTGTGAAAATACTCGATCGGTCTAGTTTTCAAATCTCAGAACTTGATCGACTGATGGGCTGGATCAAATCTAAAAATGGTTTCGGTCGACTTTTCTCCCTCTCAACTAGAGAAAAGTTGACCAATACCAACCTTCGGCCTCCTTAACCTCCAACCCTAGGTTCGCACATCCTCTCCCTAGCTTATTTTAGATTTCCTTGCCTCTTCCCAAACCCTCCTAGGTGGCCAGACATCTTGTTGGTGAGGATCTCTCTTTTCTTTGCTCTTGCTTCTCAATCTGTCTCCATGGCATCCAATTGTAGGAAGAGAGTTGTCCCAGGTGGAGCACCCTCGTCTTCATCTAATCCTCGCCTCCTATCCTTTGATGGCACCTCCTTTATCTCCTTTGAAGTTGTAAATCACTATAAGGAGATCCTTTCTAGGAATCCCTTTCCATTTAGATCTTTGTTTGAGCCTCGTCTCACCACAACAATGGTTATCAAGGAGGTTGTGGAGTTATTTTCCTCCCATCACCTAGGTGCTTTATGCGTAGAACGTCTACGCTTCCACACTTCCATAACTAGCACTAAGGTAATTCACGATTTCTATGCAAATATCAAATGGAACTACAACACATTACTGCCACCTCCTAATTCTCAGGTTATTCTAACTTCCATGATTATCGGTACAAAATTTACCATCTTTGAAGATTCTTTGAATGTCCATTTCAATGGATCTGAGGTTAGTGACACATGGAGGGTAGATTATCCTAATTATTACGACCTACATGACCTTGAGGCCTTCTACAAAAGCTTTAAACATACTCTCCCTGATATTCATAAGTTTTTAAAGAATTCTATTATCCTATATAGGAAGTAGTTAGTCTTGCCATCCTCTTCCCTAGCTCTCAAACATCATCTGATTGCATTGGTTGTTAGCTGCAATGTCCATCCCAAAAAGAACCAAATGGAAATTGCAGAAAACGCCGCTTAATCATGTAATGTCTTTTAAAGAACATCAAAGTCAAGTGGTCTCGATACATTCTAAACCACATGACCTGCTTTGACTCCGGGAAGAACACCCATGGTACCCACCCCATATCCTACCTTGATTTGTGGTCTCTTTTCTTTTTCCACTCAAAAATCCCTTTTCTATGATCTTCATTACAAAGAAATTTGAAAAGGTGTCTACATAAGTGAGACTACGATCAAGAAGACCTTCCTTCCTACTTGTCCTACCACACCTAGAGCCTCTACCTCCACCCAGACATCTCTACCTCCACCACCACTCTGACCTGATCGAGCCTCTTTCTCAGTATCAAATGAAGCCCTTATGGGTTAAGTCTACCATGAACCTATCATGTATCCATCCCTACCCCTCCTTCTAGCCACACCCAGTTGACATAGATAGCATAGATATATCTTAGATGTTTTAGTTCTATTGATTTAGGTGTTGATCATAACTATCTTTTTACACTATTTTGTACTAAGACATTTAATCATTGTATCTGAGGCATACCATTTTATCATCTTGTTGTTTTATCATTGGTTTGTGGATCTTTCAGAGAAGACATGCTTAGTGTTGTAATCTTAATCCTATGTACCATATGTCTTTGGTTGACTATATCTTATGAGTTTATGGTATGATATTCCATATTTTTATTATGACATTAGATTGCTTGTCTCTCTGTGCTTTGTCTTTGTTTGATGTGTGTTTTATGTGGTTGATCAATTTAGCTTGTGCATGTGGAGAAGACCTATACTTTTTAGCTCTTCTACCTCCCTGCCTTTTTGATATGACAAAGAGGGAGAAGTGGTCTCATCCATATTGTTTTTATTGCTTATATGATCATTTTCTTATCAATTATCTACTTATCATGTGACTTGCTAGAGGACCATGTAGTATGTATATGTGCTATGGTTACTTATGGAAAGACTAACCATGCAGGTTTAGGTAAGGATGAATTGAGGGGGAGTAATTCACATTGGTCATTCATGTATCCCCTTTCAATTCATAGGGTAAAAGGTTTAACTCTCATATCGTTTCTCAAAGGTAAAGGTTTAATTTTCATATCCTTTTCCATATGCTGAGGAATGGTTTGTCATTGTTAAAAAGGGAGAGAATGTTGACCTAAGTATTACACATTGTCCATATTTTGATAATGACTTAACCATTCTATTCATATGTATCTAATATGTTTATTTAACATTGATTTCAGGCATTGGGTACTTGAAAAAGATCAAATCGAACAAGCCCTAGCTTTTCTTAGTTCAATTCAAAAGCAATGCAAATGCGCATTTTTGAAAAACACTCCAATCACCTTAGATATTTTTGTAATCATTCGTATTGATGATATGACTTGTGACTAAGATGAGAAAACGTTAGGGACACTTAATTAGAAAGTTTGATCACTTCAAAATCCTTTTGTAAAATTCATTACAGGTTGTTCATCGGTCGAGTTATAAACTCGACCGATCCTTAATGGATTTTGAGAATGATCTCAATCGGTCAAGTTGCACACTCACATAACTTGACCGATCCATCTGCTAAACAAAACTAATTTAAGTGGATTGATCGAGTTTCCACCAGGACAAACTTGACCAATGGTTTAAATTGGCTTTTTTGCATAGTGTGATCAGCCAAATTATCTTTATTGAAACTCGACCGAATGCATTGTACATAAAATGCAGAAAAAGTGATTCAAACCGTTGGGGAGTTGTAAAAGTCAAAATTATATCTATTGCAACCCTCAAAGTGGCTAGAAAATGTTCATAAGTGTTCCCACACTCTAGTGTACACCCTCAGCTATAAATAAGACCTCTTGGCATTCATTCCAAGGTTTCTCGCTCATGCTATTCAATCTCCTTGATATAGTAGAGTGCATCCAGTTCATTTGAACCCTTTTCTCTCTCTTGGTTACACTTTATTTCATCATTATGAGTGAGATAGCATCTCCATGAGAGAGCTACCTCATTATATGCTTTTAAATCTCTCAAGCTTTGCCTTTCCCACCCCTTTCTTCAAAGATCGTGTTGGTGAAAGATTCTCCAAGTGAAGGAGAATGTGCAAGCTTCTTCAAGCTGTAGAAGAAGGTGCATCAAGCTTCTCTGAGTGAAGGAGGAGGATAAGGTAGAAGATCCAATGAGCTGAGTGGGTAAATCATTCAAGGCCAAAGACTCACTGCAATAAGGGGATCTCCTTGGTGAAGGCATCCAGCGGCTTGCAAGAGTGGGCAAGACCTTGGTGAGGTATAAGACTAGCTCTTGGATAGGTAAGACCTTGGTTGTAAGGTTGTTGTCTCCCTTAACCTCAAAGGGAAGCTGGGTAGCCTTGTCCTAGAAAAGGAAGGTCATATGTTGTAACTCTTTTAAGTGAATATAAAGAGTAGACATGGTTAAGAAATCCTAGATCTTGACCTCTCTAGGTAGTGGACTGACTCTCTCCTAGTTTGTATAGTGGAACCACTCTAAATAGCTTATTCAAGTGCTTGTTTCATTCTCTCTCATCCTTGCTATGCTTTTTTAGATTGACATCAAATTTAGTATTACCAATTGCGCCTAGTTGATATAATTTGAAGGTCTAACTATTCTTGTGTAAGTTTTGAATCTCTATTCACCCCCCCTAGAACCCTAAGATCCAACAATAATCATCTTTCAATAATGATGTATATTTTCTAGTGAATTATACCCATTCATACTTCTTGATTTGCATATATCTTTGTATGAAATGTCTCTACATCTACTCATAGCTTATTCTATAACTTGTGAATACTTTATTGTGACCTAGTACCTACTAGTAGTCTTAACTTGTGATATCATTTACAAGTAGTCCATCTATATCTAGTTCTAGTTTTGTTAATATGTTGGTATCCAACTATATGTTATGCATGTATATTTTTTCATACATACTCAAGCTTGTTCTTGATTTGAAAATATACTATCTTGAGTCACTAGCTTGCATATAATTGTCTTGATTATTGTTAGAATTATAATTAGGGTTGTTCAAATGCATGTCTTGATTATGTTTACATACATTGCTTGGACTAGTCCTTTGTTTTTGCTTTTCCACTCTCCCTTTTTCAAACAAATTGTGTTTAGATCTTCAACCCCCTTAGTTTTTTAAATGACAAAGGGGGAGAAGACAAGTCTTATGTAAAGGGGAGAAGACATATACGTAGAACATATATGGGGAGAAGACATAGTTTCTATAAATGTTATGAAAGCTAACCACATAGGAGAAATAGAAGTAAATTGAGGGGGGCATATGAAGTCAAATTGAAGGGGGGCATATTTACCCAATTCATTGAAAGCCATAAGTTTCTCCAAAGGTATGATTTAATTTAATTTTATCTAAAAATCTTTCAATACAAAGGATTTGTCATCTTCAAAAAGGGAGAGAATGTTGACTCAACATCTAAACACACTAATCCTTTGGTTTTTATGATGACTAAATCATTCCACTTATTTGTGCCTAATGCTTCTACTTGAGTGATTTTAGATTATATATATGCACTCCAAATGCCTAAATGTGTACATTCTCATTTGGAGAAATCAAGTCATGCAAGAACAAAGATCAAAATTGAAAAATACATATTTTTCTCTTAAGATCTTTGATGTAAAACACTTGCAATGATGAAATGATTTGTAATTAAGCTCTCAAGTGTATAAGCCTTTGAGATATCGAGTTTAATTAAAAACATCCCTAGGAGTGGACGGGAGCGGCTGTTCTCGGGCGATTCGCAAGGCGACTAGGGCACGAGTTCCCCAGCTCAGGGGAGGGGGCTTCTGGCGGCGGCTAGCGCCACCCCGCTCCCCCAGGGCCTCTTCCGAGCCCGATCTTCGTGGACTGCTCTTCGCTTGGTGGTTGCCCTTCACCCTTGCCGCTCGTGTTTCTCTTCGGCAGCAGCGCTAGCGCCGTGCGCTGTGCCCTGGCGGCGACGGGGCTTCTGTGGCCCTTGCCACAGCCCTGTTTTGGAGCTCCAGGCCGTTGTGAAGAGGAAGGGTTCTGGTGTGGTGGGCGTCCTCCCGGCTTGAGGGATCGACAAGTTTGGGGTCTTTTTGTAGGTGTCGTGTATAGCTATTTTTTGGTGTCTGCTTGCTCCTTTTGATTTAGGTTTGTCGTTCAAGGGACGTGCCTTGGGTTCCTGCTTGGGTGGTCGGTGGGATCGGGCTCCCCTTGGTGCTCCAGGCAGAGGAGGAGAAAGCTGGGTTTTGGGCTTCGTGTGGGTCTTCCACCCCCTGTTCGCAGTGGTGGTCGGAAGTGGTGGTGGAGTTCCCGGCACCCTCTACTCCCCACCTTTGTACTCGCATGAGCCGTCCTTCCTCTGTATCAGCATCACTGGGGTTTGACCTCCTTCCTGGGTCTCCTGATTGTTGCAACCTTAGTGCTCGTCGTTGGTAGTGGTTTTTCTCGTCCTTTTTTGTGGGACGTTGTGTTGTTAGGTAGGTGTTGTTGCCTTAGTGAGTTATAAGTTCTATGTTGTCGTGTGGTTTGTGTCCTCCTTTCATGTTAGGTCTTCTTTTATTTCTTTGTTATATGGCAGCAAGTGCGAAGGTGATCACTTCTTCGGTCACTGGTTTGGAGCATATACTTTATATCAGATATAATCTCATGTTGAAGGAATCTCTCATAAAAAGTTGTTTTGGTCAGCGATATAGAAGAGAGATCAATACATCATTGTTCTTATCACGTTCCGATATGAGTTTCTGGTTATTGTATCTGCTCTTTACTTTTTTGTGTTCGGTTGGTGTATCTCCCTTTACATGTAGATGTCATACGGCTTTAATGTAATGAATGTCGTGTCTTTCAAAAAAAAAGCTCTCAAGTCTAATATAACTAATTAGGACGAATTATATTGCACTTGGGAGGTTTTGGAACACCCAAAACAACAAGTGCAGTCGACTTTACCCTTGGGACAACTCAGTCGACATCACTATTCACAAGGTTTTGTGAACAGTCATTTGGTTATTCAGACAACCAAAAATGGGCCAAATAGTAAGGTCTACCGACCAAGATTTCCAAAAGATAACATAGTCAATAGTACTATAGCAACCACTTTTGCAGTAAAAAATAGTTGTTGAAGGGGTAAAATGGTGAAAAAATCAGTTGGGTGACCCAATAATGGCTAGAATTCATCCTAAATGGCTCTAACGGCTAGGAAGCATCCTCAAGTACAAATAGGACCCCTTGGGCTTCATCCCATGATTAACAAAGCACTATGAAGTTCTATATACTATAGTTGAGAGATATTTAGCCTCCAAGAGCCTCCATCCACTCTCATGAACTTAATCACTTACTACATTAATTAGAGTGAGTAGGAGACTTATAAGAGAGCTAGTCCTATATGTATATCTTACTAGGCTCTCACTTCCTATGTTTAAGATATTAAAAAAAGAGGCTCTCACTTCCTCCACCTCCCAATCTCTCTTTCTACCATGTATATGAATATTCTCTCTCTTGGATAGAGAGGTGAAGAAGAAGAAGGGAAGGAGTCCCTTGGTGAAAAGATTCTCCTTGGTGAAGGTGAAGTCAAAGGCAGAAGAACCAAGTCAAGAGTGGGCAAGACCTTGAAGGCTGAAGACTCGTTGCAACAGTGGATAAGTCCTTAGAGAAGGTTGAAGACTCATTGGAAGAGTAGGTAAGTCCTTGTTAAGGCAATACTATTGTTCATGGATGAGTAAGTCCTTTGTATGGTTATTGGCTCCTTGATCAGAAAAGGAATGCTAGTTTAGCCCTTGACCTAGTAAAGGGTGGTTTTATTTTGTAACTCCTATAATGGAATATAAGGAGTGAGACATGGTTGAAAATCCTAGAGATTGACCCCTATAGGTAGTAGATTTACATCTCCTAGTTTGGAGGTTGGAACCACTATAACGAACGTGTGTTATTTTATGCTTGTTCAATCTCTCTCTCCCTTGCTATGCATTTTTAGTTGCACTCATATTTCATATATGCAATATTATCTTGAAAGATATTTGAAGGTCTAATGAATTTAGGTTTTGTGGTTATAGCTCTATTCACCACCCCCCCCCCACCTTTTGGAGCCCATTTAAAGATCCAACAGAGACTCAGGCAATCTTTTACAAATTTGAAATTGTTCTTGTCACAACAAGATGCATACATAATGTTTCTATTAATGGTTCAAACATAACAATAGTTCTCTAACTCTATTGCAATTCACTAGTTAGAGATAAACTTTGGGTGCCTACAACTATGACATCAACTCTTGCTTCATTTTAAACTCATAGATCCACCTCTCCCTTTAGTAAGGGTTTACTTCTTTTTAGCACTTGCATAGTAATGCATACGTGAGATACACATTTAGTGTCAAATACCCTATATGAAAAAGTAGACAAGTTTATATCTATAACATACAAACATGAAGTGAAAACCTTTATCTCCTTCCCATTCATCTTTGGTTAATTGAGGTAGGAGTGTAATTCCTTTTTAGTGTCTATTCTGGTGACAATAGTGAAATTTACCTTCCTAACCTACTGATCCTTTAGCTTTAAGTGTAGAAGTCTTGGGCTTTTACTTGGACATAGAACGTTTGTCAACTTTTCCCTTTCCTTTTGACTTGCCTTTTCCTTTGTTGACCATCAACTTAGATGGATAGTCTTTCTTCATTTGAGTCTCATTAGTTCTCAACACGCCAAGAAATTTTGACGGTGGTCAAAAAAAATTTATCATGTTGTAGTTCATGACTAAGTGACTATAAAATTCCATAAATGGTTGCAACATTACATGAATGGTCAATCTTGGCCTAGGGGGAATCCCAATCTCTCTAGGATTTCCATATAACCAATAAAATTGAGTACATGGGGCCGAAATGGATCGCCTTCAGTCATGTTGCACTTAAACATTGCCTTAGAGACATTGTTCCTCTTATACCTTTATTAGTATTGGAACATACTCCTGATATGTATGATCATATCTAGAACTCCCGTGTTCTCATGTTACTTTTGAAACTCATGATTCATGGAGTATATCACGAGGCACTTGATGTCAACAATGTTGTTAGTATGCTTATGTTTGAATTCATTTTTCTAACTATGCACATTTGTAGTTGGCTCCACTGATTATGGTTCTCTAAGACATATAGCTTATGCTCATGAGTGAAAAAAAATCTCAATGTCCTACACCGTCATAGAAGTTGTTCTGATTCAACTTTTCTTTCTCAAGGACCAGTCACAACGAGAAGTTTTTATGTGTGCTCATCATTAGATCTATAAAGAAACTATTTGTATGAGTTGGTTATTTTATTTGAAAATTAATTTGATTTGATTGTATTTATTGGGTCTTTAATTAATGACACCCTCACTATTATGAATGAATCAATAGCCATCAGTGTTAATTCTAAATATTATAATGATTGATCCTCCAGTGAGTTAAGATCCAAAATACATAAGATATGAGTCAACTTTAGTTGATTGCTTTTAACTTAACTATTTAGGTAGGCAACTATTACCATACTATAAATGATTTTTGGTATGTTTTGAGAGCAAGGAAGCAAAAAAGTTAATTGGTTGAAATGGATTTGGAAGATAAAATCTTTGAAGAATGTTTGCTGACATGTTGGAGACTATTACAAGATAAATTGATAAATCATGACATGAGTATAAGGAGAGGATTCAATATGGCTTCTATGTGTTCTATGTGCAATATGGAAAGTGAAGACAATGAGCATCTTTTCTTCAAGTGTACTTTAAGTCAGATGTTCTGGAAGGTGTTGGATTTTTGGATGTTCCATACTCATATTTTGATGATACAAATATTTTTGAAATTGTATTACTAACACGTGTGTTAAGTATTTCATGTGATCAAGGAACTAAATCAAGATCCAACTACAAAGACCTTCAAAATATATATGTTTGGATACTTGCAAATCAATTTGTACCATATATTTATGTATGTGTTTGTACACATGTGTTTTTGTACAACTTGATAGACATGATGTAAGGACAAGTAATGATCCTCCAAATTTATCCAAAACCCCAGACTACACTTAGACGAAGACCTTAGGGTTGATAGGTTTCAGACAAGTCTTTTATAGGATCTCGCATACATTGAAAATCTTTGCACATAGTCCTTATCAGTCGACAACTTTGTCAACCTAGACACACTCGGTCTAAGACTCAGATAATCAAAAAATAGCTTTGAATATCTTAAGAATTGTTAACTAAGACGCACTCAGTCGAAGACTCAGATAATCAAAAAATAGCTTTGCACATCTTAAGTTTTTAGTCATTGTCAGTCGACAATATTGTCGATCGAGAAAGTCGGTCGAAGAAAAGTTTGATTGAGAAAGAGTTGTTGTGCTTAGTTGACCGAGGATATAGACCAACACATAGTCGTTGGAGCCCAGGACGCTGCCCAGTCAACAATATTATCGATCAAGACTCTTCCCATTTGATGAGTTTGTCGATTGAGACTCTTCCGATCGATAATGTTGTGGACCGAGAAATGTTTTGGAATGATAATTAATTAGCGATAAAACTAGTCATTGCAACTTAATTATTTTTGTCCCAAAGACTAATTGACCACCTAGACACTCTAGACACCTACTACAAGTACCCTAACCACTTGTAAACATTTTCTTTAAATAGGAGTGGTCTTAGGGAAAACAAACATCAACTTTGTACACACAACTACATATACATTAATTCACATACTTGAGGACTACTTGCCATTTTTTCTAAGAGCTTAGGCCCTACACTTATAGTTACTATTTATCTAGACTAAGCCTTAGCTTAATTCTATTATCCTCTCCCCCAAATACAACCTCACCCAAACCACTTGTGGAGTGGATCTTCATCACTTGTCCATAGAGCTTGAATATACGCCCTGTGAGCTGAATTGTATTTTCTTTTTCTCCAACCTTCTTCTACTTTGTTGTACTATGCTTGGGATACTTCCTGGAGTGAAGGCTTTCCAAGATCATATGTGAAGAAGGAGTCTTCTCTAGTTCGTGCTCTTCCTAGGCCATCAAAGAAGAGGTGAATGGGGTGACCTTCCACGACCCATCAAAGAAGGTGGGATTTCTCATTTAACTGGAAAGGAGGGTTAGTCTTGCGCCACAAAAGACATTGGTAAATTTTGTGTATTGTGTATCGGTATATAAAAGGAATAAAATACATGATTTTATTAACCCTGGTTGGAAACAACTAGGTAGTAGAGTGACGTCATTTGATGGAACCACTCTAAATTTGTGTCTTCTATGGTCACCTCTTTTACTTTATATTTTTGTTGCACTTTAAGTAAAATAATTTTATTTGGTTAAAATTATCATAAAGCTCTATTCACCCCCCATATCTTTTCATTTAGTATCAGAGTAAGTCTTCAAGGAGCCTTAGCCGATCTTGAAGATTGGGGCTAATAGAATGGGACAACCAAACGTTGATTTTAAGTGGTGTTTTGGATGTGGAAGAAGAGGCCATATGACTTTTGAATGCCTAAAGATCAAGAAAGGTAAGAAGTCCTACAAAGTTGCATGGGAACAATCAAGTGATGATAGTGAAAGTAGTAAAGAGGAGAAGGCATAATGTCTCATGGCAATAATGGATGAAAAAGAAACTAATCAGGTATGTACTTTTGATTTATCTAAAGAAGAATTAGTTAATAGTTTTGAAGAACTTCATGACAAGTATATTGATTGCAAAAGACAAAAGAAGAAACTTGCTAAAATTATTGATGAACTTCACAAAAACCTATATAACCTTAGTTTTGAAAATGATACTTTAAGAACTTCAAATAATATATTAAAGGAATCCATTGAAGGTTATAAGGCTAAAATGCTTGATCTAGAAAATAACAACGTTTTTTTTTTCTTTACAAGAAAAGGTTGATATGCTTGCTAAACTAAATGATTATCACTCAACCAGTTTTATGCAATCATTTAGATAATGATACTCTGATAAAAAAAGTGATACTTTACTTTCAAATCTTTCTCAAGTAAACTCAGATATAACTAAAAGGCATCTTTAAAATGTTGAGTTGCAAAAACAAGTTTCTAGATTATTGCAAGGGAACAAAAGTTTTGATAACATCTAGTTAATACTTATAAACAAATAGGAAGAAGAGGTTTAGGATATGTGCTAAAGAATAAATCCTCACAGATGCCTAAAACCAAAAAGATATATGCTTCCAAGACTAGAACTACATATGTACCTAAGACTAAAGTTGTAAATTCATAAAATGTTGAAAAGAGAAATAAAATATCTTTTATCTCATGTCATTATTGCCAGCGTGTTGGACATTGTTCCATTTCATGTGAATATTGGAAGAAAGGAGCCTTTGACATGGTTTGGGTTCTAAAATCCCCAACTTATAATAAAAGGGGAACTTGTTGAGATTTGACCTATGCATAATTTGATTAATACATTTATGTCTTATCTCAACTTAATTTCAGGTTAAATTTGCATATCTTTTTCTTATAAAACTCATTTCCATAACTTTTAAGCTATTTATTTGCATATATTTTATTTGAACAAATATTCATTTGTAAATTGTTAAATAAGAAAGTTTGGAACTGCTCTTGATCGACAAAAACCTAGACCGAGAAACCTCTCGGTTGAAAAACAAGTTCGACCGAAGAACTGTCAGAAAATTAATATAAAACCACTACAGATGACTCACTTTAAATATTCCTTTGACTTGGATAATGCTAGATTTGTACATATCATCTATGTTATACAAAATTACTTATTCAATTCCAGTCTACATATTAAAAGAAAAGCTCTTTCTCCTCCATGATAATTGATCATAAGTTTACTTTTAATGAAGACATCATCTACACTTTGCTTGACATCTACAAAATGATTTGTAAACCATATTTGTCCCTAGTGCATTACCTCAATAACAAAGGGGTATCCATTATGCCACTATCCTAACACCTCGATCTAAGGAAGTTAATCTCATTCTCAGCCAAAATGTTTTTCTTATAGCAAATAAAAATAGAAATTACACACTATAGAATGCTCCTTGTATATGCAATTATTAACCATATTCCTTTCAACTTCATTTGTATTATCCTTTGTCACAAGGTTGATTTCTCTAGTAGTGCACCTTATGCCGACTTTGTTTGCCAAATCATTGAAAATTCTATAGGCAAACACCTAGTTGACCTAGGTTATACCCCTGATAGGCATACTCAAAGAATGACCCAAAATATAGTGGATAAAATGGTGATTGACTTTAGGCACAAAAGGGGTAGAAATGAAGAGGGTACATCTCAGGAAGTTATCTCTCTGCCTTCATCTTGCACTCATGAGAATGACTTTGCCTACTTTAAAGATGTTTCCTATAAACTTGGAGAACATATGGATTATCAACACCATGTAATGACATATCTCAATGAACACATGCAATCCTTAACACTGAATGCCCAGATAACTATCCTTCTAAATTTTTACCCTAGGAGCATCCCTTCATACAAGCTAAACTTCAACTTTTCTCAAGCTCCTACTTTTCCTGTAGCATATGCCTTGGTGACTTCAAATTCTTTAACTTGGAATACTCATGTGCAATACTATGATGATTGTTCTTTTAGAATACATGACCCTGATGTGGACTACACTCTCAATCTTGTGAAGAATATGTATACCCTTCTTTGATTTGTGATGTTTTCAAGCATTTTACTCTTATTTGGCATTACCATGGAATCAATTAAGGATGAGATTTAATGACTCCCTAGATAATGTTGACCCTTCTTCATTATAACTTGCATAACATTCTTATATAAGAAACATTATTAGGGTGAGCAATATTATGGCTTGAAATTAGATCATTATATCTGAAAATTGACACTTTAAATAACTTGTTGATACTCATGAACTTGAATATATTCCTTAACATGATATCATCGATTGCATTAATCATGAAACATGTCTTGCTTATAGAAGATTCAGACTTTATGCACTCACATGTCATTTCAAAATAGAATAGATAATGGTTAGAATATAATGTACCAAGTGGTTAGAAAATGATTTGGGTACCTCTCTATATAAGGAAAGATCATGAGCCTTATTTCCAAATCATTTTATCTTAATAAATATCATCACATTCATGTTCATTGCATTTACATCAGTTTTGGCATTATATTCATGGGGAGTATCCCACAAAGGGGGAGTCATTCTTATCTATTATTTCCTATATTTTGAGATAACAAAGGGGGACATATAATTCTTTAATTTGTATTTACGGAATGTTTGTGGGTCGACCAACACTTCCACCAATTACTTCTAGGGTTGACCCTATTATTGATAAAGCTTATTCTCGACCAAAAGATTTATAGTAACAAAATTCATTTAAATTTTTAGATACTTGGTTTACGGGTTCAAATTTTTCTTCATCTTGTATGAGTGCCTTATCATGAAGTTGGAATCTTCAATGTCTATCTTCTTAACTATTTTCTTGGGTTTGGGCTATTTTATATGGTATGAGATTAAGGGGGAGCTCAAACTCATTGAATATAACTTGCATATCTCTATGCTCTTAAATGATTCTCTATATCAACAAAGGCTTAACATCCTTTGACATTTGGTTTAGATATTCTTTTAAGAACTTTTTATGGCACTTAATGGATTCTCTATACGTATATGGACTTAACGTCCCTTATATTTGGTCTAGAGATGCTTCTATTGACCTCATTTTTGTACTTAATGGATTCTCTAATCATTTCCATGCTTCACATCCCTTGAAAATGATTGAGAAATCAATTTTAATTTTGAATTTTGATTTTCATGGCATCTCTATATCATGATGGACTTAACATTCCTTACCATTGGTTTAGAGTATCTTTTTTATATTTGTGCTTCATGGGATCTTTTTGTCATGAAGGACTTAACATTCCTTTCCATTGGTAATTAGATAACCTTCTGATGTTCCTTGATCATATGGATTTTTGACTATGACTTAATGTTTATCTTTCTGGATTTCCCATCTACTGGTATTTATTTTCAATTAATACAGTGAGTATAAGTTTTTCCCTCTCTAAAATGGTTTTCTTGTTGAGTGGGAGTGTCTCCTTAAAGGGGAGCATTGGTAAATATTGACCCTTTTTTACTTTGAAAAAGGGGGAGAATAACCCATGAGATAAATTGGAGATAAATTGGCTATAAACTATCAACAAAGCAATTTAAAGGTATGAAGTTCTAAATATGCTACTTCCAATTTATCTCATGGAATTATTTGTAATCATAAAAAAGAGGGAGATTGTAGGCTTTTTGGAAATTCCACACTCATATTTTGATGATACAAATATTTCTCACATTGTATTACTAACATGTGTATTAAGTATTTCAGGTGATCAAGGAACTAAGTCAAGATCCAACTGCAAAGACCTTACAAAAATATATATGTTTTGATACTTGTAAATCTAGTTATACCATGTATTTATGTATTTGTTTGTACAAGTGTGTTTTCATTCAACTTTATAGACATGATGTAAGGACAAGTTATGATCCTCCAAACCTACCCAAAACCCTATCCTACACTCACATGAAGACCTTATGGTTGATAGGTTTCAAATAAGTCTTTTATAGGACCTCACATACATTGAAAATCTTTGCACAGAGTCCTTCTCGATCGACAATTTTGTCAACCGAGACACACTCGATCAAATACTCAAATAATCACAAAATAGTTTTGCATATCTTAAGTTTTGGGTCATTCTCGATCAATAATATTGTAAATCAAAAAAGTCGGTCAAAAAAAGTTTGACCCAGAAAGAGTCGTTGTGCTTAGTTGACCGAGGATATAGACTGACACATAGCCATTGGAGCCTAGGACACTACCCGGTTGACAATATTGTGGACCAAGACTCTTCCCATTCGACGAGTTTGTCGATCAAGACTCTTCCGGTTGACAATATTGTGGACTGAGAAATGTTCCCCAATGATAATTAATTAGTGCTCAAACTAGCTGTTGAAACTTAATTAATTTCTTACCAATGGATAATTGACCACTAGAACACTCTAGACACTTACTTCAAGTACCCTAACCACTTGTAAACATTTCCTATAAATAGGAGTGGCCTTAGGGTAAATAGACATCAACTTTTCATGCATGAATTGCGCATACAATTGCATATACATTAATTCACATACTTGAGAACTACTTGCCATCTTTCTCAAAGAGATGAGGCCCTACACTTCTAGTTTCTGTATAGATAGCCTAATCCTTAGCTTAATTCTATTATCCTCTCCACCAAATACATCCTTGCTAAAACCATTTGTGGAGTGGATCATCATCACGTCTTCATAGAGCTTGATTATACATCTTGGGAGCTGAATTGTATTTTTCTTTAATCCAACCTCCTACTTTGATGTATTGTTCTTGGGATACTCTCTTGGAGTGAAGGTTTTCCAAGATCCTGTGAGAAGAAGAAGTCTTCTCTAGTTGGTGCTCTTCCTAGGCCTATCAAAGAAGAGGTGAAGAGGGCGACCTTTCGCGGCCCGTCAAAGAAGGTGAGGGTTCTCATTGAGCTAAAAAGGAGGGTTAGTTTTGCACCACAAAAGACACCGGTAAATTTTGTGTATTGTGTATTGGTATATAAAAGGAATAAAATACATGATTCAGAAATCATGGTTGGAAATAACTAGGTAGTGGACTAACGTCATTTGACGAAACCACTCTAAATATGTGTCTTTTGTGGTTGACTCTTTTGATTTATATATCTTCTACACTTCAAGTAAAGTAATTTTATTTGGTTAAAATTATCATAAAGCTATATTCACCCCCCTATAGATCTTTTCAAAATGAAGCTAAATTTATGAGGTATATTAATGTCAAGCCCACAAGTATGAATAAGATTATGGGTCTTGGTGGAAAATCTAAGACATGCACTGTGATGGGGATTTATGCAATCTAGAAAGAAAGGGATATGAGAATCTTTGTAGATAAGAAGAACATTTGGATGATGTTTGGAGAAGTATAAAGATAAATATTGATAGCATTAGCTAGTTTTCAATTTATTTTTTCTATTTCTAGTTGTTTTGTACTTTGTATAGAAACATTCCTTTTTTGAGAAAATAGTAAAGAGGGGCCACACTTTAATAGATAAAAAACAATTATCAATTTCATCTAATAGAAACATCGGGTAGATGGGTGCACACCTCCTTGTCATAAATCATCTTATGAGGTATATACCACATTTATGCCTCTAGGTGTGTATTTCTGCTCAAATCACATAGTCAACCCAAAGGACAATACAATAAGCTACACAGTCTGCTGAGTAGAGACACATACTTATTATCACACTTCCCCAAGATAGAGGATGCACCACACTGAGCATTCCCACACATAGTCGATCAAGGTTTACATGTGTGTAGCATAATGGAAGGCATCTTAAGCTTTGATATTGAGTTGAGGGATTTGATATTATCATCATATGTATCCAATCACCATTAGATATATTATATTGTATGCATCATATACTTTAACAACCAACACACAAACCAAATAGGTTATGGCAACCAGTACAACATTTTGAAACAATAAGAGTTGTAGAAAAGTAACCAATGTTTTCAGATAAAATGTAACACTAAATCTACATTTGTATGTGTTGACCTAATAGTTATACACTATCGATATTTTGATGATGACTTAACCATTCCATTCATGTGTATATAATATGTCTATTTGATATCAGTTTTAGGTATTAGGTATATGAAGATAATAAAATTAGCAAACCCTAGTTTGCCAGAAAATAAGTCAAAATCAATGCAAATGGATGCTTTGTGGAATATGCTATATCTCTATTAGAATCATGTTGTAAACCATTTTTATTGAATGTGCAACTTATAAATAATCTTAGAAAAAAAATCATCACTTAATATGAATATTTAAGCACTTTTAGGGCATTTGTCAAAAAGTCATCACAATCTGTCTTGTTGGGTGAGTTTGTCCTAGTGACAGCTCAGTCAATGGGCTATATGACTCTTTAAAACTCTCAGGGTTGTCCAAGTTTGTCATGGTAAAAACTTGATCGACACCCTACACTTATAAAACAAATTAAATCCATTTGCTGAGTTTCATCCAAGATAAACTTGAACCACAACTTCAAATTGATTTGTCATATAGTGTTTGCGCTCAAGTTTTCGAAAAGGTAACTTGGTTGACAACACTATATGATAAAGTGTATAAAACTATTTCTAGCCATTAGAGTGTTGAAAAACTCAAAAATATATCCATTGGAACATCTAAAACGGTTATAATTTGTTTCTAAGTGTCTCTACTGGCTAGTAGGTACCTCAATTATAAATAGGAGCCCTTGGACTTTATTCCAAGTTTGCCTTATAAGATCTGTACTTATATTCACTACTACAGAAATGGCTTATAACGTCACATTTAGAGGTGTCGGTTGTATCCCAAAAATCGACGCCTAAACCCTACAATGTCGGTTGAAAGCACAAACCGACATCTATATGTGAAGACCGTCCAGACATGGGTATCACTTTTTATTGAGCGTCGGTTGCGTAGTAAGAAATCGACACCTAAAATCACCCGCCAAATATAATTTTTTCAGTGAAAAAAAATTGGCTCCAAAATTTCACATACGGCGTCGGTTGTTTACCAAACAACCGACGACTAAAGGTTTTTCGCAAGATAGAAATTGGGCCCATTTTTGTCGTTGGTTTTCTTGCAACAACTGACGCTGATGTATTTTCGCGCATTGTCCCCACAAAAAATTTTACCCTCCTTTGGCGTCAGTTTTTTACGGCAGTCGATGACTGCTATTTTATGTGTCGGTTTATTTAATAATCGATGTATATTGTTAACTTAATAGCACCCACATGAACCAGACTCTTCCCCTTTCTCTGTTTCATTCCCGATTAAGTAGGTCTGGTGATTTTGCTGCTTGCCTAGTGCTCCACCGCCATTGCTCGTCTGCCGCCGCCGCTGCTCGTCTAGTGCTCTGCCGCCGCCACGCCTTCCGCCGCCGCTGCTCGCCTAGTGCTCCACCACCGCCACGCCTGTTGATGTCGCCGCTCGCCTGCTTCCTACTACTCTGGCCACCTACTCGCCTGTCATGTGCATGCTTGCTCGCCTGCCGCACTGTCGCTGCCACACCTGCCGCCACTCGACAGGTACCCGTCTTCCTCGTCTTCTTCATCCTATCTTTGCATTCCATGGTGAGCAAGTTGTGTGGTCTTCATGATCATGAGTCAACTTAAGATTGGGCTTGTTTGGTCTGGCAGGAACCTACGAATGTGATGAATCTATTTTCCATCTCTGGTGTGCCAATCTCAAGATTGGGCTTGTTTGATCTTATAATATTTACAGATTATTCATCTAATGTTAGAAAAATACATATAAATAGTTATTAGAAAGGATTTTGAATCAGGAACCTAGTTTTCTAGCTTTCAAACTCTAATTCCATCGTATCTTTCCATCTTTTCCTAAAACACCCAAATTAGGGTTTAAAAAGGTACTTATAATGATAATAAATGTAAATTGTGTTAATTTTAGGAATATGTGAGGTCAGAAGAACTAAGTTAGGATATTCTTTGCTCCAGGTAAGCATGTCATACTACTATGCACATTTACTTTGGATGAATTTTATGTTATGTAGGATTTAAGACTATGCTTTAAATTTCAAGATAATGAATGAAATCAAGATAACGATGATGCCTCTGATTATATTATTTCAAGTTGTTTGTTGTATTAATCAATTCCTATTCTTATAATTGATTCTCATTAGTTTAATGATATGATCATGTAATGATCAAGACACTAAATAAAGAATCATCTAAAATAATGTTAAGGACATGTTTCTATTGTGACATGTTGAGTTTTTTGCTATGTAATACCCATCACAATTTGTGTTATAAAATAATATATTGATTAATTTAGGAAGCATTGATATGTTGTTATGGATATCCACAAGGGGTTTTATAAGAAAATTGTGTGTTGAATGGGGTTATGAACAAGGGACTGGTGTTATATTATGTTGACCTAGAAATCCATCCAAGATTTACTCACTAGGAGTAAATATTGGATAGTCCCCAGTTTGGGACTGTTCTTGAACACTTAATCTCACTTACGATGTAAGTGTATAATGTGTATTGGGTTTTCAAGAAAATTTCAGTAGCATTTCCCCATTTGTTCTTTAAGTACATATGTGATGCGTGCTATTTCAACACATCTTTTCTACGAATTATTAAGCTTGTCACATAGAAATACCCCATTCATCTCTTGAAATTGCAAAAATTGATATTTTCTCATTTTTATCACAAATCTAACAATCATGTGCATTTTATTGCATTTTCAGGACCTGATCCGATCGACTGGTACTGACAACCGATCATCTCACCACATCCAACCGATCATTTGACAATATGAAATGCTCGGTTCACCTTCAAGCGTCGATCATTGCTCTCATCGGCTGACGGCTGAGATCGCCTGATTCCTAAACCAAACGCTCGGTTGATGCCCATTGTTGAGAAGAAACAACATGGAGCGGGTTCGACTGCGCCGCCACCCTAATTAGGGTTGGCAGCCGATCGATTGGCTGCCACGTTCCAGAACCTTCCAACCTATCGGTTGGTTCCTGAACTGCTCAGTTGGCGGCGCGCAGACAGCAAAAATCCCAGCCGCCAGCCTCAAAAACCCCTAAACCTAATGTATTCCCCCCTCCTTCTCCTATAAAAGGAGGGGCACTTCCTCCTCTTCAGGCATCTAGGATTTCTTTGTATTGGGATTCTGAAGCAACTAGTCTTGTAATCATCTTTTTATTATGCAATAAAGTAGATTTTAGTTCAATCATAGTTCTTTCATACTTGCTCTTATCTCTTCATTCCACCTTAGTCTTAATCTTCTTTTCTCCGTTCTTTAATTCTGGAGAAAGGAACAAAGAACTAATCCATTTCATTGTCTCTAGCATAAGGATTAATCTCCTGATTTTTAGGCTAGACTATGGCTTCAGTACTTTCTTCCTCCGTCTCCCCTTTCTCCATGAGTGAGTAGACTTCTATCGAGGCAAGGGGAATAACCCCTTAGCCATGGTTTTAACGACTTCTTCTTAAACGACTAGATGGTAATCGATTTTAATTAATGGTTGATCTTCGGGTCGCATGTTAATCCGGATGGAAATGACCATGGAAATCTGGATTTAGAACAATAAAATCAATTACATAGATGTTTTGATATGACTATGGAATTTTGTCTTTTAGGATGATAAACTAGGAAGCATGAGCACCAAGACCAATGGGCTCATGTGGAGTTTATCTCTTGTGAGTTTTTAAATTTGCAAACCTTTATCGAATCGTCGTTTAAGAATTAATTGTTATCGCCTAGGCTAAGGTGGTGAAAACCCCTACGAGCCTCGATTTCCATCTCTTGATTTAATCACTGCATCCTTTGTTTCCTTTATTTCTTAGTCTTTCATTCATATAGTTTTGCTTGTGTTAATAATAATCTTAATTTTTCCTTGTGCATGTTTATTCTTGTTGAGTGCATTTCTTCTTGCATTAGTGTAATCAATCAAACCCCCAACTTAACTTTTACTTTCTACTTTAATCTAAACAAAAATACCAAAAACAAATAATAAAGTTCTTCAAACTTTGGGTTCTAAGAACAATCTCTAAAAAGTTGTCTTGTGGGATCGACCCTTCTATACTACCCTTAAAACCGGAAGTAAAAAAAGGTTTAAACTCTAGGAGTAACCATCTTAGTGATTGATATTACAAAACGACGATTATCAATTTGGCATCGTTGCCGGGGACAACGGATTGTTTTTTTCAAACCCCAAAACAATTTTGAAAAACTTTTTTTTTCTTTTTTCATGCCTTCCGAGTAACATTCCGAAAGTGTACTCCTCTTTCTGCCGAGTTTCCATTCCGACAGTACGTTTTTTCTGCACATAAATAACTGCTTTAATTGTGCATGCGACGCCCGAACGACGATTTTCAACCTTTTGATCCGGAAATAGAAAGGACCTTTCATCGTCTAAACCGTCAAAATCTAGTGAGAATGAATGAAGATGAAGTCACCCGTAGGATCGACCAAGCTCTCACAGCTCAAAGAGAGCTCATCCAAGCTGAACAAGTGGAAAGAGAAGCCACTTTGCGTGCAGCCTTTAGGGCCGAGCAAGAAACCATAGAAGTCGATAGGAGGGAAGTCGAAAGGCAAAAACAATTAAAAGACTTTTCTGTTCCCAAAACGGCCTACGTGCAACATCCGGTTATACCCCCCGATATTATTGCTCCACAATTCGAAATCCGAACACAATGGATCACCATGATGCAAGCCAACCCCTTCTCAGGCAACAATGGAGAAAGTTGCCAAGATCATCTTCAAAGGTTCATTGACCTTTGTTCTTTGAACAAACTCCCGGGTGTCTCTGAAGATGCCATCCACCTTAGGTTGTTTAAGTATTCCCTCTCCGGCCAAGCTAGTAGCTGGTACAACACAATGGAGAGCGAAGAACATGTCACAACATGGGAAGTTCTACAAAGCAAGTTCCTTGAGAAATTTTACCCCCCCCCCGTCTCTCACCTATGAAGTTAGGGGTCAAATAACTCATTTTTCTATGTCCCCAAGAGAGTCTTTAGGTGAAGCCTGGAAAAGGTTCAAAGAATTACTTAGGAAGTGCCCCCACCATGATATCTCTCAAGCCCAACTCATAGAGATTTTCTATCGTGGTGTTGATGATGATATCAAATTCTTTCTCGATTCCTCATCTGGAGGAAATTTCATGCATCAAAGTTTGACTAACGCATGGGAGGTAGTCAAACGGGCTTCCGAAACAAGGGCTAGAAGAGGGATTGGCGGAATCCTTAAGGTAGCCAAGGCAGAAGTTAATAATGATATCCAAAGCATAGCGAAAAGCCTAAAATTAATTGCCTTAAAACAAGATCGGTTAGAGTCATCCTTGGTCACCCTTAGGGAGTCACCCCAACAACTAAAAGCCATGGATTCTCATTGTGGTATTTGTCAAGGATACGACCATACCACTCTCCACTGTCAATATCTCTACAATATGCCCATGCAACCCGAAGTAGGAAAACAACCAGAAGACCTCAATTTGATTCATACAATACCAGGCCAAGGTTACTACAATCCCAACCAACCTAGAAACCACCCTAGTTTTCAATATGGGAACCCTTCAGGTGCCGAGAACTCTAACCAACTTCAACAAAGGCCTCCCTACCCTCAAAGTAACAATCGACCACCACCTGGATTTCCATACAACAATCAAAGAAATTTTGGAAATCACCAAAATCGACAACACTACCAACAATTCTAAAACCTAAACCTTCCACCCCAAAATCTAAACCAACCTCAACCTCCCCAGCCACCTCAAAATGCCCCCCTCCTCCTTCCCCAAGTCATCCTAGCCTGGAAAGCATAGAACAAACCCTCATAGCCATTCAAGCCCATCAAAAGGCAACTGATGCACAGTTGGCCCGTCTGTTTGCCCAACAAAAACCTCCTGCTGGGACTTTTACAGGACAGCCTAAAAACAACCCCAAACATCCTGAACAACTCAAGGTTGTCTCTACTCGTTCGGGAAAGGTGCATGCCCCTCCCCCTCCAGAAAATTCTTCAGACCCACCTCTAGAATTCGAGGATGAAGACATGGTAGTTGTTGAACCTGAAGCCACACCCAAACCACCCATCCCCGAAACCCCTCAAGTGGAAGATGAAGAACCAGTTTACAAACCCCGACCTCCCTATCAAGCCTGCCTCAAACAAACCAGACTTGATGCCCGCTTCATGAAATATAGGGATGCTATGAAAAAAATACATGTCGACATTCCCTTCCTTGATGCTTTGGCAGACATGCCCGCCTGGTCCAAGTACATGAAATCTCTCTTGACTAGGAAGTATGTTACTAAAGAATACGAGACTGTTAAACTTGCTAGGACCACATCTGATATTATCCTAAGTAAGATGCCTAAAAAACATAAGGATCCAGGTTCTTTTGGAATAGGATGATACTTAGGTGACAATGCTTGTAGAAAAGGTCTAGCAGATTTAGGAGCCAGCATATCCATCATGTCATATAGTCTTTGCAAAAGACTAGGATTCAATGACATGTTACCCACAGCCATGACCATCCAACTGGCAGACTCATCCACAACTAAACCCATGGGAATCATAGAAGACATTCTGGTTAAAGTTGGAAATGATGCATACGTCCCTTGTAATTTTGTGATCATGGACATCAAGGAAGATTTACGCTACCCTCTCATTTTCGGACGTCCCTTCTTAGCCACTGCTCGTGCCTTAATTGATGTTGAGGCTGGTACCATTTTGTTAAGGCTAGGGAAGCAAACCCTACAGTTTAGGGTGTTTGAAAGCATGAGGGGACATAGTCTTGAGGAAGAAGTCTACCTCCTTGATTGCATTGATGAATTAACCCAACTAAGGCAAGAATGGGAATTAGTTGATGATCCCCTACACACTACTCTCACCATCCCCACCGAATGTGATTTTGATAATGAACCATCAAATCAACTCAAGATTCATTTGGAAAACTTTGAGGAAATCCCATGTGCTGATATTAAAGACCTTAAAATGATCTCCACCATAGAAGAACGACCTGAACCGCCAAAGGCCCCGGAAATGAAGACTCTCCCCATAGGCCTAAAATATGTCTTTCTAGATGAACAACAATTATGCCATGTCATTATCAATTCTGACCTTACCATTGAACAAGAAAACATGCTTATGAGAGAACATAGAAAACGGAAAATAGCTTTAGGGTACAAAATGACAGGTTTAGTTGGGATAGATCAGTCCATTTGCATCCACAAAATCCCAATGATTGAAAATAGTAAACCTTCCCGAGACCCGCAAAGGAAACTCAACCCAAACATGAAGGAAGTTGTCCGTCTTGAAGTAATTAAACTTTTGACTGCAGGAATCATCTACCCCATCTCTGACTCTCCTTGGGTCAGCCCTATCCAGGTCGTCCCCAAAAAGGGTGGGACTACAGTCATTAGGAATGAGAAGAATGAGCTCATCCCCACCTGTACCATCACAGGGTGGAGGATGTGCATTGACTATAGGAAACTCAACAAAGAAACTAGGAAAGACCACTTCCCTCTTCCCTTCCTCGATCAAGTTCTTGAACGTTTAGCTCATCAACAATACTTTTGCTATTTAGATGGCTACTCGGGTTTTATCAGATCCCCATTCATCCTGAAGACCAAGAGAAGACCACTTTCATATGCCCTTTTGGTACATACGCTTTTAGACGACTGCCCTTTGGCCTGTGCAATGCACCAGCCACTTTTTAAAGATGTATGTCTGCCATTTTTTTAGGGTTAATTGAAACTGTCCTGGAAGTGTTCATGGATGATTTCTCTATCTATGGAGACAGTTTTGATTCCTGCCTTCAAAACCTCTCCCTTGTCCTTGATAGATGTATTGAATCACACTTAGTCCTTAATTGGGAGAAGTGTCACCTCATGGTCAAGGAGGGTATTGTTCTAGGCCATAAGGTGAGCAACCAAGGCATTGAAGTTGACCAAGCTAAGATTGAGGTCATCACCAAGCTACCTACCCCAACCTCAGTCAAAGACATCCGAGCCTTCTTAGGACATGCCGGTTTCTATCGGCGATTCATCCGTGATTTTTCCAAAATCACAAAACCTCTCACCAATCTTCTTCAAAAGGAGGTGCCTTTCCATTTCGATACGGCATGCATGGAGAGCTTTCTATGTTTGAAAAAGGCTCTCACCACCACTCCTATCATTTGTGCTCCTGATTGGGCCTTACCCTTAGAAATCATGTGCGATGCTAGTGATTTTACTGTAGGTGCCATTTTAGGACAACGAATTGACAAAAAACACCATGTCATTTATTATGCATCCAAGACCTTAGATGAGGCTCAGTGAAATTACACCGTGACTGAAAAAGAAATGCTAGCCATTGTCTATGCTTTCGATAAATTTCACTCATATCTTGTTGGTTCAAAGGTAGTTGTTTACACTGATCATGCAGCCATTCGCTACCTCATGACCAAGAAAGATGCCAAGCCTAGACTCCATTGATGAAAATCCAATAAATGAATCTTTACCCGATGACCAATTTCTCAAGGTAGACTCCCAATTTCCTTGGTTTGTTGATTTTGTAAACTATTTAGCTGCAGGTGTATTGCACCCTGAGTATACGGGACATGCTAAAGCTAAATTTTTACATGATGTGAAAAATTATTATTGGGAGGAACCTTATTTGTTTCGACTTTGTGTCGGTGGTTTATATCGTCGTTGTGTATCCCACGAAAAAAGCATCACCATATTGGAACAATGTCACTCTGGACCCTATGGTGGTCACATGAGTTCCCAAAAAATGGCTAGAAAAGTCCTACAATGCGGATTCTTTTGGCCCACCATCTTCAAAGACTCATATGATTATGTGCTTTCATGTGACCAATGTCAAAGGACGGGAAATATGTCCAAGTGTGACTAAATGCCTCTCACCTCTTGGCAGGAATTAGAGATTTTTGATGTCTGGGGAATCAACTATATGGGCCCATTTCCTTCTTCTTATGGGTTTACTTACATCTTAGTCGCAGTCGATTACGTATCAAAGTGGGTTGAAGCCATACCCACTAAAACATGTGACTCTAAACCCGTTAAGAAACTTTTTAAAGATATCATTTTTCCTAGATTTGGAGTCCCTCGCACCGTCATTTCTGACGGGGGATCCCATTTTTTGGAGAAAAGTTTTGAGGCTCTTTTGAAAAAATATGGGGTTTATCACAAAGTTGCCACTCCTTACCATCCTCAGACCAGTGGGCAGGTAGAGGTATCCAACAGACAGATAAAATCAATTTTAGAAAAAATTGTTGGACGAACTAGGAAAGATTGGGCGTTAAAAATCAATGACGCCCTGTGGGCATATCGTACTGCCTACAAAACACCCATTGGTACCACCCCTTTCAGACTGATCTACGGTAAGTCATGTCACTTACCAATAGAACTAGAGCACAAAGCAAGCTGGGCCATCAAAACTTTGAACTTCGGCCTTTCCATGGCCGGAGAGAAACGTTATCTCCAAATAAATGAACTTGATGAACTTAGGATGAGTGTCTACGAAAACGCAAGAATCTACAAAGACCGAACCAAAATGTGGCATGATGGTCATATTAAGCGCAAATATATTAGAGAAGGGGATCAAGTTTTAGTTTGTAATTCAAGATTACGACTTTTTCCTGGAAAACTCAAGTCAAGGTGGTATGGCCCCTACATTGTAAAATGTGCTTACCCACATGGTGCCTTTCTCCTATGGGATAAAGTTCTGGGCGAGTTTAAGGTCAATGGGCACCGTCTTAAAAGATATATCACCACTGAAGATGTTGTCACTTCAGACTCAACCAAATTTCCACCCTTGTAAGATATGAACCTCACGGACGCTCCACCTCCCCCGGATTCCAATTAATCTGATCTTGGTCGAGCCACGACGTAAAATAAGGCGCTAGTTTGGAGGTAACCAAACACTATCTTCCCTTCTCGTTTGTTTTCTTATTTTTGTTTTTCCATTTTGTTTCCTTGTTCCTTCTGTCGAGCTGGTCAGTTCGCATTACCAGATGCTCGGTTCGAGACTGCAAAATGACCGGTTGGATTTCCAGACGCTCGACTCGTCCGCCGACCGTTCCGCAAACCTTGAATGCAGCATCTGTCCTTTACAGTTTTATGTTGGCGCCCGAGGCAGACCAGCCGATCGGCTTGCTGTCCAACCGATCGGCTCGTGGATCCATTGATCTATATAACGCACCAGACACAAGGTCATTCTCCCATCTCCTCGCAAACCCTAGCCGCCCCCCTTCGTTGTTCACTCGATCGCTCGTAGCTCTGCCCGTTCTTCAGCCGCCCACCTTGATCCTCAGCCGGACGACCAAGGTCCGCTCTTCGGCCGACAGGTTTTCCCTCAGCTGGCCATTTGGCCTTCCCGCAACAGTTGGTTCTGCCACACGTCTTCTGTTTCAGCCGCCCGCCCGACGGCGACGCCACCCGTCTCGATCGGTAGACGACCGACGGAGCCTCCATCGTCTCCACCTCAACAAGACGACCGAAGACAGATCTGCTGAGTGCTCATCCGACCGCCTGGTGGTTCAGTCGCCCTCCTGGATGGGACACCACCCGTTTCGATCGACAGATGACTGGTGGGTTGGGTTCTGCATCGCCAACTCCTCGGCTTCCTCCACAAGACGGCCGTCAGCTAGGTCCACTGAGTGCTTAGATCCAGACTCAGCCGACCATTTGGTTACTCCAGTCGCCCGTCTCAGATGCCGAAATGCTCGTTTCAGCTCTCCAGACGATCGGTTGGATCTCCAGACGACCAGTTGGCTTCTCCAGACGATCGGTTTCTCCCTACAGTAGTGATGTTCAGCCGTTTCCGCAAGGGCAAAGGCAAGGCCCCTGCATCCTCTTCCAGGGATCCTCCTCGCCGTTCCAGTTCTCATTCCGAAATCCATTTCCGCACGCCCTCCCCTACAGGTGAGTCTTCTCCCGAGTAAGTCGAGGAGATGCTTCGTGACATCGATGAAGCAGATGAGCTTCTTCGCGAGATGGAAGGAACTCATAAGGTAGCCAATGATCCAGACACAACCACCCCCCGTTCACCCCGTATAGCACCTATTCCGGGTAGCTATGACCAGTTCACTAGCGTTGAACACCGCCAGCGTTATGAGGATATGTTTGCAATTGGTATTTCCTTGCCTCGTTGGGTGTGCGACACAACCCTTGATGCTTTGGGCATCCGCGACGCCGTCGACGATATCCTTCGTAGAAACCACATCCTTGTTTTTCCCTACCATGTCACCTCCATATACTGTGATCTTACTCTCGAGTTTTTGAGCACTTTCCGCAGGTTACACTGTTCTTTCGGAAATTTGAGTTGTAAATACCGGATTTTTGGGGAAAATCTGGAATCATCCGCCAAGCAAAACACTTCTTTTATCCTCGACGGAAGGAATGACTATTGGCTGGAACAATGTATGGCGCGGTCTCATGACTCCTACCCAGACCATTACGACAGAGATAAGTTTTGGGAAGAGATTACCGGGCTTCTTCCCCGTCTTCCTAGTGGGCCCAAGGCCTCCTGCATTCACAACCCGGTGGTCTGTTACCTTCACCATATTTTGGCTTGCACCATTTTCAGTCGGGAAGGTACTCAGGGCGCAATTACTCAGGTAGAGCTTTATGCCCTTTTGTATCTTTTACATGAAGAACCTTTCAACTGAGGCAATGCTATCATTGAGCATTTTGGTACCCAAGCTAGCCGAGCCACTTCCTCTTCTTTTCGCATTGGCCACTATGTTACCCAACTCGCCATTTTTGTGGGCTACACCCACATCGCCTTTCCTCCACTTGAGCTCAAAAATCATCTCATCAACACTCACTATTTGAAGAATAGTAGGTTTATCCATTTGGGCACCGAGGGTGTTTATTACCTTTTGTTCAAAGACACTGAGGTGGTCCTCCAGCTCCTGTTACATTTACAGTTTACAGCAGCAAACTACGTCTACGAGTTGACTGATTTACCATGCCATATTCAGAGATTCTACCTGGAGCATCTAGATCCAGACACCTTCCCCGAGCCACAGCCTCACAGGAGGAGCCTCTCTTTATAGTCACACGACGACGACACTGGACCGCCACCGCCACCTTCCAGACGTTGCACCAGGCGGCGACCAGATGACGACTTCGGTCCTTACGGCTTCTATGAGATCCACACTCAGCTGGATGAGATTCAGCAAGAACAGCAGAGACAGGGCCACCAGCTCAATCACATGTACCTGATGCAGCGTTCGCAGGAGTCTTGGCATGTGGATTGCGGTCACTATGCCCCTAGTCGACCAGCTTATGATGAGTATGGAGCACAACAATGTTATCCAGGCCCTGATTCTCCTTATTAGGCAAACTACTACTCCTCCCACCAGCAGCACCCTCCACCGTCGTGACTCTTCCCTCCATCTCTCTCTTAGAGTTTGCTCGGGTCGAGCAAATTTCTAAGTCCGGGGTGGGGGTGGGTGGTACGTGATCCACCCTTTATCTTCCCTTTTCAAAATTTCTTTCTGCATTTTTTATTTTGTTTGCTTTGTTTACTTTCAAACATAAGGCCTTTATCTAGTCGGCCGAATGTTGTACTTTATCTTCGAAAATCAATTGCATTATCAAATTTTATTTCAAAAAAAACTTTGCAATATCAAGTTCCCTATGATCATGATAGCAATTTTTGGAAACGGTGGCAAGCCTTAGAGGATCAAATAGAATCAAATGCAGATTTTCTTAATTTTAGCATTAGATTAACTTATTTGTTTTTACTCTTATATAATGTAGCTACATGTCTCTTCTATCTTATGCAACGACAACTCAAAAAAAAAGTTTTTTGTTGCACGGGAAAAATAAATCGCACGCCAAACCCTAAGTCTGGGGCGGCATGCCCTTCTTCCATACCCCATAAAGGGGCATACCATCAAAAGATGCCAAAAAGAGTACACAAAAAAATTGTGGTCAATGTAATCACAAGTCCATGAAAAAATTATATCCTGAGTCGAATAGAGGAGGGATTTTTCCTTCACACCTCAAATTCTCTATTCCCGTGCAACAATCAACCCAATCAAAAACTCAAAAAAAAATGATGAGTGTCGAAGCGCAAGTTAGATCAAGACTGTCTTTACAAACCATAAGTTTAAAAAAATTAAGTTATGAAAAATGTTTTCTTGAGAAACATAGTGCTTGCAATTTGTGGTTCTAGGATATGGATCGCTTGGCCATGAAAAGGATAGAAGAATTGCTAATCTAGGGAGGATGAATTTGTTATTTCAAAATTTTTGAATCATTTTGATTTTTCAATTGCTTCAGGACAAGCAAAGCTTTAAGTCCGCAGTATTTTGATGCGTGCTATTTCAGCACATCTTTTCTGCAAATTATTAAGCTTGTCACATAGAAATACCCCATTCATCTCTTGAAATTGCACAAATTGATATTTTCTCATTTTTATCACAAATCTGACAATCATGTGCATTTTATTACATTTTCAGGACCTGATCCGATCGACTGGTACTGACAACTGGTCGTCTCACCACATCCAACCGATTGTTTGACAATATGAAACGCTCGGTTTGCCTTTAAGCGTCGATCATTGCTCTCATCGGCTGATGGCTGAGATCGCCCGATTCCTAAACCAAACGCTCGGCTGATGCCCATTGCTAAGAAGAAACAACGTGGAGCGGGTTCGACTGTGCCACCACCCTAATTAGGGTTGGCAGCCGATCGATTGGCTGCCGCATTCCAGAACCTTCCAACCGATCGGTTGGTTCCTGAACCACTCGGTTGGCGGCGCGCAGACAGCAAAAATCCCAACTGCCAGCCTCAAAAACCCCTAAACCTAATGTATTCCCCCCTCCTTCTCCTATAAAAGGAGGGGCACTTCCTCCTCTTCAGGCATCTTGGATTTCTTTGTATTGGGATTCTGAAGCAACTAGTCTTGTAATCATCTTTTTATTATGCAATAAAGTAGATTTTAGTTCAATCATAGTTCTTTCATACTTGCTCTTGTCTCTTCATTCCGCCTTAGTCTTAATCTTCTTTTCTTCGTTCTTTAATTCTGGAGCAAGGAACAAAGAACTAAGCCATTTCATTGTCTCTAGCATAAGGATTAATCTCCTAATTTTTGGGCTAGACTATGGCTTCAGTACTTTCTTCCTCCGTCTCCCCTTTCTCCATGAGTGAGTAGACTTCTATCGAGACAAGGGGAATAACCCCTTAGCCATGGTTTTAACGACTTCTTCTTAAATGACTAGATGGTAATTGATTTTAATTAACGATTGATCTTTGGGTCGCATGTTAATCTGGATGGAAATGACCATGGAAATCCGGATTTAGAACAATAAAATCGATTACATAGACGTTTTGATATGACCGTGGATTTTCATCTTTTAGGATGATAAACTATGAAGTATGAGCACCAAGACCAATGGGCTCATGTGGAGTTTATCTCTTGTGAGTTTTTAAATTCGCAAACCTTCATCGAATCGTCATTTAATAATTAGTTGTTATCGCCTAGGCTAAGGTGGTGAAAACCCCTACGAGCCTCGATTTCCATCTCTTGATTTAATCACTGCATCCTTTGTTTCCTTTATTCCTTAGTCTTTCATTCATATAGTTTTGCTTGTGTTAATAATCATCTTAATTTTTCCTTATGCATGTTTATTCTTGTTGAGTGCATTTCTTCTTGCATTAGTGTAATCAATCAAACCCCCAACTTGACTTTTACTTTCTGCTTTAATCTAAACAAAAATACCAAAAACGAATAATAAAGTTCTTCAAACTTTGGGTTCTAAGAACAATCTCTAAAAAGTTGTCATTTGGGATCGACCCTTCTATACTACCCTTAAAACTGGAAGTAAAAAAAGGTTTAAACACTAGGATTAACCATCTTAGTGATTGATATTGCAAAACGACGATTATCAATATGTACTTGGAGAACAGTGAAGAAATGTTGCTGAAATTTTCTTGAAAACCCAATACACATTATACACTTACTAGTGAGATTAGGTGATCAAGAATGGGATAGGTGGTACACATTTATTATATATAAGACCTTAAACTCTAAAATTTTAACCATAAACCCAAAACGTTTAACTCTAGACCCTAATCTTTTAACCCTAAACCCTAATATATACGTGTTTTCTCTTTGATCATAGAATGGATAGATCATGGATGTCCATTCCAAATTGCTACACCCCAGAGTTTATTTTTGGTCTTGATCAGTTTATTTGATTTGCTGAGGAACATAGGAAACAACCTGGAGATAGGTTCTACTATCCATGTAGGCATTGTGGTAACAACTTGAAAGTCAGCACTAGTGATGAAATCAAAAGTCATGTCATGTGTAATGAGATTGTACAAGGCTATATAGAATGGCACTGGCATGGAGAGATTTCAAACTTGAAATCAGTAGATGTCGATAGCAGTGCTTGTATGGAAGAACTAGTTCCAGTAGACATCGTTGATGACGTAGATGTGAACGAACCAATTCTAGTAGACATCGTTGATGTGATGTTGGATAGTTGTGGGGTAGAGCACACCGATCCACCTCCCATGTTTAGAAACATTGTGCATGATACTGAGATTTCATTATACATAGGTTATACTAAGTTTACGAAGCTTAGCGTTGTGTTGAGATTGTATAAGTTGAAAGCTAATAATAGATGAAGCGATAAAAGCTTCACGTCATTGTTGTCTTTGTTGAAAGAAATTCTTCCTGAAGGAAATGAGCTGCCAATCTCAACATACCAGTTAAAGAAATTGTTGTGCCCAATGGGAATGGAGGCCAATAAGATACACGCATGCCCGAATGATTCTGTATTATTTCAAAAGGACTATGTGGATTTGAAAGATTGTCCAAAATGTGGTGCGTCAAGGTATAAATTGATGACTTTGGGGGAGTCCAAAACTGGTTCTCCTGCCAAGGTGATGTGGTATCTACCTATAATATCATGGTTTCAATGCTTGTTTGCCAATCCGATAGATGTGAAGAATTTGAGGTGGCATGCAGATGTTAAGAAAAATAATGATGGGATCCTACGACATGTGTTTGATTCCCCACAGTGGAAGAAGATTGATTTATTGTACCCTAAATTTGGTGAAGAAGTCAAAAATCTAAGACTTGGGCTTTGTACAGATGGGATGAATTCGTACGGGACATTGAGCAGCCAACATAGCACTTGGTCAGTTATGCTTGTTATATACAATCTTCCTCCCTGGTTGTGTATGAAAAATAAGTATGTTATGTTGTCATTGTTGATATCGGGCCCTAAACAACCTGGAAATGATATCGACATTTATCTTGAACCTCTGATTGATGACTTAAAGAAACTTTGGGGTGAAGGTGTGATGACCTATGATGCTTCATGAAGAGAGACATTTTGTTTGCGCGCTATGTTGTTTTGCATTGTTAATGACTTTCCAGCATATGGGAATTTGTCTGGATATAGTGTCAAAGGATCTAAAGAGTGTCCTATATGTGAAGAGAACATTGATTCAATATGACTAAAACATGGTGGAAAGACTGTATATCTTGGTCATCGAAGGTTTCTTCCAAAATTTCATTCGTATCGTAGGTTGTGCAAAGCATTCAATGGACGGAATGAGGAACGGAGTGCACCTAAACCTATACCAGGGGAGGTTGTTTATGAAAGAGTACAAGAATTTGCTAATGAATTTGGTAAGATCTCACAATGTACCATGGCCACACGGAATGACAAATCTTTATTCAAGAAGAAGTCAATATTTTTGGATCTTCCTTATTGGAGTTCTTTGGCAGTCAGGCATTGTATCGATGTCATGCACGTTGAGAAAAATGCATGTGATAGCATCATTGGTACTCTGTTGAATATACCAGGTAAGATAAAAGATGGGATAAAATCTAGAATGGACCTACGTGAAATGGGAATAAGGACAAAATTAATAGAAGCAGTTAGTAGTGATCAGAGAACATACTTACCTCACGTGGATGAATTGGGTTTCACATTAGTGAACTTTGAAAAGATTGGCGAGAAGGGTGAACCATTCATATTGGAATCACAGGCGAAACAAGTATTTTATATCGATGATCCTGCAAATGATAAATGGTCGGTTGTTCTTCATGGTAAAAGACAATTCATTGAAGATCCTATAGATGAAGAAGAGTACTATGATAAGTATGATGACTCCGGTCCATTCTCAGTTGGGTTGCCAACACCACCAAATATTGAAGCTAATGATGACTTGTATGTACGCATAGATCACAATGAAGGATTTTTAATTGATAAAAGATCGCAATATTAGAGGCATGCATGTTTATATTTTTTTAAGTGTTTTATTTTTCTAAATGTGAACTTTACAATGTTTTATTATCTTCTAGTTATGTCAAATGCTAAATGTTTGATTTTTTAATGGCACTTTCAGATGGCTGAGCATGAGCATGATGATCGTGATGATGATTACCGTGAGGGTGAGGATATCAATGCGCTGCCTCACAATGTAAGTTTTAAAAATATATCATATATTTCTATCTATATGTTCATTTATAGTTATATCCTGTAAGTGTGTTTATTTTGTCAAATTTTAGGTTGATGATGTACCCCCTGAAGAACTTGGGGCACTTGATGAGCAGCAAAAAAATTGAGAAAGTGAGGGGCATCACAATGATGAACAAGTTACTACAGCAAAGGGGCAATGGACCCAAATTGGCTGTGAATTTTGATCATGCAGGAAATCCAGTTGGAGTGAACCGCAACACGTTTATTTCATATATTGGGGTTCTTACTCATAGCCATTGTAGTCCTATTTTTGAATCTTGGCATAAAGTTCCTAAGGGGAAGAAATACTTAGTATGGAAGGAACTATGCGTAAGTTATTGTTATTTGCAATTCTATTTTTGTAGATTACTAATTTTTAGGATACTAGTTAATAGCAATTCTATTTTGCAGAGTATATTTGATCTGGATGAAAAGTTGCATCGTAAATGTGTGATGCAATGTTGTGGGAGGGTCCTAAGGAACTATAGGACAAATCTCACCCGAGATTACATGCGCAATGCTGAGAAGATGTTCTTGATTGATTTCTAATTCTAGACATTGATCACTTTTTGACTAACTCTACACTAATAATTTTTGTTTGTATTCTCTTTAAAAAATAAATTTAGGAAGAAGGCAGCCCTTGAGCAATGGAACTACCTGGACCCCAAAGACTGGGAGGAGTTTGTTATCCAAAGAAAAATGGATGAATTCAAGGTATTAAGCGTCACTCCCAATTTAATTAATATATGTTCTTATGTATTCACCTATTCAAGATTAACCTTTAGTGTTACTAACCAAATCAATGTGCTTATTAACAAGGCTATCAGTGATGCTCAAAGAGCAAGGCATGCACTAAATTTGCATGACCACACAATGGGTCCAAGAGGCTATGCAGGTGTTCGCCAAAGACTACAGGCTGAGTCTACTGCTCAGTCTGTTGCTACTCAGGAGACTACAGAGTCCTCTACTATTGGTCCCACACCTCTGCCTCATCATGCTATATGGATAGCTGGGAGGCAAAATAAGAAGGGAGATATAACGAAGCTCGCAACTGCTGAGGCGGCTGCAAAAATGGTAAAATTCAACTCTTAGAACAATGGATATTGATTATTGTTATGTTTACTTACCAATTTCTGTTGATGGCGATTAGCGGGAGCTTCATGAGCAGAGGAAGGAAGGCAAGTTCGTCCCTGAGGGCACAAGGGATGAATTGATTGTTGCTCTTGGTAACCCAGAGCATCCTGGACGTGTTAGGGGTGCAGATGCTGGTGTGGGTATAAAAGCGTTCTTTGGGCCATCACAGCACAAACCTATCCTAAAAGTGGGACTATCAAATGTTGAGGTAACCTGTTCTTTTTTTAGAATGTTATTGTGAAAGGAAATTCAATAATCAAAAGCTAGTATTTCTTTTGTCGATGTATAGGTAGATGAGTTAATTAATAAGAAAGTCCAAGAAGCAATGGTGAAGTGGCAGGTGTCTCAGGCTGCCACTCAGACAGTACATGTGGCGTGCCGCTCCTCTCCTACTACAGAGGTTGGGAGTAATCCTATAGACCCACCTAACACATCCATTGTAAGTATTTTTATGACATAGTATCTTGTCTTTTCAAAATGATATATTTATGTATATATGTATATAACATTCTTTACGTAAATTTGTAGGGGTTGAAGCCATGTCGTCTAAAAAGTCAAGAATATATCACTGTAGAGGCACAGGCTTACCCCAGCCCTTCTAGGGGACATGTTTCATGGGACTCCAGTACCAGCTGGTGTGGTTCGTGTGAGCCCGATACATGTACTCCTCAATTGGAGGGATCTTGCATTGCAATATGCCCACCCAAATTCGGAAATGCTTGGTGAGGCAGAAGGTGGAGTGATAATGTGGACCAAAGTGGATGTCGTTTATACTAATATTGTATGGTAAATTTACATTACGTTAATTTGTTAGTGTGTATATATGAGTCAATTGATCTGAAATTATATATACAGGTCAAAAGGAAGACACCCGCTACATCTCAGCCTCCACCTTCACCTCTTGAAGTACTAAGTTGGCTTCCAAGGGACCTACACGCCTCGTTAGATCCTAATTGTTGGGGTATGGCAGTATGGATAGGAGAACATGATCCAAATTGCCCTATAAATGTTTCTATTCTAGAGGATGTTGCAGGTCAATCATACGATAACAAGCTATTTATACAAGATATTTTGGAGTTGTTTTGTTATGATTGGCTGAATACATCTATGATAGAGCTATGGATATGGTGAGATCTTGTTTATACATCCATATACCTTATTTCATATACGGTGATATAGTTTCTTATATATTAATGCATACATAATACATGTTTTGCAGCCACTTACACATGATAGGTACAGATTTTTCATTTTCCCATGTGGGATTTTTAGTTCCATCTTTGATTAGTCTTGAAGATAAAGACCCTTTTTTAGCTACTTCATACTGCTGTGTTGCTTTTAAATATTTTAGCAAAAAAAAGAAGACAGTGATAATAGCTCCATTCAATGTCGAGTAAGTTTACTTTGCTTATAATTTATACTTAAGAAAATTACATTTTTATTGTGGGTTTTGAGTTATTAATTTTAACTTTCTTACCTGTAGTGGTAGGCATTGAGAGTTACTAGTTATTATCCCCAAGATGTTTACTGTCTATTATCTAGATCCTGCGGGGAATGAATTGAATACATTATATGGACACACAATGAAAAAGCCATTATTCCCGTGAGAAATATTTCATATTTTTATATTCGTTAACATTTGTTATTACATTACTATTTAATTATGCAATTTAATGTGTTACATTAACATGTAGGGCTTTACATGAGTTCAAAAAAATTGGAGGAAAGGTCCCCAAAAAAAAGAATCAGCCACTAATTTGGGAGAATGTGAAAGTAATTTTTCGACTCCAATGTATATATTATTTATGTGAACTATGCTTATTTTTATTTTTGAATATTTTGTATGTTTCAATTTATAGTGTGTTACACAAGACAACGGTTGGGCATGTGCATACTATGTGATGTGATTTATGGACATAATCATCAAACATGCCGCAATGGAAATTGATACTATACATAAGGTATTATATATAGTCTCATTAGATAATATGAAATATATCAATCTTATTATATATAATTAATTATATATATATACGTCATTCTCTTTGTAGGTTTTTAAAACTGATTTGACTACATGTGAAAAGTTATTAGATGTACATACTCCCTATATGAGGGAAGAATTAGATGATGTAAGAGAAGAATGGGTAAAAGCCCTACAAGTAGTGGGAATTTTTAAATATAATTGGGATGTTGATGGCAATAATGACGATGATGAATAACGAATGATATTTCTAAACTTTGTTCTCATAATTATTTTTGTGTGAATGTGAATGAATTTTTCTGAATTTTCATATGTGTGAATGTGAAGATGATCAATACATGAATGTTTCTACATGTGTCTGAATGTGAGAAGAGATGAAATGAATAGAACTACAGGTTGCTAAATGTGTGTGATCATAAATTGTTGTCCATCTTGTTTATTTTGCAGGTTTGTGGCATGTTGTTGGCTGATATCAATGTATGTTGTAAACATGCAGTTCAGAATTGAACTGTAGGTTTTGCATCCTCCTGACCAGCCGGACAGCAGGCCTACAAACTGATTAAAAAAATCATAAAATAGGTGTCGGTTATTAGTATAAAACTGACAACAAAGACATACAGCATCGATTATTAGCAAAAAACCGACGTCTGTGTGGTTGTGGTTGTCGGTTATATATAAAAACTGACACTGATGGTGCCCTTGCTGGCGCGTTTTATAGGTGGCAAGAAGGGTTATATAGTGTCAGTTTTATTGAATAACCGACGTATTTGACCTTGATATAGTGTCGATTTTATTGAATAACTGACGCCTATAGTACCCTTGTTGGTGCATTTTTGGTGGCGGGAAGGGTTATAGCGTCGGTGTTAAAACCAACGTTGAAGGTTCTGACTTTTAGCGGTGCCCACTTGGGTGTCGCTTTGAAACTGACACCAAAGGCCTTAAATAACCGACACTAAAGGTTAGTTTTTTACTAGTGATTTGAGTGGTTTTGTCTCAAAGAGACCCTAATCTCTCTCAAGCTTATCTACTAATCCACATCCAATTGAGTGAGTTAGGATACTTATAAGAAAGTTGCCCCAACATACATCTTATGAAGATCTCCACTCCTTTTCCTGACCTCTCTCTAGAAACATGGAGAAAGGTTCTTCTTGGTGAAAGTAAAGAAGAAGGATGAAGATCCAAGTCAAGAGTGGTAATTCCTTGAAGGCAGAAGACTGGTTGCAAGAGTAGGTAAGTCCTTAGTGAAGGCAAGAAGCTCTTTGCAAGATTGGGTAAGTCCTTGGCAAGGTATAACCTCTTTGTCATGGATAGGTAAGTCCTTTGTAAGGTTATTGGCTCCCTTTTCCTCAAAGGGAAGGTTGGATGCCCTTGACCTTGAACATGGTGATCAATATGTTATAACTCATATAATGGAATATAAGAAGTGTGACATGGTTGAAAATCCCAGAGATTTACCCATGTTGGTAGTGGATGTACATCTCTTAGTTTGGAGGTTGGAACCACTACACATAATAATCTTCACTTGGTGTTTGGTCAATCTCCATCTCCCTTGCTTTTCAATATATCATATCTTTTAGCAAATATCTTGAAGGTCTAATGTGTTTTGTTTAGTGGTTTTTTATCTCTATTCACCCTCACCTCTAGAGCCCATAGATCTAATAGTATGTTATTCTAGTCAGCCTATTGGCAAACCAATCGCCTGATTAGATTGTATGTTTGGACAATCCTTCAGTTATTGATGGAGTCGTCACTTTTCCTTCATCACAAATCCTCCAAGGACCTCCCTTGTTGGTGTGGACTTTTCATTGTCTCCACGTTTGCATCATTATCCACTCGTGATGTAAAAACATCATCCTAATCTAATTGTAAGTATCACATTTTACATGGACAATGTAGAGAAAGAGCCATTGATGCAAGATATATACACGCCCCATATTCAATAAAAATGGTGATATTACATGTTCCATATTATTCACCACAATGTCCTAATTGTCATATCCATATACACCTAACAAAATATTGAAGGTATCACATGATTTATGTAATAGATATAGATCATATCATATCATAGATGATATTAGGTCATTAATATGGATACAATTTTACATTATTCATCCAACAATTCATTTGCTATTCAAAACCCAAATCGGTATTCAAAGCACACGACGTCGGCTCTGATATCACTGTATGGTCTTGGAGAAGGGACAAAGTGAAAACAATTATTTATCAACAAAACTCTTTGCCAATAGATTTATCATAGCCATAAAACATAGTATATTAAAGAGATATAAGGGATACCAAATATCCTTAGGTGCACACTAGTTTCCTAACAACTAGACATGTCTTATGTCATCGCAAAATTGCACTTCTGTATCCCAAGTGGTTATTGTTGTTTCCACCTTGTCCTCACAACACCTTGTCTTCTCCGCCCAAGAGCCTCAGCCCATAGGTTATCCACATAAATATCAAAAACTCTTGGTGCATCGCCTTGGGTACCAATAGGAAGTTGAACTCATACTAGTCGATGTGTTGCCATTACTCTCACTCATTACCCTCCAATTGGGAATTATTGTTCTTAGGATGAGTATTTCTCTCTCTCTCTCTAAGAGGAAGAACTCTTGGACAACCTATGTATCAAAGGATATGTCTCTCTTTGACATCAACTCCTTTATATAGGAGAGTCGTAGCTTGTATTTTCGAAAAATTTACTCATGTTCCTACTCATGACTCACAATAAGAATCAAACTGGAAAACTTAGACATACTTAACAATCAATTGGTTTTTAATGAATGGGGCGATTCACTAACCCAGTTCATCGAGAGGACTATCAAATCGCTCGATTTGTTCAAGTGGCAAGTTCTATTCTGAGTCTAATTGCTCAATTTCATCCCAAATTAATTGAGTATATTCAACCCTGATTTCACCTAGTCGCCCAACTAGACTATCCAGTCGGCCTATTGGCGACTTCTGAATTGGTTATCACTTTGTTGTGAACCTCAATCTGATTTGTTGATCCAAACAATACAACTGGCAATTTGTTTTGACTAGTTGCTTTATCGGGTAGAAATCAACTTATACATTATTTACAATTATTTTAATTTATATGTGTGATTACGAACTCTATTTCCTTTAAACATCCTTATGTGTGTGGCCCCGTAGGTTCCTTATTACTTTGACAGTGATGTTCAAAATCTCACAAGTAAACATATCATTGACACCATAGTAATAGGAATAAGTTGGAGACCAACTTTGACACGTAAAGTGAACAATGTTATCATGATCATATTCCCTTTTCCACAGATATCCAATTTGAAACCAAGGTATGGAATTATCATCTTCTTAATGTTCAATCTATATTTTTGAATCAGAGCGCACTATTAAGATTGTGTGAGCTCAATATCGTATATTGCCTCACATGAACATGGCCATAAAATTCATAGTTTCATCTATAAAATGGCAAGAACATCACTTCATTGGAGGGATAATTTCATCTAAATCACTCACGACAATCCACAAGTGTCATACTACACCCAATGATTGTTTGTATGGAAAACTTTATTTAGAGTCATGTCCAGTAATGTTAAATTACACAAAACGGCATGTGATTGTTACAGTTACTTCAAGTCTAACGATCACAATCATTGTTGTCCCATTGAGATATGTCTCTGACAGTCATAACATTGCTCTCACGTGTCATTCTTAAGGTGGATATGTCCAATACAACCTGTTCTACTAGGAACATGTTTGCTTTGCGAAATTTGTATGGATTAGGAGGAATACATAATTTGGTTAAATCCCGGTTGAACATATTGGTGCATTTCAGAACTACAGTGATAAAAAGACTTGTGTTTGGATTAGTTGGACCGTGATCTCTTGTTTCTGCAGCCACCCGCGTAAAAAGTGTAGAAAAGCGGAGAGTGACAAGCTTGGGACCATTTGGGACCACAGAAAGGGAGGCAATTCGCTGCAGTTGCCTGAGGCGCCTCGCTTTATCTCGGCGTCCAGCTTCTTTGAGACGGAGATGATAGTCCAGCAACTGCTACAGGACGAAAAATGCATGATTCTCTTCAATTTACATCTTCAGATAATCAAATGTAAATTTTATGTCGTTGGATACAAGATTGCAATCCAATCCCACTTAATACATTAAGGGCGTTTGGTTTGCCGGATTTTTAAAAATCCTGTATTTTGTCCATCCCGTATTATTAAAATGATGCATTGTCAAAATCCCGCAAAATAAAATTTTATGTTTGGTTTGCTGGATTTTGTAAGTGCGGGATTTATTTTTTTTTCGTGTCCACGACGTTCGCCATGTTGGATTTTGGCGTCCGGGAGAATTTTGATGAAGACCAAAATGCGGGATTCCTATTATGTCTAAAAATCCCGGGATTAGCCTCAGTTCTCCAATCTTGCAAACCAAACTTAAAATTTGTTGAACTGGAGTCCAAAATACAATCCAATACAGCAAAATCCAAGTAACCAAACATGCCCTAAACCAAACTTGCCCTAACAAGTAACTACGCATATAAATTGATATTAAATATCACGACTAAAGTGACATGAGTTTTATTCGGCAGTGTGACAGAAATCGTTGTTTTCCACTACGTCAAAATGATATGGTGGTTTCAATCGCCCTTGAACGCTCAAATAATACAGAAAATTGTGTATGCACCTAGATTGTAAAGTGGTGATTTCCATCGGTGTTAGGGAGGGCTATGTTTGACATGCCTGTACCTTTCTTTTGACAACCCGCCTTCACACATTTGGACTGGCCGCTCTTTGATAGTTAACATTCAGTATACACACCCATCTAATGCAATGTTTTCACAACTGAACCGGTGGTCGGATTGGCGTTGACTCGAACCAGATTGGGTCAGGCTCAACCAAAGTGAATAAATAAGTTGGATGGAAATGACTTAAGCATGACATAAAAAAATGAACCCGGGAAAACTGAACTGTGTCTCTGTGTGTGTGTGTATATATATATATATATATATATATATATATATATATATATATATATATATATATATATATATATATATATATATATATATATATATATTCTACCTTATGTGTATATACATATATGCCGACAAGGAGTGGTTTAAGTGGTCAACCACAGTGTCGCCTAACAAAGGGACCCGGGTTCAAATCCCAGCTACCGTCTTGATTTACCACCCTCCGAGATGTTCGGCCTCTGTTATGAACATGAGAGAGGGAGAGAAAATGTCTCTCCTTATCCCACATATATACATATATATATATATATATATATATATATATACTTACATATATGTATTCTACCTTCTATTTTTCTTCTATCTAAACTACTAGTTTGATTTGGTTAGGTCCGGTCGAATACGTATTTCCCATCGTTGGACCGGAAAGAAAACATAACCGCTTGTTTAGACTTTCGGATCGAGACTCGAATACGTATTTCCCATCGTTAGACCGGAAAGAAAACATAACCGTTTTTTTAGACTTTCGGATCGGTCTGCCACTATTTTACCAGTCTGACCGGTCGGACTGGCCGGGCCGGTTCAATTTCAAAAATATTGGTCTAATGTGTTACCGATTGATTCACAAATTAAATTTTTCTTTATGCTTTCTCTCTCACATTTTTCTTATATGCTCTCTCCCTCTCTCTCCATCTCTCTATTTGTTCATTTTTTTGTATCAACAATGCCAAATTAGGTTCCTTTTGGGAGTGCAAAATGGCCGATGCGGCAATTGCGTGTTCTGTAGACGATGATCAACCAATCAGGAAGAATGAAGGACACTCCGGAGAGCAGACACGAAGTGGCAGGGGGGATCAGACCGTCGCATGGCACCACGAAGCTCAACTGCGATGCAGCGGTGGCCAATCATGGAGTTGATGGATACGGACTTGTATGGAGGAATAATGATGGAGAAGTCATCCGCATAGCTGGAAGAAGGAACCCGACACTCCAGGATACAAGATGTGCAGAAGCTCTGGCTATACGTGAAGGTCTCAAGCTTTCAAAGGAGATGAACCTCACCGCCTTAATGGTGGAATCGGACGCTGAAGCAGTTGTCAAACTAATCGTTGCTAGGGCTAAGAGGACTGACCTATTGGGGACTGTCCTTGACGACATAGTCCATCTTAAAACTTTCTTTTCCTACATTTCCTTTATTTCTTGTCGTAGACAGGCGAATGGGTTGGCTCATCAGCTAGCTCGGTCGGCTTCTAGCAATAGTACTCCTTTTAGTAGTTATAGTTCATTTCCCTCTTTTGTAATGAATTGCGCCCGAGCAGATTTAATTTCTTAATGAAAGTAGAGTGTTTATCCTCAAAAAAAAAATCAACCAACGCATGAGTTCAAGGCATGTTTTCTAGGAGACAGTCAGGTGGTGTTTGATGAATAAAAAACACAGCAGATAAAATTATGTCTTTTGGGTTGCACTAGTTTCGTTTGGTATGGCACGGCATGTCTCTGCTGGTTCTCACGTAATTGTTTGGTATCCAGAAACTGACAACTTAATCGTTAGTGAATTGGTTGTACAAAACAGAACTGCACCTGATCACGCCCATTTTAGGTGTGGTACCAATTCCAGAAATTTGTCCCAAAACATATCAATTTGTGTTGAAAAGTAACTTTTTCATTTTCTCATTTGCTAACTAAACAAATATTATGTCATAATGTCGACAAGGAGTGGTTCAAGTGGTCAAGCACGGTGTCTCCTCATGAAGGGAACCGGGTTCGAATCCCAATTGCCGTCTTGATTTACCACTCTCCCGGGCATTCGGCCTCCGCCACGGGCATGGAAAAGGGGGGATAAATCTTTCTCTCTTAATCCCAATATCATTTCATAACTCTTAAGAGTTTTACACCCTACCAAACATGGTCGTAGCGTAACTTTTCCCCATCGTTTTTTACGCTTATATAACCTTATAACTGCTAGTGGTCTATATTGGTGCAGTGAATGAGTTGCTAGTAGGCCTTGCTCGTGTTTGACCGGGTTTGCCCAGTTCTGCATGAACGTTCTTTTCCGCATTCCTAAACATATGTATCATTTGGTAACACGAGCAACTGCTTCCTACTGCATCACGATTGTACTCTTTCAAAAGCCCGAGAACACTTGGGTGTTATTTGGTTCGAGATCTCATCCGCACTAGGTGTTGTCTTTTTGTGTCATGTATGTGCATCCTAGTTCGTATTTGACTTTGTCTTTTGTGTTATTTTGTTTTATATGCTAGACTGGAAAAAAACAAATTATGAGGCCAGTCTTATCTAATGAGTGCTTTCAATGGGATGGGTTGCCAAACAAAAACATGATCAAATCTAGAAAAACTAATCTAAAACAACCGACTAACCCAATCTGGATTTCATAATCTCAATTGCGAACCAAACAACAGTTTGGATTCAGTGTTGAAAGCCCATTTTCTCATGACGTCTTGAACAACATTTTGCCAGCACGATTGGAATTTGAGGTTCCAACTCCTATTCTCACGAGCGTAACCGTCCAATATTTGTGGGGGTAACTTAGTATGTGGCCACCCCCATAAATTGTCACGCCCACGTTGTAGCGTCCCTTCAGCTGTCAGGGAAGTCTCACTTGACTAGTTTCTGATGCTCGAGTAGACGGTTAAATGATGATATGCCTCTGGTTTCCAAAAGGGTTGGTTAGTTGTAGTTCACTTTGCCCTATCATTCTCTCACCCAAGCAACAATGATGACCTAATGAGAACCAACAACCACAATAACAACATCATCCACCGTGAGGGTGGTTGGAGAAAAAATCCACCATTTGATATTTCTTTCAAGCGACGATGAGGAGCCTACTGAGAGGAAAAGAGATTTCTCCAGGCCCCACCTACTATCCAAGGAAAGTCTTGTTTGTCAGGTTTGTCCACTTGCGACACCAAGAACCAGCTTAAAGTGATAGCAGCCGAGGTTAGAGACACACAGAAATGTAAGTCCTTCTTTGTGGTCTCTAGCGATGAGGAGGAGGAGCAACCTGAAATCAAGGGCAGTGGTAGACGCCCTAAGCAAAAACTGTCTTTTATTGTCTCCAAATAAGATGAGGAGGAGACTAGCAAGATGCACAAACGACTAAAGTCGAAGCCGCGCTAGTGCTATATTGAACCTCGTCATCAGAAATCCCAAGGTTCGGTCTTGAGGCGGCATTCCGTAGGCTGTTTGTTTCAAGTCATGCATACTGAGTTACTTGCTATCCAGTCAGTGCACATTGAGATGTTGAACTGGATATGGCACATCAACATTCTAGAGTTTAGCCTGTACATATTTGGTCTTAACTTACCTTTCTTCCAACAAATAAGTAGGTTTACTTATTTATACTTTTTTTACAGTGATTACGTTTGCTACAAGGAGGACAACGATATAATATTCTTGACGATAGAGAATATACGCTCTTGTATGGAAGGTTGCTTCATCATCAATGAAATAATCGATGCACACATTCGTGCAATGAATAGAAGAAATATAGAGCAGAGAAAAGGAAGGGTGAAGAGATTTAATCTTCTGATGCTTCTATGTGTACGTCACTTTTTCCCCTCTATGTTTCATTTCTCATTGTACTTACTCCTTTTATCCCCTTCATTTTTCCTTTTCTCGCTAGTCCTTATTCTTTTTCTCATCGTCCACATTTCTTTTATCCTGCTTCTTGTTCCTGTTCTCATATTCCTTATTTCATTTCTCCACCTTTTTTCCCTTCCTTGTTCCTTTTCTCCTTCTCCTTCTTCATTTACTCTCACTCCCTAATCCATTCTACCCCTCCTTCTCCTTCTTAATTTACTCCCACGACTTGTTTTGTTTTACCCCTCCTTCTTGTTCTTTCTTTACTCCCACCACCTGATCCTTTCCTTTTTTTCCCCTTTCTTTTTCATTCTCTTCTCACTCCTTCTCGTTGTTTCTTTACTTGTACTCCATGTTCCTTTTCTCCCCTTCATTATTCTTTTTCTTCTAATGTTTAATCCTTTTTCATTTTCTCCTTCTTCCTTTTCTCCCATTCCCCGTTCCCTTTTTTCCATATTCTACTTATTATGCCCCCATAAGCGCCTCTTGTTTATTGTCTATGTTGCCTTATTTTCCGTAAAAATACTATTCTCAACCTTCTCTCATCTGAGCCAATTAACGAGGAGTGTTAATGCAACAATATCCATGACATGTTCCAGTTATACAACTTGAATAATCAACACAACTTAGATCATGTATTTTGTGATTATGTAAGTAATTTCTACATCTATATAACCTCTTGTAATTCAGTGGCTATTCTCACTTTTACTATAATTTTGTAATTTAAAATGCAGTATATGATTCCTATCTGTCACCACTAATATTTCTTTGTTGTTTGCTTTGACTTCCCTGCAGAGCAGTTTGTTTTGCTAAATAGTGTGTGTTGGTTTTTACGAGAGACAGAGAAGGCAGTAGAAACAAAACTTTTCTTCTCCCAAACCTAGAACAAAGGAAACGTGTCAACGTCTATACAGTAGAAAGGATAGTTTGTAGAGGTGTACCTTGTCCCAAGGCTTGCTCGGTGACGTTACCTCGCGACTTGCGCGGTCTTTACCTCCGATCTTGGACGGTGTCTATGCGGATCCTGGTCACACCGGGACTGTCAGGATTGACAGTTGTCCTCCGAGCGACAGAATCTCCCGCCTCTGAAGTAGTCCACACGGACCACCTAGAACTTTGATCTCCTTGTCCCATAAGGAATCGGAAGGATTCATACCCTCCTATCAACGTACAAGTCACTGACACACTCTCCTGCCACCATTCGCTTTCTGTAGTTGTCTTTCCCTTGATGTGCCTCCCTTATCGGGTAGCACTTGCTCGGGCTCTCTCTCGGTTACCAAAACCAGAGAGAATGTCAACTTTGTAGAGCAACTGGTGCACTGATTTGTGTTCCTGAGAAGCCCCCACTATCCCTATATATATAGGAGGGTCATAGGATAGGGTTCTCTACCCTGGGTAATGCGGGATTAAAGCAGGAGTAGAAGGATTCGAGATTTTCCACAAAACAAACAATTTGCGCCAGTTGAATCGATCGTTTCAACCCTGAAACGATCATTTGGTGACCTCAACCGATCGTTTCAACCTAAATCGATCGTTTGGGACACCTGAGTCGATCGGTTCATCACATGAGCTGATCGGTTCATGGTCCTGGTCCAACTCAAATTGACTTTCAAATGTGTCTCCAATTAATCAAATATTAATCCTTATCCAAATCGAATTTGTACAAGTGAAACAAATTGTATTTGCAAAATAGTCTTCTCACTTTCCCAACGGTCTCGGTTAGACCAGTTGAGACGATCGGTTCAACCCTTAAACTGGTCAGTTCACTCTGTCGTGAGTCGATCGGTTCAACTCTTGATCCGATCCGTTGGGGCAGCAGACTTGTGAAAATCAGTCAATCGCAGTGTCAATCAATCTGATACTCTAATCAATCAGTCCAACACCTTGAACACTATGATATTGAGCTATAAATTGATTGGGTGTTTAATTGAACTACTAAACTCCTTTAGTAATCAATCTAAACATCATTTGTGGATAAACTCCTCTTCCAGGTTAAATCCTATGTGTGTGACCCTACAGGTCCATTTCACGTTGGCAGTGAAAGTCCATAACACTTATGACTTCACAAGTAAAGAGTGGTCCCTAGTCGCACATCAGTGCTACCCAAGTGAAATAGAAAGTTGGAGAACAACTTTCAATCTACAATCCGTGAATGGTGTTACAGCGAATGTATAATTCCTTTTTCACTGATATCCCGAATGAACTCAAGGCATGGATCAGTCATCCTGTCAATGTTCATTCACTTTCTTGATTTCAGAGTAGATTGGAGGAGATATGTATGACATCAATATCACATATTGATTCACACATGCGTGCGCACACCTATCTCAATCCTACTCATCAAGTGGCCATGGATATCAAACTCCCTCAGGAGGGACAAATCCCATATCTATCACTCACCCCTCAAAAGCCCCATGTGTCAAAGCCGCCCAATCATCACCTTTATAACAACTCATGTTTCAGGACTGCGTTTGATGATGTCAAAGTGTACCCAACGACATGTGTTGAGTGTAGTGATTTCAGGTCAAAGAATTACACTCACCACCATCACTGTGAGAACTAACTGTGACTACGATGTCATGGTTCCATGTGTCAAACTCATACTGGGTCTGTCTGGTAAACTTGTTCTCCAACAAGTACCTATGTGTTTGGTTTGATATATCCATATCATGACTAATGAGATTATGTCATCAACCAACACCACAATCTAGTCTTGTGTGTCACTACTGTCTATCTACCTTCCACAATGACATCCGACTAGGGACATAATAAGAATGTACAAACTCTTAGCATCTGTATGATCTCATCGTTCAGTTCCTTAACCTGAAAGCATACGTCATTGAGTACTGTCATTCTCTAGACATTCAATCTTTTCTATCATTATCTCATATGACTGAACCAGAAAGAATTGGAAGCTTGCCTTTGATCTTTATCAAATCAATCTTAATGTATTCCATCAATCATCCCATGATTGGCTTTCAGGGCATACATACCAACAGACTCCCACTTGCACTGCGAGCCAATCACCCTTGAATCATATTCATAGTGATCTTCAAACATGTCCCACATGTTACTATGCTCTTGTGCTAACATAGTGAGTTATGGCAACACCTTGCCAAAGTCAGAATTAATTGCATGTCTCTCATCTCTTTATTTTACGTCACACGTATGAGATGGAGTTGCCATAATATGCGATCTAGTATTCCTTTGCTAACCTTTAGCCACATTGCATGACTAAGCACTCCTAACTTGTCATCAATGACCGGAATAACTATAAGTTCATCTTATGAACTTTCAGATCCATATAGTATCCATTGTTGTTCTCTAACACACGGATACTCGGCATTTCCTTAAAAAAGCTTTATTGGAACGTTTCCAATTATCAACAAACATTCACTTTTATATATATATTTAGCGATTAATTTTCTGTCCTTTTCGAAAGTTCGCATCAGTGGAACTTTTTACAGTGAACCCTTCCTTATATCCATGGAACTAATACTTCTCAAGTACTTATCAAGTTCTTATGGTATTCCAGTAACCCTTACTGGAACTAGACATACATCCACTCTTCATGTCCCACATACGAGTTATCAGGATGAGCATATCATATTGTCATGTCCTACATACAAGATGAATGCCTTTTTTTTCTTGCCATGTCCATACATGCAAGATAATGGGATGATTACATACATGATAGATCCATATCTATTCTTAGTGTTCCCATTCTTCATAAGAATTGGACACTTGGCCTTGGGATACCAACTCCATGTAACATGGACAAGTTTTCTCCCACTGAATCTATGCACATTGAACCCTTCAGTATAGATTGCCAATGTATGATCTCTCTTTTTAGGTCAAGAGGTTTTTGAGACGTCTCTATCTTCCTTAAAGATAATTTCCACTTTGGATTTCCATTCTAGAACATTTCATTTCACATCAACATGTGGAATGTGAATATGCTCCCACTAAATCACAGATCTCTCTTTATCTTTGTTATATCAGTCAAACCCTTTGACTATATTATCAAAGTAAAGATCCCAGCTCTGAGTTGCTTGTACTCAATCAATCATATTGATTAGTCCATTGTAACTTATAGACTTTATTTGCATCAATGGATTCATAAACCTTATATGTTGTGTCATGTACACATCCTTGTTTTATTCCTTATAGGAATGCGGTTTTAGTATCCGTATGCAAATCTCTCAGTCATTAAGTTGCAACAAGCATCATCCTTCCCAAATGTTATCCATGTGTCTTAACGCTTAAGACTCATTAGCACTTATGGATTTTATCCCAATGGGTGCTACCATCAAGGTCATACCTTATGGTTCACATGGAAGTCATTTAGGATGTAATGGTCATAAACCATAACTCAAAATCTGGTTCCTCATATTTATCTAGATAGGTGACTCATCACATGACCAACTCATCACATAGATAATCAAGGAGTATCTGTCAAGGATATAAGAACTCACAACTCCTTGTGATTCTTAATGTCCTTTATTAGTGTGGGGTATTCTTTATTTAAGAAGAAATTAGTTATTTGATAATCATCCTCTAACTCCTTAGAGTACGACTCCTTTTGATTTAGACATCACCATGCCTTAAGCACGAGCTCACTATGATACATTATCATAGTCACCCACAAGGATCTCAAACATTTGGTTCAAGTATTTCATTCATTGATCTCATCAAGAATTAACACTTTACCAAATTCGTACTTCATCTATGATATTCTTGAACACTTCAAGATATTCATATTGGTATTTCTCTAAACACCGTTTGAAGTATTAGCATTTGATCCAATAAGTATGTAAATACATTATATATATTATACCTAATAGGATAATCATTCTCCCACTACCACTAGTGAAGATTTATTAATCATGTCCATGAGATTCATGTCTCTTACTGGTTCTCAAACCAAAAGAGTCTAGATTTATCCATCATATGGAAACTAGAAATGAATTTCTCATGATTTATGCTAATTTGATTGTTTGAGTTATCAATAACTTTTAGGTATCATTTTATCTTATGCATACCAAGTACCACAAGATAAACAAGGCATTGCCATAAAGATCATATCTTTGAAATTGAAACATCATCTTTATTAATTGTAATCATTGTCATACAATATGCAAAAAATAATATGTTTCTATCCATTGGAAATAATGAAATAGCAGTTCATAACTCTATTACATGCCTTGAAGGCTGAAAATAAACTAAAGTACTCCTATCTATGGTGGCAACATTTGCCCCATTTATTGAGTGTTTTACACTTTATATCTTGGTATCATATACCTCAAAAAGTGTTACAAGTTTATTTCATGACACCTTCAGGTGGAGACGCCTGTCGCCTCCTTCTTCTTTAGTTCTTCCAGATAGAGTGGACAATTCCTTTTCCAATGTCCTGGCTTTTGACAATGGTGGCAATTACCTCTCTTGGTCACGCCTCCCTTTGCCTTGAGAGCTGAAGATGCCTTGGGCTCCTGGCTAGCATCAGAACCCTTCTTAGATTTGCCCTTGACCTTGCGCTTGGACTTGCCTTTCTTGCTGCTGATCATCATAATAGACTTAGGCTTGTCCTTCTTCATCTGTGTCTCGGCTGTCCTCAACATGCCCAACAACTCTGTCAATGGCTTGTCAAAGTTTTTCATGTTGTAGTTCATCACAAACTGACTGTAGGATTCTGGTAACGATTGCAGTATCATGTTAGTAGCCAACTCTTGGCTCAGGAGAAATCCCAGTCTCGTCAGGTTATCCACATACCCAATCATCTTGAGCGTGTGAGGACCAACTGGATCTCCTTCTATCATGACGCACTTGAACAGCGACCTTAAGACATCATATCTCTCTTATCGTGCTTGATCTTCATACATGTTCTTGAGATGCTGAATCGTCTCAATTACACTCATGTTCTCATGTTGTCGCTGCAACTCTAGTTCATGGAGCACAACATCACGCACTTCGCATAAATGGCATCATCAGAATGCTTCTTATAAGCATCCCTTTCTGCCTTTGGTGCAGTAGGAGCAGGTTCCTCTGGAACTGGAATATCAAGGACATATAGCTTTCACTCTTGAGTGAGAACAAATCTCAATGTCCTAAACCAGTCATAGAAGTTAGTCCCATTCATCTTGTCCTTTTCAAGGACCGATCACAACGAGAAGTGATTTTTGTTTGTTGTCATTTGTACTACAAAAGGAAATATATGCAATTTAGTCCAAAACTCAATTTTGACTTATTTGATTGATTTGAAAAGTTGACAATATAATTAGGACTTTAATTAATTATCGCTCCCACTATTTTTGTTCAAATTGATAGCCCTCACCATCAATTCGGAAGATTGCAACGTACAATCTTATAGTGGGTCAAGATCCTGAAATCCTCTAAGTCATGGACCAGCTAGGGCTATCACCCACAACTTAGATCTTCCAGGTAGGCAACTTTTGGCAATTGCATCATATGCAACTCTTGAAAGATGTCATATGCAACTCCTTGCCATGATCACCTCCATGCCTCAAGGTGCTAGATCCTATCTAGGTCATCTTGTTAAGTCCTACCCAAAGCCAACACGATGAAATATGCACCTTGCTAGGGCAGACCCACATACTCATCCTTCACGCTTCCACAAGATAGACGGTGCACCACGCTAGGGCGTGCCCACACTTGGTCGATCAAGCTTTTCACGTGTGTCGCATTTGGCATCTAAAACTTTATTTATTTAATGAGGGATTTGGTTTTAGGTACATATACATATCCAATCACCACAATATATAGTATGTATCATATACATGATATATCTCACAGAAAACATGTGAAATGATAAAAAGCGATGATTATGGCCATCCTAATGTGATTCCTCGAGCCAAGAGGAATCATGGTCATATAGGTCTACATCACATGCAACATGTCCATGATGAAGTGCTATAGCCATCCGAGTTGATCAACTCATCACATGAATGAACTGCTCATCCTGGTCGGTCATCTGGGTGCCACCAGCTGATCGGTTGGCTCCTCCAAACGGTCAGTTCGCCTGGTCATCGTGCATCTCCTCATGGACGCCACTCGATCGTCTCACTCCTCAAGCCGATCGTCTGGATCGCCAACCGATCAGTTCACTCCTTGAACCGATCGTCTCAGTCATCGTCAAATGTCCTCCATTCTTTGACATAACAGGAAATAAAAGATCTATCCTATTTTACATTTATATTGGGAAACCCCGAGTTACATTCGGGGGGAGCAAAGGTAGGAAAGAAATCTCAAGTTATCTCGAGTCACATCAAGAATAGGAGATAGGGAATCGGTGCACAGACCGAGATACAAGCAACCACATTCAACCAAGCACACATACATAGGGTTTATTGGTCATAACCACACTATAGATCCACCACAAAACTTGTTTAAGGGTGATGCAAATCGAGTGCATTTATATTACATATCATATATGTATATTGGGATTTGTGGATTTAGGATTCGACATGCATAAAGCTAATTTTATTCACATCGTATGCAATAAATAAAGGCGACAAACCAAAATCGATCATATCGATAATCCTAAAGTATAGAGAAGTTGACGTGGCTCTGATACCACTGTTGGTTTTTACAGGAGACAGAGAAAGCAGCGGAAACAAAAATTTTCTTCTCCCAAACCCAGAACAAAGGGAACGCGTCAACATCTATACAATACGAAGGATGGTTTGTAGAGGCGTACATTGTCCTTAGGCTTTCTCAGAGACATTATCTCGCGGCTTGTGCGGTCTTCATCTCCGGTCTTGGACGGTGTCTGTGCATCTCCTGGTCACATCGGGACTGTCAGGATTGACAGCTGTCCTTCGAGCAGCAGAAGTCTCCCACCTCTGAAGTAGTCCACACGGACCACCTAAAACTCCGATCTCCTTGTCCCACAAGGAATCAGAAGGAGTCGTACCCTCATATCGGCATACTAGTCACCGACACACTCTCCTACCACTAGTCGCTTTCTGCAGTTGTCTTTCCCTTATTGTGCCTCCCTTATCGGGTAGCATTTGCTCGGGCTCTCTCTCGGTTACCAAAACCAGAGAGAACGACAACTTTGCAGAGCATCTGGTGCACTGAGTTGTGTTCCTGAGAAGCCCCCACTACCCTTATATATATATGAGGGTCATAGGACAGGGTTCTCTACCCCGAGCAATGCGGGATTAAAGCAGGAGTAGAAGGGTTCGAGATTTTCCACAAAACAAGCAATTTGCGCCAGTTGAACCGATCGTTTCAACCCTGAAATGATCATTTGGTGACCTCAACCGATCGTTTCAACTTGAACCAATCATTTGGGACACCTGAGCCGATCGGTTCGTGGTCCTGGTCCAACTCAAATTGACTTTCAAATTTTTCTCTGATTAATCAAATATTAATCCTTGTCCAAATCAAATTTGTACAAGTGAAACAAATCATATTTGCAAAATAGTCTTCTCACTTTCCCAACGATCTCGGTTAGACCAGTTGAGCCGATCAGTTCAACCCTTGAACCGGTCGGTTCACTCTGTTCTGAGCCTATCGGTTCAACTCTTGAGCTGATCGGTTGGGGCAACAGACTTGTGCAAATCAGTCAATCGCAGTTTCAATCAATCCGATACTCTAATCAATCGGTCCAACACCTTGAACACTATGATATTGAGCTATCAATTGATTGGGTATTTAATTGAACTACTAAACTCCTTTAGTAATCAATCTAAACATCGTTTGTGTATAAACTCCTCTTCCAGGTTAAATCTTATGTGTATGACCCTGTAGGTCCATGTCACGTTGGCAGTGAAAGTCCATACCACTTATGACTTCACAAGCAAAGAGCGGTGCCTAGTCGCACATCAGTGATACCCAAGTGAAATAGAAAGTTGGAGAACAACTTTCAATCTACAATCCGTGAATGGTGTTACAATGAATGTATAATTCCTTTATCATTGATATCTCGAGTGAACTCAAGGCATGGATCAGTCATCCTGTCAACGTTCATTCACTTTCTTGATCTCAGAGTAGATTGGAGGAGATATGTATGACATCAATATCACATACTAATTCACACATGTGTGTTCACGCCTATCTCAATCCTACTCATCAAGTGGCCATGGATATCAAACTCCCTTAGGAGGGACAAATCCCATATCTATCACTCACCCCTCAAAAGCCCCATGTGTCAAAGCTACCCAATCATCACCTTTATAACAACCCATGTTTCAGGACTAAGTTTGATGATGTCAAAGTGTACCCAACGACATGTGTTGAGTGTAGTGATTTCAGGTCAAAGAATCACACTCACCACCATCACTGTGAGAACTGACTGTGACTACCATGTCATGGTTCCATGTGTCAAACTCACGGTGGGTCTGTCTGATAAACTTGTTCTCCAACAAGTACCTATGTGTTTGGTTTGATATCTCCATATCATGACTAATGAGATTCTATCATCAACCAACACCACAATCTAGTCTTGTGTGTCACTGTTGTCTATCTACCTTCCATAATGACATCCGACTAGGGACATAATAAGAATGTACAAGCTCTTAGCATATGTATGATCTCATCGTTCAGGTCCTTAACCTGAAAGCATATGTCATTGAGTACTGTCATTCTCTAGACATTCAATTTGTTCTATCATTATCTCATATGACTGAACCAGAAAGAATTGGAAGCTTGCCTTTGATATTTATCAAATCAATCTTAATGTATCCCACCAATCATCCCATGATTGGCTCTCAGGGCATACATACCAACGGTGTGGACACTCAGGACCCAGAAAAATGGAGTCTTTACATACCAATTGGTGAGGAGGTGGTGAAGTACATGAAGATCTTTCTCACTATCACCAGAGGGGTTGCATATTTGAGTACATGAGAATGGATGCTTCAGTTGTTCCTGAACAGAGGGATGTGTATAGCTGTGAGGTTTTTACCATGCTATTCATGAAATATTGGAACAATGAAATTGAGTTGAATAAATTCATTCAATCGAATGATCTACAATATATTTCACAAATGTATATGAAGATGGCTACAAAGATAGTTTGTAGTCATAGAAATGTACTTTTTAATTTTATACAAGATCATATGATCAAAACCCCAGTCAGTGGATATTAATTTCATATATTATTCCCCTTTTTAATATAACTATGATAATGTTTTGGAATGAAAGTGTGTCTCCATGGTAGATGTGTATATAACCAAAGTTTTATTATGTTTAAGCATCATTTGTGATCTGTATGTATGTCATATTTTGTTATAAGGGAGAATGATCCAGGATGAAGGACTAAGAGAAAGGGAGAACAAGATGAGAAAGAGGATGAGTTTGAGGAGGAGAATAATGGCACTTAGTATGAGAATGGGAACAAGTAGGGGAGAATAGGATCAATGATCTGGAGATAGAGAAAAGTGAATAAGATCAGGAGAAAAGGAACTATAAAAAGGAATAGGATGAAGGAGAAAGATAAAGGGAGAACGAGATGAGAAATAGAATGAGGTTGAGGAGGAGAACAGTAGCATTGAGGAGGAGGAGGAGATAGAGAAAAGCTAATAAGAGTAAGAGAAAAGGAACTGTCAAAAGGAGAACAGGATGAAGGAGGAGGAGTAAGGGAGAACGGGATGAGAAAGAAAATGAGTTTGAGGAGGAGAACTGTAGCAGTGAGTAGGAGAATGGGAACAAGTAGGGGAAGAACAGGATCAACAATTGGGAGATAGAGAAAAATGAATAAGAGTAGGAGAAAAGGAACTATCAAAAGGAGAACATGATGAAGGAGGAGGAGAAAGGGAGAACGAGATGAGAAATAGAATGAGGTTGAAGAGGAGAACAATATTATTGAGGAGGAGGAGGAGATAGCGAAAAGCTAGTAAGTGAATGTGAAAAGGACTTTCAAAAGGAGAACATGATGAAGGAGGAGGAGTAAGGGAGAACAGGATGAGAAAGAGAACGAGTTCGAGGAGGAGAATAGTAGCACTGAGTAGGAGAACATGAACAAGTCGAGGGGAGAACGGGATCGATGATCGGGAGATAGAAAAAAGTGAATAAGACTGGGAGAAAAGAAGTATTGAAAGGAGAACATGATGAAGGAGGAGGAGAAAGGAAGAATGGGATGAGAAATAGAATGAGGTTGGGGAGAAGAATAGTATCACTGAGGAGGAGGAGATAGTGAAAAGCTAATAAGCACATGAGAAAAAGAATTGTCGAAAGGAGAAGAAGATGGAGGAGGGCTAAGGGAGAACATGATGAGAAAGAGAACGAGTTTGAGGAGGAGAATAGTAGCACTGAGTAGGAGAATAGTAACAAGTAGGGAGAGAACTTAATCAATGATCGGGAGATAGAGAAAAGAAAATAAGAGCGGGATAAAATGAACTATCAAAAAGAGAATACGATGAAGGAGGAGGAGAAAGGGAGAACACGATGAGAAATAGAGTGAGGTTGAGGAGAATAATAGTAGCACTAGGAGGGGGAGATAGAGAAAAGCTAATAAGAGTAGGATAAAAAGAACTGTTAAAAGGACAACATGATGAAGGTTGAGAAGTAAGGGAGAATGGGATGAGAAAGTGAACGAGTTTGAGGAGGAGAACAGTAGCACTCGGTAGGAGAATGGGAACAAGTAGGGGGGATAACATGATGAACAATTAGGAATAGAGAAAAGATAACAAGACTAGGATAAAATGAACTATCAAAAGGAGAACAGGATGAAGGAGGAGAAAGGGGAACGAGATGAGAAATAGAACGAGGTGGAGGAGGAGAATAATATCATTGAGGAGGAGGAGATAGAGAAAAGCTAATAAGAGCATGAGAAAAGAAATTGTCAAAAGGAGGATCGGATGAAGGAGGAGTAAGGGAGAATGAGATGAGAAAGAGAATGAGTTTGAGGAGGAGAATAGTAGCACTGAATAGGAGAATTGAAGCAAGTAGGGGGAATAGGATCAATGATCGAGAGATCAAGAAAAGTGAATAAAAGTATGATAAAGTAAACTATCAAAAGGAGAACAGGATGAAGGAGAACGATAAAGGGAGAACGGGATGAGAAATAGAATGAAATTGAGGAGGAGAATGATGGAATTTAGGAGGAGATAGAGAAAAGCTAATAAGAGTATAAGAAAAGGAACTCTCGAAAGGAGAACAAGATGAAGGAGGAGTAAGGGAGAAAGGGATGAGAATGACAATGAGTTTGAGGAGGAGAACTGTAACACCCCTGACTTGGTTATGGATTAACCCTAGAAGTTTTGCTTAAAAAAGATAATTATAAACTTGTTATAATCCTTTTAAAAATAATTAAGACTCTTTGACAAGTTTATTTCCAAGTTTAAGCTTATTTGCAAACTATGTATGCATTATACGACAATCACTACTACAGAACCTACCTTTAGTGTCGGTTATTTATGGCCTTTAGTGTCAGTTTTTGAGCGACGCCTATGTGGGCGACACTAAAAGGTCACCCATTACGCGTCGGTTCCAGAACCGACACCCAAACTCTTCGCGCGCGACCGAAAACGCACCATCAGGGGACTATAGGCGTCGGTTATTAGATAAGAAACCGACGCCCAAACCCTTCGCGCCACAGAAAGGGCGCCATCTTGGGCGCTATCAGTGTCGGTTATAAGCCAACAACCGACGAAATATGTCTTCGCACCAAAAGAATATGTGTCGGTTACATTTAAATAACCGACACTGTAAAGTTATGTGTCGGTTGTTTACAATTACCGACGCCTGTTATTGGCGCCAGCTTGGGCACTATCAGTGTCAGTTTGTATTAAGAAACCGACACCATATATGTTCGCGCCACAGGAAATAGGTGCCGGTTATATCTAAATAACCGACGCCTATTGGTTTTTTTTTTACAGACCTGCAGACCTGCTGTGGCTGGTCGCAGGATGAGAAACCTGCAGTTCAGTTAACTGAACTGCAGGTTTTACGACATCCATTGATATCAGCCAACAACAGGCCACAAACCTGCAAATTTAACAACAAAAATATTCACACATGCATTTAGCAATACAACCTGTAGTTCCATTTTATTTTCACACATTTTGAAACATTCATGTAGCTAGCAATCTGTAGTTCCATTCATTCACATTCGCACATGTAGAAACATTCATATAGTAACCAACACTTTCATTCATTTTCACTCAGACACATGTAGAAACATCTAGACATGTAGAAACATTCACACATATTATAATTCAGAAATTCATTTACAAAACCCCCACTATTTGTATGGTTGTTGCCCATTCTTCTCTTACTTCATTTAATTCTCCCATCGTATAGGGAGCATGTACATCTGGTAAGTCCGTTCCTGTAGTGGGGTCAGCTTTAAACACCTGTAAAGAGAATGATGTATATATATAATTAATTAGCTATAAATAAGATTGATATATTTCATATTATCTAATGAGACTATATAATACTTGAGCAATACAATCGATGTCCATACAACATGACAGACTAACACATATATAGTACATAACAAGAGCAGTGTCGAATTTACATACAACACTAGCTTAGTACATATATAGTGGGACTTATAAGGTGACGATCCCACCTGGTAAAACAGGTTACCAACAACTACATGTTACGACTGGGAGGTCGTGATTCAGCAACAGTATGCATTAGCAGGAGGAAAAACAGATCACCATATGTTTGTCCTCATATGGTGATCTCTTGTCCTCCTGCTAATGCATACGTTGCTGAATCACGACCTCCCAGTCGTAACATGTAGTCGGTAACCTGTTTAGCAGGTGGTATCATCACCTTAGTCCACTATATATGTACTAAGTTAGTGTTGTATGTAAATTCGGAGCTGCTGTTGTTATGCACTATATATGTGTTAGTCTGTCATGTTGTTATATGAATATGAATCTGAACCACTTGTGTGTGCTGCACTTTATGTATTGTATCTGTATCCTGCTTCTCTTCATTGGGGCTTCTTCCTGCATATCCTGCATAGCTATGTCATGTCCGTCCTGCATAGCCTTCTTCCTATATTTATTTTTCAAAGAGAATACAAACAAAAATTATTAGTGTAGAGTTAGTGAAATACTGATCAATGTCTAGAATTGGAATAGATCAAGAACCTACTCTCAGCATCGCGTATGTAATCTCGGGTGAGATCGGTCCTATAGTTCTTTAGCACCCTCCCACAATGTTTAGCATTTGTATTAACTAGAAGATAATGAAACATCAAATCAGAAAATGGTATTGATATTAAAAAAGTAAACATTTAGCTTCAATAAAAAAATATAAACATGCATGCCTCTAAAATTGTGATCTTTTATCAATTAACAATCCTTCATTGTGATCTCCGCGCACATATAAGTCATCATTAGCTTCAATATTTTCTGGAGTTGGCAACCCAACTGAGAATGGACTGGAGTCATCATATTTAACATAGTACTCTTCTTCATCTATAGGATCTTCAATGAACTGTCTTTTACCATGAAGAACAACCGACCATTTATCATTTGTAGGATCATCGATATAAAATACTTGTTTTGCCTGTGATGCCAATATGAATGGTTCAGCCTTCTCGCCAATCTTTTCAAAGTTCACTAAAGTGAAACCCAATTCATCCACTATAACTCCTTTGGTGTTATCAACCCAATTACATTTGAAGAGCGGAATTCTGAAATCTATGTAGTCAAATTCCCATATCTCTTCAATGACACCGTAATATGACATTTTAGCTTCACGTGGACTCTTATCCTTTGCACTTGCAAAAAACATAGTCGATGCTTGAAGGGTGACCCCACTGTTTTGGATGACACTCTTATCATCTTGGCGCTTTATGTAATATGTGAATCCATTAATGTCATACCCTTCATAAGACATAACAGTCAACTTTGGTTTAAAGGCGAGGCATTTGATAGTTTCAGTAATATCATCTGGTGTTTGAGATAGTTGATGTAAGACTTTATCTTCAAACCACTTAATAAAAGTCTTGTTATGCTCTCTAGCAAGCCACATTGTATTGGCTCGAGGATATTGTCTTTTGATGAAATTGGTATGTTCCTCGATATAAACGTTCACTTCGTCCATGTTGTGTAAAATATACAAATGACCTTGTTCCAACTGCTCACGGCTGATTACTTTCACACGTGATCCCAAAATTCCTTTGCCAAATAGCTTGTCAATATTCTTGTCATTATCAGGAGTGTCATTACCACTGAGAAAGTCATTGCAGAAATCCATAACCTCTCTCGCCACATAACCTTCAATAATACTCCCTTCAGGTCGATAACGGTTTCGAACATCACCTTTAAAAACGCTCATGTATCGTTCAAAGGGATACATCCAATGCAAGAAAACCGGGCCCAAGATTTTCACTTCCCTAGTCAAGTGGACAACAAGATGTACCATGATATCAAAGAACGAAGGAGGGAAATACATCTCAAGTTGACATAGGGTAACAACCACTTCTCTTTGCAAATTATCGAGAGTCTCAGGGTCAATAACTTTGTTGCAGAGACTGTTGAAAAAGAAACAAAGTCTGGTGATTGCAAACCTTACATGCTTCGGCAATATAGATCGAATTGCCACGGGCAATATTTGTTGCATTAGAGTGTGACAATCATGAGATTTAAGTCCTATCAACTTCAGATCTTTCATTGATACCAATCTACGGATGTTGGATGAGTAACCATTTGGCACCTTAACATTTATCAAGCATTCACAAAAAGCTTTCTTCTCTTTTCTAGACAACGTGTAACATGGGGGATGTAAGTATGTTCTTTTACTACCCATTTCGCGTATTTCTGTTAATTCTGACCTTATTCCCATTTCACGTAGGTCCAGTCTGGATTTTATCCCATCTTTAGTCTTACCTGGTATATTTAACAGAGTACCAATGATGCTATCGCAGACATTTTTCTCAACGTGCATTACATCGATACAATGTCTGACTGTCAAAGAACTCCAATAAGGAAGATCCCAAAATATTGACTTCTTCTTGAATGAAAAATTGTCACTCCGTGTAGTACCTTGTGATCTCTTACCAAATTCATTGACAAAGTCTTTTATTCTTTCATAAACAACCTCCCCTGGTATAGGTTTAGGTGCACTGCGTTCCTCATTCAATCCATTGAATGCTTTGCGCTTCCTACGATACGGATGGAATTTTGGAAGAAACCTTCGATGACCGAGATATACATTCTTACCGCCATGTTTTAGTCTTGTTGAATCAGTGTTCTCTTCACATATAGGACACGCTTTAGCTCCTTTGACACTATATCCAGACAAATTCCCATATGCTGGAAAGTCATTAATAGTGCAAAACAACATAGCATGCAAACGAAATGTCTCTCTTTGTGAAGCATCATATATAGGTCATCACACCTTCACCCCAGAGTTTCTTTAAGTCATCAATCAGAGGTTCAAGATAAACATCGATGTCATTTCCAGGTTGTTTAGGGCCCGATATCAACAACGACAGCATTACGTACTTATTTTTCATACACAGCCAGGGAGGAAGATTGTATATAAAGAGCATGACTGGCCAAGTGCTATGTTGGCTGCTCAATGTCCCGTACGGATTCATCCCGTCTGTACAAAGCCCAAGTCTTAGATTCCTGACTTCTTCACCAAATTCATGGTACAATACATCAATCTTCTTCCACTGTGGAGAATCAGACGCATGTCGTATGATCCCATCATTAATTTTCTTAACATCTGCATGCCACCTCAAATTCTTCGCATCTATCGGATTGGCAAACAAGCGTTGAAACCGTGATATTATAGGTAGATACCACATCACCTTGGCAGGAGAACCAGTTTTGGACTCCCCTGAAGTCGTCAATTTATACCGTGACGCACCACATTTTGGACAATCTTTCAAATCTGCATAGTCCTTTTGAAATAATACACAATCATTAGGGCATGCGTGTATCTTCTTGGCATCCATTCCCATTGGGCACAATAATTTCTTTACCTGGTATGTTGAGATTGGCAGCGCGTTTCCTTCAGGAAGCATTTCTTTCAACAAAGACAGCAATGACGTGAAGCTTTTTTCGCTCCATCTATTGTTAGCTTTCAACTTATACAATCTCAACACAGCGTTAAGCTTCGTAAACTTAGTACAACCTGTGTATAACGGCATCTCAGCATCATGCACAATGTTTCTAAAAATGGGAGGTGGATCGGTGTGCTCTACCCCACAACTATCCAGCATCGCATCAACGATGTCTACTGGAACTGGTTCATTCACATCTACGTCATCGTAGGCAATTTCTTCTTCCATACAAGCACTGCTATCGACATCCATTGGTTTCGGGTTTGAAATCTCTCCATGCCAGTGCCATTCTGTATAGCCTTGTATAATCTCGTTGCACATGACATGAGTCATGATTTCGTCACCAGTGTTGACTTTCAAGTTGTTACCGCAATGTCTACATGGACAGTAGAACCTATCTCCAGGTTGTTTCCTATGTTCCTCGGCAAATTTAATGAACTGGTGAAGACCAGAAATAAACTCTGGGGTGCAGCGATTGCGAATGGACATCCATGATCTATCCATTCTATGATCAAAGAGAAAACAAGTATATATTAGGACAAGATTAGGGTCTAGGGTTAACAAATACATGTGATGTCATTATTATATATAATAAATGTGTACCACCTATCCATTCTTGAACACCTAATCTCACTAGTAAGTGTATAATGTGTATTGGGTTTTCAAGAAAATTTCGGCAGCATTTCCCCGTTGTTTTCCAAGTACATATGTACTTAGAGAACAAACGGGGAAATGCTGCCAAAATTTTCTTGAAAACCCAATACACATTATACACTTACATCCTAAGCAAGATTAGGTGTTCAAGAACAGTCCCAAACCGGGGACTATCCAAGATTTACTCCTAATGAGTAAATCTTGGACGGGTTTCTAGGCCAACAAATAATGTATTGTCATTCTTATACCTAAAATCCTAGTTCTTCAATTTAGGGTGATTATTGATGTCTTTAAAAGCATGATTGGAAATTTAGGGAAAAGTTCATCATTTACATTCCAAGCATGTCACATGTGTGCATTACAGTTCATCATTAAGCAAGATATAAGCAAGTATGTCATATTAAAATAGACTAAACAATATGAGAAAATAGTAGTGTAATCATGCAAATGGGAACATTCATGGGAACACACACTTCAGTTATAAGCATTCATGTAGCAACTTTTAGTTCCATTCATGGGAACACACACTTCAGTTATAATAATAACTAAACAAAGGGGTTGGTGTACCCCTAAACATGCGCATAATTAAAAAAACTATTACTACAGACAAGTTTAGATAGATAGACAACTAAATACTACACCAACATGGTCCCGCATGCATCAGTAACTTCTTTTTTATGATGAAGCTGTGTCACGAAGCTCCTCACTATATTTAGACAAATCTGAACTAACAGGGGCCTCAAATTCAGATTTGTCTGAGCTGATATGCGACGTCGTGCGCTCATACCGCAGAAGATGATCAGGGGTCTCGCAGTTGCTGCTGGTTATCCAAACTTTGATGGAATTATCGCCAACTGGACGGAGAAAAAGCTTGTTCCAACGGACCACATGCAGCTCTCCAATCCAATCACGCCAACCGGATTTTGATACAAGATTTCCCGCCAAATCATACTCAACCTCGATAACATGTGAATAATTACCAAAAGTTAGGGTCATTTTACCAGGCATGTAGTATCTTCCTTTTAGAAAACGCCAATGTTTGGGTATGACCAATTGGTTTAAGGAACGATCATCTAGGATGATGTCTAATTGTTCTTCAATAGGGAACGTTAACATTGACATAGAGGCCCAGTTCATAGTGACTGTTATGGGTGGACAGAGACTGCACAATATTAGTATTAACAAAGTGTAAGTACATATAACGATGTTATATATTTTCAGAAAAAGTTGTATAACATCAGTTAACCTTTAATTGCTTGTCATAACCAACTTTATTGTGGTAGACATGATAGCTTGAAAAGAAGTCTACATATGTACTTAGAGAAAAAATGAGGAAATGCTCCTAATGAGTAAATCTTGGATGGGTTTCTAGGTGCTTACTAAAATAGAACCATTATATGGAACTAATCCTACATTATACACATACTTTTCCTGAGTAAGATAATGTGCACTTCATGGAATTATTAAGATCTGAATATATATAAGTTGTTTCTACCTACTTTGATGGGATTTTATAACATTCGAGTCTTCCATTTATAACATTAAGATCTGAATATATATAAGAATCCCATTTGATACACACGATTGAGAATCTTTCACGATACTAGGAAAATACACTAACTAGATATTCATTTAGGTGTTAGACATCAATATGTGTATGAGCCCTAATTAAAACTGATTCTCATAAGAAGTAAATAAATTTAAAAAAAATGCCCAGCAGCAGGGCGCACCTTGAGGGAAGACGAGCAGAGGAAGAAGAAGAAGGCAGGGCGGGCACCTTGAGGGAAGAAGAGCAGCGGCCGAGGCAAAGTCCTAGCAGCTTCCGGCGGCGAAGAGAGGAGAGGCGGAGAGGGCGGCGAGGCTAGTAGACCGCGGTGAGGCTAGTAGACCTAGCTGCTACCGATGACGGCAAAGAAGAGGCCGGCGGGCGGAGAAGGGGCCGGCGGGCAGAGAAGAGGCTGACGGCGGAGGAGAGGCCGGCAGGCGGAGAGGGAGGCCGGCGGGCGGGCGGAGAGGGAGGCCGACTACTTCTCGCTCGACGGAGACGAGCGGCGAGCACGGAGGAAAGAGCGGCGGCGGCGGCGGCAGGAAGCAAGGGAAATTGCCGGAGCTAGGGAAATTGGGAACGAAATAGGGAAATGGGAAGAATCGTTCGGGCAGGGTGAGCTATTAAGTTAAAAATACGTGTCGGTTCTTTAAAAAATTGACAACTAAACCAACAGTGTCGGTTCTTTGCCACAAACCGACAACTATACTAGATTATAGTCGTCGGTTTTTGATTAAACAACAACCGACAACTATTCCTATCTCATGAATACCCTTTAGTCGTCGGTTATTTAGTTACGAACCGACGCAATATGTAAAATATTGGAGCCAATTTTTTCGCTGGAATTTTGGGTTTGGCGGTTGATTTTAGGTGTCGGTTTTTTATTAATTAACCGACACTTAATAAAAGCGGTACCCGTGTCTGGTCGACCTTCACGGATTGGATGTCGGTTTCTGTTCCAAACCGACACAGTAGGGTTTATGTGTCGGTTTTTGTATACAACCGACACCTTGAAAAGTGACTTTATAAGCCATTTTTGTAGTAGTGAATCCAAGTGAAAAGTGCAATTTGCCCAAGATGAGGGTCTAAATTACAAAATGTTACATGTTGAATGCGTCCTAAGTGTTTTAATATCATAAGCGAGAGAATACTGCTAAGTGGTGGCTTGAGGAAAGCCTAAATTTAAAGTATTAAGCTTGTTTAAACAATACTAGTGCCTTTTTCCACTAATTTTAATACAAATTGTAATTTATCTAAAATATAGGGTTGATATAAAAATTATCACCTCTAGTGTGTCCATACTCCCTTTAGGTATCGTTTAGAGGAGAGAGAAAGAAGGGGCCGCCATAATTTAACCACTTTTAAGGGATGGCACTCTTAGTGATGAAATGACAAAGAAAGAAATGAAGGAGAAGCCATTACTTGAGCTATATCAAGTTGTAGACTTAGAATGGAATCCCTATCGGCCAAGGGGCCATGAAGAGGGTCTCCTGTCGGTTTTGATGAGTCTTAAGTTTGGCCCATGATGGGAAAGGCACTTCAAAGAAGAGATAAGCATTGATTTATAGCTTGTAATGGAAAAGATGGAATTGAATATAATAATATAGTGAGTGGAAGAAGACTTGCCTTAGAAGCTAACTCAAGAGTCGACCCTTATCCTCTACATTATCCTTGAACTTTTATTTTTGCATGGTAAAAAAATAATGTGATGCATGCAAATATATGTGTCGACTAAGCATGGCTAGGTGGCACTTAGTAGCCTAAGCTAATGACACCTCTTACACTCTTTTCCATAAACCTCTAGTATAAATACCTTGCCCTTCACTTGTTAGTAAGATTTTCGAATCTTGTTAGGAACCTTCCCTCTTATATCGTGCATACCCTTTTATATCATGCATAGTGAGGAGAGTTGAGTGATAAGAGCTTGATATCGGCCAAGGAAAAGAGATATCGGCCAAATAGTTCATAGAAGGTGATATCGCCTATTGGGATTGGAGATATCATGCAAAAGCTAAGGAGATCAAGTCTTGGATTGTTGAGAGGTTCATCTTCAACCTTGGAATGTGAGGAGTTGAATCTTGAAGCTTAGAAGTTTTTCATAAGGCGGGTTATATAACTTGAACCCATCTATATTATTATCTTTTCTTCAATACTGTTCAACTTGTTGATTTCTTTCAAAATCGGATTTCCTTTGATCAATTGAAATATCTATGAGTTCCAAATAAGTAGTTAGGATTGTTATCCATGGTTTTGAATAAATAGATAAGGACCTTGAGGTTGATGATGATGATATCATCATTGAACAAATCGATATGGGTTGAAGACTCTTGAAACTTGATATGGAACCTGATATAGAGACTTACCCGATATGAAGGTGGGTCATATTTTATAAAACAGGTCTTATGAACGATATGGAAGATACCTATCCATATTTTATATTTGATACAAGGTAAGATCCTATGCACGATAGGAGATCAAGCATGTACTCTAACCCGATATAGTAAACCCTAGAGGATGAGAAATCTAATATGTTGATGTAAACCACTATAAGTATGACATAGTGAGAAGTGAATATTTCATGGGAAATATGAGTAAGTACTTATACACCCCTTGAGTACGATATATGGCCATATTCTCACCTTATGCACAATATCATGTTAGGTCTATATCCTAACCCGACATGAGTCCAAAACCCTAGATGGTAATGAGAAATCTGATATGAAACTCAATATGAAAAGTAACCTGATATAGTGGTGAATGATACTTTATATTTGATAAGAGGCATGTCTTGTAAATGAGATGGGAGTTACCTACTAGCACCTTATACACGATACAAAGGTAAAGCAATACCTTTGCACGATATGAGCAAACCTTAGATGAAGACATGGGAACCCGATATGTTTTGGAATCTATACTCCTTTGAAAACTCAATATACCCCATTATTTTGTGATGGGTAGAAGAACAAATTAGAATACATCTTGTCGTGTACTTATAAGAAAAGAAATGAACCTTAAAAAGATTATGAGTTCAAGGTTCTATCTATTCAAGTAAACCGATATGGTGAATCCATGAGGAAAATTGATATGATGTTCAAAGGTGTAACCCGATATGATACCTAAGATAGGTAAACCGATATGATAGTCAACATGGGATCACGATATAGCAACCAAATGTGGGGACACGATATGGTAAACTCAAGATGGAAACCGACATGGGAATCCAAGATAGAAAACTGATATGGAAGTTGAGATGGAAACTTGATATAGCAATTCAAGGTAGAAAATCAATATAATATTATTATATATTATCTTAAACGATACATGGTAGAGCCACAAAGACATGTCTGATATGGTGTACTCTTGTACACGATATGAGAACCCAATATGCCTCTATACCCGATATAAGGTCAAGAGTTCAACCTATACCCGATATGAGAATGACTTAAGATGATAAAAGCTAAAGTGATGGCCAACCCGACATGGCTACACGATATGGAGTTAGGTGATCAACCATGAACTCGACACGATGTTGTGGTGTTGTCAAAGGATTTATATGGAACTATAATATGATGTTATGTGCACCTTAATTTGAGCACTAATAGGATAGCAATATGGACCATGATACCTGATATGGTAGGACAATCCATTAAAATTGTCTAAGTGATGTATGATGTGTGATTAATATTGAGACATAATGAGTTTAATTCAATTTGATAATGATAAGCTAATAGATCTTAAAGAGGTGAATTAAATAAGATGCAATCAATACCCTAATAAGGATAAGAGAGAGACTTTTACATGTGTGATAAACATGTTGATAAGAATGTATTGATACTCCTAAGATGAGTGGAGTATGAATTAGGGTTTGATTCTAGACATTATGATCTTGAATCCTTAATTGTTAATAAGGGGAAAATCTAACCTTAATGAAGGGAGATGATATGCTTTTACAAACATAATCGGTTAGATGGAGAAATCCTAACCCTAATATTGGGAAGGATGTACTTTCTTATATCGTAGGGTGATGATGTATACAATCCTAACCCTAACCATGGGAAGGATGCATTTCTCTTAAATTGAATAATGATGTTATATGTTAATAAGAATTTTTCATCATAGAGTGCACACTATACCTGAATCATGAAATAATGAGCATAGCAAGATATGAGCTATGACATGCTATATCAATAGACTTAAATAAGTCTTGTAAGCTATGTGGAATGTTTGTATAATGATTATATAGTCTGATATCTTAAAAGATAAGTTGTTTCCTAGTAAGAGGTGATAGGATGTTTAATGAACTATGTGAGCTATGTGAAATACTTGTACAACAAGTAAGATGAATACCTTGGTCAGAGAACCTAGAGGTAATAGTTTCATGTTATAGAGGTAACAATGCTATGTGAAGATCTAAGAGTTTGAATACCCAGATCCAGTGATCGTGATGATGATGATATGAAGGGATGAGAATTCCCAGTGATGTGATAAGGGACTAAGATCTCGAGTGATATACTTTTAAGAATGTTCCAAAGATCTTAAAATTTAGCATATGTTGTAATTCATGTTTGAAAACTTGGTTGATGCTAAAAGAATATTGTAAGGTACCTAATTAAGCAAGTTAAATCTTATCATATAGTACCTTGACCATAGATCCATTCAGTGTCAAAAATTGTTGATGGTGAAATGAGTTTAACTCGGAAGCACATATTTTTTAATATGTGGGGGTGAAGGACAAAGTATATCCAAATGTCTAAATGAAGAATTGGTGTCACACCTTCCTTATTTATCCCGGGATGATGTGAATCTCCTGACCAAATAAGAAATTGATGTGTAAATCCTTTTTCATTCCTAAGTGATTTCGGGATTGAAAAATAAAATCTCTCGGCCAGGAAAGGAATTGATGTTAATCTTCCTTATCCTTACATTATAATCCTAGAAAGCTATGTGGACTTATCCCAAAGAGAGTACATGCTACAGCAGTAACTCTATAATGAAGATGCCGCTATACCCTGGCATGCTAAAAGCATATGACACAAGGTGTCCTGCCAGCAGCTGACACAAGATGTCCTGCTGAATCCTAAGTGGTCTCATACTGACCGAGACAGGTGAGGTCTTGATAGTCAGCTCTGCCATTGACCTTGTATAGTACCGATTTTGACTTACTAGTGGTCAGTTAAAGTATGAAAGGTATATTTCATCTCCTCAGGGCATAAGTGTGACTGTAATATGTAATCAGTCGTGTAGTGTATTTGCTTAAGGATCAAATACAAAAAGACATTGGTTGATGTACATTCCTTTTTATACATCTTAGTTGAATAGATGTTATTCATATTTCTTCATATTCACTTGAATAGTGAATATATGATTTATTTCTCTACGATAAATAGATGCATTGTTTTAAGAGGAATGACTACTCTGTTCTGCTTATAATAGTGATTAATCTTGTTCATTTATACAAAAGAACCTCTGCTCAGTTTTTATATTGCTTAATCTTAATAGTAATATAGTCGGCGGAGAGTTATAGCTCTCGCTGGGACAATTGTCTCACCCTATGGGATCCACAATTTTTAGGTGGACGTGTACGAGGAGGTAGAGACCTTTCTACATAAGGAGAACAACAGTTGGGATAGAGTGATAGCTCAAGTTGATGTATGATCTATCATGTCTTATAGATAGAAGTCATATGTGTTGTCTCTGTACTCTCAGGTCCTTGGGAGATAGTTCTTAGTAGTTTTTACGAATGAATTGAGATTTTGGTTGTTTACCTCGAGATTTTATGTTGCTATTGTACATGTTAAAGAAAAGCAACAAGTACTTGTTATCCTTGAGATGAAACGATGTATGTACGATATGAACCACATGTATATAAAGTTTTAGTTATTTTTGTAAGAATTTCCTGGAAGAGGATCTATGTGCAAAACGGTTTTAATTCTTAGTGATTTTTGTTAATTCTGTTGATTATGGTTATTCCGCGATTATTACTGGTGATGGCTTGATTGGTAATCGGGTCATCACAAAGTTTTGGTATCAGAGCCTAAGGTTTGCTGAGTCTACAAAGACATAGGACTAAGGTGTTGAGTCTTTTCTTATGTCCTTCAGTATGTCTTATAGTGACTTCTTCTTATGCAGAAGATAGAGTAAAGCCTAAAGATGTCTGGAGAACATAAGGAACAAATTATGGAAAGCAATGTTGTTGCACCAGGAGAAGGTGTAAGGGATCAAGAGAGAGAAGAACGACTCTTAAGAATCCTCAGGATGATCTAACTATAATAGAGAACCCTACCTCTAATACCTTCATTGGACTGGTTATGACGGCATTAAGGCATATCGAGGATCATATACAAGCAATACAACCTAGATTACCAGTCCCCAATGATGAAATTTTGGGATCTAGCAGGATTTCTGATCCACATAGTTGTAATAGAGCAGTGGAAAATGTCGGAGGAATTAGGTTATGGCACGGAAACAAAGTTTTCTATAGGTTTAGGCAACCAGGACATTTTATAAAGGACTATCTAGACAAGGACAATGAGGAAGGAATTAAGAAAAGATCTGCCCAAATTTAGGAACAGATGCCTAGTAGTTCCAAAAAGGGGAAATTTTTGGTACCACCAATGCAACAAATGTCCAATACACAAGGGCAGTGGCTACAATAGGGGGCAAAGTACCTAATGTTACACCAGTTAGGACTTCTGAGATAACCCCTACATTGGTAACAAGGCTGACAAGACTAGGGGATGCGTATAGGACATGTTTTGGTTGTGGACAGATTGGGCATGTTAGACCCTCTTGTCCAAGAAGAAGGAATGGAATGACCCAACCACTGAGGCAGAGTCAACAAGACTCTCAAAGGCAATGGCTTAGCAATGGCATGCAAGGACGTAGACAGGCATCCCGAGCAGATCTATCTACATTAAATGATAGAGCACGACGTCAGAATCAGGCAACGATGAGATTCAACGCAATGAATCAGCCTATAATCAATCCACAAACCAAGACAAGTAAGATAAAATTGTGCCATTTTGATATGTCATTTTATAATTTTATCTATTAAGTATGATGAGAACTTACATTCTGCTTAAAATGCTTTATAAGTTCTTTATATCTGTGTGAAAGAGGATGAGGTGTGGAAATGATATCTGGAGAAAATTCAGGGATGCTAAGTCCTATATTTTGATATTATGGAAAGTAAGATATATGATATTAAAACAAGGTGCATACTACCTAATCTCAGTACTTGTATACCCTGGCCAGGTATTCAATTATTGAAGATAATGTAAGTATGGAACTCTTAGATTGTTATCTTTTTTATTACTTTGATCATGTAGTCATTTTGAGACAATCTAGTGAGCATAACAAAACTAGAAATATGGCATGGATATTTTTATCACATCCTAAGTGTAATGAAATGGAATATGAAATGATCTCAGATCAATTTGTGTGTATGAGGAAGTAAAAATTATAATCCTCAGGATAAGAGAAAAGGAACAAGGGAGATGATACCTATTCGATAAAGACTGTGTGAATAGTAAAAATCTTTTCTATAAATGTGAAAATGAGAAATGTGATAAAATTAGAAAATATTCATGAACATGTTAGGCAATAACAAGGGAAGGAGTAATGATACATAATCATCCTTAAAATTCCTATGCTTATGGCAAGGAACCTAGGATGAAACAAGAGTAAATGACTCTTGAATAGATGAAAGCTTATGTTATAATTAGAGGGGATGATAATCTCTTCTCTTTGATAAACAACCCTGGGTGATAATGGGGTGATGAGAGGAATGTGTTTCCATATGTTCTTTCCTTATAGGAACATGATAATTAAGTAAGTTTTATGACACTTGATGTGCATGAGTTGGAAGTGTTCTTTTAATGGATACTTAGAAGAGTATTAGTTCATCCTGGATTCGGGTTCCAAGATAAAGTTATATATGATAAGTAATATTCCAAAATAAAAGAAATATCCCTTTATATGTTTTTGGTAAATATAATAATAGGGAAAGGGATATGATGAAGATGTGATGTGCTTTTGGTACATATAATGGATACTAAGGTAACGAATCCTAGTATCCCAGAACTTTCAATGATATGAGAAAATAAGAACATGACTCCTGATAAGATGAATCATATTCGGTTACTTAGAAGGGCCGTCTTTGAGATAATTATAGTATGGATATCATATGCTAGGGGTTTATGGTCTGCATAAACATAACATCATTAAGGACGTATCAATTGAAGGAACACGTGTAGGATCATTTTGGGGAAAAGCTTATCATGCTAAAAATAATTCTTTAGAATGTCCCTATCTAGATCTGTTGAGGAAGTTCATACATGACATCTAGAAATACCTTTGAGATAAGTTCTTTTTGATAAGTATCCTCTTGTTATGATAAAAGAATAAAACAACTAAGATAAGTAATAATGAAGTTAGTGTTATATCAGTAGATTAGAATAGCACAACAAAAGTATGATAAGACTTGTAGTCCCGAATGAATGATAGAATAAAACTTTAAATCCTTCCTTAGAAGAGGAATGCTAGAATAAGTAAGGAATATGGAAGAATCCTAAGGATTTAGAATCTTATTACATAAGAATATGTAAGTAGATAAAATGATAAATCAATAAGGATTGATACTTGAATCATTCGAAGTATGAATAATACTTCTCTAACTTAGAAAGTTTTACCTAACACCGAATGGATACTATTATCCTTAATGGAAAGGATAATTGAGTATGTATCTGAGGAAGAACTTTGTACTGGTCCAAGTTCAATGAAATGAGATGCTATGTGGAGACTTGATGATATAATGTATGAATAATGATTGTCTTCCTTCATCCGGGATTTCGGGGACGAAATGCTTGTTAGGGGTTTATAATTGTAACACCCTTAACCTGGGTTATGGCTTAACCCTAGAAGTTTTGATTAAACAAGATAATTATAAACTTGTTCTAATCCTTTGAAAAATAATTAAGACTCTTTGAGAAGTTTATTTCCAAGTTTAAGCTAATTTGCAAACTATGTGTGCATTATACGACAATCTAAGTGAAAAGTGCAATTTGCCCAAGATGAGGAGCTACATTGCAAAATGTTACATGTTGAATGTGTCCTAAGTGTTTTAATATAATAAGAGAGAGAATTATGCTAAGTGGTGGCTTGAGGAAAACCTAAACTTCAAGTATTAAGCTTGTTTAAACAATACTAGTGCCTTTTCCACTAATTTTGATACAAATTGTAATTTATCTAAAATATAGGGTCGATATGCAAATTATCACCTCTAGTGTGTCCCTACTCCCTTTAGGTGTCATTTAGAGGAGATAGAAAGAAGGGGGCACCATAATTGAACCACTTTTAAGGGATGGTACTCTTAGTGATGAAAAGGCCAAGAAAGAAATGAAGGAGAAGCCCTTACTTGAGCTATATCAAGTTGTAGACTTAGAATGGAATCCCTATCGGCCAAGGGGCCATGAAGAGGGTCTCCTATCCATTTTTATGAGTCTTAAGTTTGGCCCATGATGGGCAAGGCACTTCAAAGAAGAGATAAGCATCGATTTACAACTTGTAATGGAAAAGATGGAATTGAATATAATAATATCGTGAGTGGAAGAAGACTTGCCTTTGAAGCTAACTCAAGAGTCAACCCTTATCCTCTACATTATCCTTGAACTTTTTTTTTGCATGGCAAGAAAAATAATGGGATGCATGCAAATATATGTGTCGACTATGCATGGCTAGGTGGCACTTAGTAGCCTAAGCTAATGACACCTCTTACACTCTTTTCCATAAACCTCTAGTATAAACACCTTGCCCTTCACTTGTTAGTAAGATTTTTGAATCTTGTTAGTAACCTTCCCTCTTGTATCATGCATACCCTTTTATATTGTGCATAGTGAGGAGAGTTGAGTGATAAGAGCTTGATATCGGCCAAGGAAAAGAGATATCGGCCAAATAGGTCATAGAAGGTGATATCGCCTATTGGGATTGGAGATATCATGTAAAAGCTAAGGAGCTCAAGTCTTAGATTGTTGAGAGGTTCATCTTCAACCTTGGAACGTGAGGAGTTGAAGCTTGAAGCTTGGAAGTTGTTCATAAGGTGGGTTATATAACTTGAATCCATCTATATTATTATCTTTTCTTCAATATTGTTCAACTTGTTGATTTCTTTCAAAATCAGATTTCCTTTGATCAATTGAAATATCTATGAGTTCCAAATAAGTAGTTAGGACTGTTATCCATGGTTTTGAATAAATAGATAAGGACCTTGAGGTTGATGATGATGACAACATCATTGAACAAACCGATATGGGTTGAAGACTCTTGAAACCCGATATGGAACCCACTATAGAGCCTTACCCGATATGAAGGTAGGTCATATTTTATAAAGCAGGTCTTATGAACTATATGGAAGATACCTATCCATATTTTATATTTGATACAAGGTAAGAGTAATACCCTATGCATGATAGGAGAACAAGCATGTACTCTAACCCGATATAGTAAACCCTAGAGGATGAGAAATCTAATATGTTGATGTAAACCCACTACAAGTATGACATAGTGAGAAGTGAATATTTCATGGGCAATATGAGTAAGTATTTATACACCCCTTGAGCAAGATATAGGGCCATATGCTCACCTTATGCACGGTATCATGTTAGGTCTATATCCTAGCCCGACATGAGTTGAAAACCCTAGATGGTAATGAGAAATCCAATATGAAACTCAAAATGAAAAGTAACCCGATATAGTGGTGAGTGATATTTTATATTTGATAAGAGACATGTCTTGTAAATGAGATGGGATTTACCTACTAGCACCTTATACACGATACAAAGGTAAAGCAATACCTTTGCATGATATGAGCAAACCTTAGATGAAGACATGGGAACTTGATATGTTTTGGAATCTATACTCCTTTGAAAACTCGATATACCCCATTACTTTGTGATGGGTAGAAGAACAAATTAGAATCCATCTTGTCATGTACTTATAAGAAAAGAACTGAACCTTAAAAAGATTATGAGTTCAAGGTTCTATCTATTCAAGTAAACTGATATGGTGAATCCATGAGGAAAATTGATATGATGTTCAAAGGTGTACCCCGATATGATACCTAAGATAGGTAAACCGATATGATAGTCAACATGGGATCACGATATAGCAACCAAATGTGGGGACACGATATGGTAAACTCAAGATGGAAACCAATATGGGAATCCAAGACAGAAAACTGATATGGAAGTTGAGATGGAAACTTGATATAACAATTCAAGGTAGAAAATCAATATAATATTATTATATATTATCTTAAATGATACATGGTAGAGCCACAAAGACATGCCCAATATGGTGTACTCTTGTACATGATATGAGAACCCAATATGCCTCTATACCCGATATAAGGTTAAGAGTTCAACCTATACCTGATATGAGAATGACTTAAGATGATAAAAGCTAAAGTGATGGCCTACCCGACATGGCTACACGATATGGAGTTAGGTGATAAACCCTAAACCCGACATGATGTTGTGGTATTGTCAAAGGATTTATATGGAACTATAATATGATGTTATGTGCACCTTTTTTTTTTGATACCATTGCAAATGCATTATTTATAGCAAGTCCGGAAAGAATCACTACTTAGAATATTGAAGATAGAAAAAGGTTCTAATATAGATTTGGCTCCAAGTCCATAATCCACCGAAAGAAAGAAAAAAGCACGCCAATAAGGTCAAGGACCCAAACATAGCTCCAAGTCGACACCGCCTTCAGGGACCCAAACGGAGCTCCAAGTCGACATCGCCTTCCTCCTGTAGCTTCTCCTCCTGCTGCCGCTGCTCCTCTGGTGAAGGGGATGCTGGTGCCAACCTCAGTGTCAGATCATGCACTCTGTCCTCCTGGTCTGGGTTTGTCATCCTCTGTTCAAACAAGATAGGCGGCACCGACGGCCGTCTCTCCGGTGGCAATAGTACCGGCGGCAGCACTGGTCGGTGCATAACAAAATGCGAGGCCATGGAACTATTCGGGTAGTAGTTTAAAGACCTGGCCGCTGTAGCACTACCGTTTTGGCTGGAGGCAAGCAGTTGGCATTGGATAGCATCACGTTCTCGCTGGCCCCCATGATTTGTTGTTACGGTTTTGTTAAGAAATAGGTTATTCCTTGTTTAAGATGCTGACACATGTTAAGTGAGTAAAATTCGGATCATACCATTCAATGGGCAGAGACACGTGTAAATGAATCACAAAAGGAGAAGCCTACTCATGAGAGAAACTGTAACAGCAAATCCAAACTCTCTCACTGGAGGTGCCAGCGTATGTGTCCCCCTAGAGCCTGCCCATCCTTAAATCTCATGGGGCAATTTGGACATGGGAAAGGGTCATTCGGGTTGGGTTGTGCTATCAGTCCATTCACAATTAGTAGTTCCTCCATTTGGGGTGGCCCATGATACTCTTGGTTGATGTTTTCACCTGCGTCGTCTCCATCTATATGTTCATTCCGGTTCCATGCCGTTGCGGGGTTGAAGTGTGGGAGGTTGTTGTTGTGGCCTCAGTGGGGAGGGCTTCCCTCGCCTCCGCCTCCGGCTGTTGCTGCCGCCATGAAGGATCGAGTGAAGTGAACAGGGCGACGCGTGCAGTCATGGGGCTTGCGGCCACCAACGACAGGTGCAGTGTGACGGAGCGGCTATTATGTGCACCTTTAAGCACAAATAGGATAGCAATATGGACCATGATACCTGATATGGTAGGCATGCTCCAATCCATTAAAATTGTCTAAGTGATATATGATGTGGGATTAATATTGAAACATAATGAGTTTAATTAAATTTGATAATGATAAGCCAATAGATCTTAAAGAGCTGAATTAAATAAGATGTAATAAATACCCTAATAAGGATAAGAGAGAGACATTTACATATGTGATAAATATGTTGATAAGAATGTATTGATACTCCTAAGATGAGTGGAGTATGAATTAGGGTTTGATTCTAGACATTATGATCTTGAATCCTTAATTGTTAATAAGGGGAAAATCTAACCTTAATGAAGGGAGATGATATGCTTTTACAAACATAATCGGTTAGATGAAGAAAATTTAACCCTAATAATGGGAAGGATGTACTTTCTTATATCACAGGGTGATGATGTATACAATCCTAACCCTAACCATGGGAAGGATGCATTTATCTTAAATTAAATAATGATGTTATATGTTAATAAGAATTGTTCATCATAGAGTGCACACTATACCTGAATCATGAAATAATGAGCATAGCAAGATATGAGCTATGACATGCTATATCAATAGACTTAAATAAGTTTTGTAAGTTGTGTGGAATGTTTGTATAATGATTATATAGATTGATATCTTCAAAGATAAGTTGTTTCCTAGTAAGAGGTGACAAGATGTTTAATGAACTATGCGAGCTATGTGAAATACTTGTACAACAAGTAAGATGAATACCTTGGTCAGAGAACCTAGAGGTAATAGTTACCTGTTACAGAGGTAACAATGTTGTGTGAAGATCTAAGGGTTTGAATACTTAGATCCAGTGATCATGATGATGATGATATGAAGGGATGAGAATTCCCAGTGATGTGATAAGGGATTGAGATCCCAAGTGATATACTTTCAAGAATGTTCCAAAGATCTTAAAATTTAACATATGTTGTAATTCATGTTTGAAAACTTGGCTGATGCTAAAAGAATGTTGTAAGGTACCTAATTAAGCAAGTTAAATCTTATCATGTAGTGCCCTGACCATAGATCCATTCAGTGTCAGAAATTGCTGATGGTGAAATGAGTTTAACTCAGAAGCACATATTTTTGAATATGCGGGGGTGAAGGACGAAGTATATCCAAACATCCAAATGAAGAATTGGTGTCACACCTTCCTTATTTATCCCGAGATGATGTGAATCTCCTGACCAAATAAGAAATTAATGTGTAAATCCTTCTTCATTCCTAAGTGATATTGGGATTGAAAAATAAAATCTCCCGACCAGGAAAGAAATTGATGTTAATCTTCCTTATCCTTACATTATAATCTGGGAAAGCTATGTGGACTTCTCCTGAAGAGAGTACATGCTACGACAGTAACTCTATAGCGAAGATGCATCTATACCCCAGCATGCTAAAAGCAGATGACACAAGATGTCCTGCCAACAGTTGACACAAGATGTCTTGTTGAATCCTAAGTGGTCTCGTACTGATCGAGACATGTGAGGTCTTGACAGCCGGCTTTGCCATTGACCTTGTATGGTACCGATTTTGACTTACTAGTGGTCGGTTGGAGTATGAAAGGTATATTTCATCTCCTCATGGCATAAGTGTGACTGTAATATGTAATCAGTCGTGTAGTGTATTTTCTTAAGGATCAAATACAAAAAGACATTGGTTGATGTACACTCCTTTTTATACATCTTAGTTGAATAGATGTTATTCTTATTTCTTCATATTCCCTTGAATAGTGAATAGATGATTTATTTCTCTACCACAAATAGATGCATTATTTTAAGAAGAATGACTACTCTGTTCTGCTTATAATAGTGATTAATCCTGCTCATTTATACAAAAGAACATCTGCTCAGTTTTTATATTTCTTAATATTGATAATAATATAGTCGGTGGAGAGTTATATCTCTCGCTGGGACAATTGTCTCACCCCTTGAGATCCACAATTTTTAGGTGGATGTGTACGAGGAGTTAGAGACCTTTCTGTAGAAGGAGAGCAACAACCGGGACAGAGTGATAGCTCAGGTTGATGTACGGTCTGTCATGTCTTATAGATAGAAGTCCTATGTGTCGTCTTTGTACTCTCAGGTCATTGGGAGATAGTTCTTAGTGGTTTTTACGAACGACTTGAGATTTTAGTTGTTTACCTCGAGATTTTATGTTGCTATTGTACATGTTAAAGAAAAGCAACATGTACTTGTTATCCTCGAGATGAAACAGTACAATTTATATACGATATGAACCACATGTATATAAAGTTTTGGTTCTTTTTGTAAGAATTTCCTGAAAGAGGATCTATGTGCAAAACGGTTTTAATTCTTAGTGATTTTTGTTAATTCTATTGATTATGGTTACTCTGCGATTATTACTAGTGATGGCTTGATTGGTAATCGGGTCGTCACTAGAACAGTAACACTAAGTAGAAGAATGGGAGAAAGTAGGGGGAGAACAAGAATAATGATCGGGAAATAGAGAAAAGTGAATAAGAGCATGTGAAAAGAAACTATCGAAAGGAGATTAGGATGAATGAGGAGGAGAAATGGAGAATGGGATGAGAAATAAAATGAGGTTGAGGAGGAGCACAATATCATTGAGGAGGAGGAGGAGATAGCAAAAATCTAGTAAGTGCATGAGAAAAGGAAATGTCAAAAAAAGAATAGAATGAAGGAGGAGTAACGGAGAATAAGATGAAAAAGAGAATGAGTTCGAGGAGGAGAACAGTAGCACTGAGTAGGAGAACATGAACAAATATGGGGAGAACATGATCAACGATTGGGAGATAGAGAAAAGTGAATAAGACTAGGAGAAAATGAACTATTGAATGGAGAACAGGATGAAAGAGGAGGAGAAAGAGAGAACGGGATGAGAAATAGAATGAGGATGAGGAGGAGAACAATAACATTGAGGATGAGGAGATAGTTAAAAGCTAATAAGTGCATAAGAAAAAGACATGTCAAAAGGAGAAGAAGATGAAGGAAGAGTAAGGGAGAACGAGATGAGAAAGAGAACGAGTTTGAGGAGGAGAACAATAGCATTGAGTAGGAGAATAGGAACATAAAGGAGGAGAATATGATCAATTATTGGGAGATAGAGAAAAGTGAATAAGTGCGAGATAAAATGAACTATCAAAAGGAGAATAGGATGAAGGAGGAGGAAAAAGGGAGAACATGATTAGAAATAGAATGAGGTTGAGGAGGAGAATAGTAGCATTGAGGAGGAGGAGATAGAGAAAAGCTAATAAGAGTAGGAGAAAAGGAATTGTCGAAAGGACAACATGATAAAGGATGAGGAGTAAGGGAGAACAGGATGAGAAAGAGAACGAGTTCGAGGAGGAGAATAGTAGCACTAAGTAGGAGAATGGGAAAAAGTATGGGGGGACATGATGAACAATCAGGAAATAGAAAAAAGAAAATAAGACCAGAAGAAAATAAACTATCAAAAGGAGAACAAAATGAAGGAGGTGGAGAAAGGGAGAATGGGATAAGAAATCGAATGAGGTTGAGGAGGGAAACAATATCATTGAGGAGGAGGAGATAGAGAAAAGTTGATAAGAGCATGAGAAAAGGAACTATCAAAAGGAGAACAGTATGAAGGAGGGAGAGGAGGAGTAAGGGAGAATGGGATGAAAAAGAGAATGAGTTTGAGGAGGAGAAAAGTAGCACTGAATATGAGAACAAAAACAAGTAGGGGGGGAACATGATCAACGATCGGGAGATAGAAAAAAGTGAATAAGAGCATGATAAAATAAACTATTGAAAAGAGAATAGGATGAAAGAGAAGGAGAATGGGATGATAAATAGAATGAGGTTGAGGAGAAGAATGGTAGCATTGAGGAGGAGGAGATAGAGAAAAGCTAATAAGAGTAGGAGAAAAGGAATTGTCGAAAGGAGAACAAGATGAAGGAGGAGTAAGGGAGAACGGGATGAGAAAGACGAGTTTGAAGAGGAGAATAGTAACGCTGAGTAGGAGAATGAGAACAAGTAGGGGGAGAATAAGAACAATGATCGAAAAATAGAGAAAAGTGAATAAGAGCATGAAAAAAGGAACTATCGAAAGGAGATTAGGATGAAGGAGGAGAAAGGGAGAGCGAGATGAGAAATAGAATGAGGTTGAGGAGGAGCACACTACCAGTTTAGAGGAGGAGATAGAGAAAAGCTAATAAGAGCAAGAGAAAAGAAACTGATGAAAGGAGAATATGATGGAGGAGGAGGAGTAAGGGAGAACATGAACGATGAGGATAATATAGGCATTGAGTAGGAGAATGGGAACAAGTTGGGGGAGATCAAGATCAATGATCGGGAGATAGGGAATATCATGTAAGGAGGTGAGAAAAAAGAAAATACTAGTATTATGAAATCCAATCGTGCAATTTTGAATACATGTAGGTGTCAGAAGTGTCAGAAAATACTACAAAAGAATATGACATTTTTCTTACTTATACATGTCTATGTTGATTGTGTATCCTATGCCATTTTTAAATCATAACAAAAAAGAATGTTTTCTACCTTATTATTTTATGTTAGTTCTTCCAGTTCAACGGTTACTTATAAATGGCTATACAAAACAAAGTATTACGGACCGATCAAACGACCGATATAAACTCAGTTACAACACTAGGTGATTCACTTCCTTCCTTTTCTACTTGATTTTTTCAAGCATAAGCTTGCCTTCTTAATTTCTTCTCGCAATCTCCAAGCACTTCTTCATGTTCATCTTTTCTAGCCTCCTCCAAGCACCAACTTGCTACGGAATCCCCAAATCACTAGTTTTTGAAATAGGAGTTTCAATAGCAGTAAATCACCAACCGTGATTCTTTCAAAAAATCTTCTTATTCATTTCATTTTTCTTTATTTTTAGATGGAAAGCATATTCCAACATAGGATGAGGACATCCTTTGTCGTCAACCTGAACAACAGAACGAACCAGATGGTCAAAATCAAAGACGTCAAGAAGCATATGAAAAAAGAAGGTTTTTATGGACTCCTATAGATTAAGATGAATAATCTCTCTATATAGGTTCTCTGCTTCTTAGTAACCGACCTTGATCCAGAGAGTATGTGTTGGCCAATCCTCAACAATGAAGATGACGGAAAACAACGTCCACTAAGTTTAAGGCATCCCTGCAGGTTTCATAATGCTCGATATGAAAAAAAAGACCAAGATTCCAACACAAAAGTTACCGATTTGACTACAAGGATGAAGATAAAACCTAACAGGCTCCACTTCATTGATATTAAAGATTTAGTTGTCAATATATTTGAGTTAAGCAATCCTAAAGATATAGCCAAACTATATATTGTATATGTAATAGGATGTGTTCTTACGTAAGCTACGATACCCATTGATGTTTACCACCTCAAATACTTGTATGAGTTTGATGGAATACAGAACCTGAACTGGGCAGGTTACATGTTGATGTATTTGAAGACTCATCTGGTGACCTAAAAAAAACAATTTCATCAGAAGGCTGTCTGGAGATTTGCACCTTCTAATGGTATGTGATGATTTTTAAAACATACTTCAATTGACTTTAATATTGTCATTTGTACTCAGTAAGAAGACTCTTTTGTTCTTCCTTTTAGGTGCATTACTTAGATTTAGCTTTCGGCGGGGCCAATTTTCTCTACCACACACATGCAAATATATGGATTTTTGTACCAAATCCTGAAGAAATTATTAAAGGAAAGTAACCTGCTCTTGAACATCATAAGGATGCCTTTGAACACATGCTCATCAAAATAAAGATATAGAAGGTGGTGAAGACGGTGTTGCTTGTAAATAAATAGAGGAAAGGATTCATGAGGTAACTTTTCCCCCTTCACCCGTTTCTGAAACCATAGTATATTTTACCTTCTAATAGTTGTAAACAACAGTTGTGCATGTAATAAAGATATACGACATCATTGTAAATTATTTCTTGAATAAGATGAATGAGGCTATATGTGAACTTGAAGAACTTCAACGACAACCTTAGGGTTTAATTGAACATTCTCTAGTTGTTGAGGATGACATGAAAATTTCTGAGACATTCCAAACCCTGAAAATAAGAAGGAAGAAGATGAAATTGTCTAAGAATCTCATTCCAACTTTGAAAAAATTAGTAGATTATATCCTTGACGTAAGCATGGTTGATGTCCTTCAAATTGTGAAGGATGTAAAATTAACTACTGTGAAAGTAGAAAGAGAAGATATCAAGATAATGAGGGTCACTTTTGGTAAGAGTGGTTGTGAGGACTGTAAGGACAAAGAAGGTTGAGAAGAGGAAGTAGGAAGAAAGCAGAACATTAATTTTAGTAAGCCAAACAAGTTTATCGATAAAACAAGTTGAGTGTGTATTGTTGATGTACATAAAGTTAATGTAGATGAATGTGTTGCATCATTTCAGAAAAAGGCTATAACAGATAAAAAGAAAAAGCACTCAAAAGTGCCACATTAGAGGAGGAAGGAGATGGTGAAGAGAAAGGAGGAGGAGGATAGGATTAGAGAAAAGCAAGACATGAGAAGGGAGGGGAGATAACAATCGAGGAGTAGGAGAAGAGTAAGGAGGAGGACATGAAGAAATAGGGGGAGGACAAGAACATAGAGGAGGATAGGAGTAGGGAGGGGGAGACAACGGTCGAGGAGAAAGAGAAGAGCAAGGGGGAGGATAGTAGCGAGGAGGAGGAGGACAGAACAACCACAGGGAGGATAGGAACATAGAGGAGGAGGACATGAGAAGGGAGGGGGAGATAATGATCAAGTAGCAGGAGAAGAGTAAGGAGGAGGAAAAAAATAGATAGGGGGGAGGACGAGAATGGTTTCTCCAGATAAGAAGAAGGTGGAAGAGCAGATCTTTAGATGATGATGTTAAGCCCCATATCATCCACCAAAGCACACAGAAGATCATGCAGAAGAATATCACAACTCAAGGAGTAGGGAAGTTTGAAATCCAACAAAGTGCGAGGGTCAAAGATCAGCAACCGTCTAGGACAAATGTCGATCCACCCATTAAGAGAAATTCATGTACTGATATTGGTGAAATTATTATCTTAGTACCTAAAAATCCAAGGACATCATCCTTAACATGCAAAGATCCTAACCCCTCGAACAAGAATGGAGACCTCAATGTCAAAGAGGTTGTGAAGAGTGTTTGTGATTTTGCATTGAACATAATTTTGAACACGTCTCTCATCCTATATGATGATGGAATGATTAAACTACACAGAAATGATCTAGACACTCTCATACCAAGAGAATGGTTGGTAGATAATATAATTGAACCATTCAGACATGCAATCAACATATAAAAAGTGAAGACTAACTCAGGCAAAGTAAAGTGTGTTTGCCTCCCATTCAACATAATTGTAAGTTATCCCTTGTTCAATTTTACAAACACTTATGCATTTATTTTCCTAAATGTTGGTTTCGTCATTTCATATTTGTAAAAAAGTTGTCAAGCATACTTGAAGAATCATGATTACAAAAATAACCACAAGGTTGAGGCAGAATTCAAATTAATGGAAGATGTCTTCCTATATGATTATTTTAAGGAGGAAAACATTGAATATTGTGAATGTGATTACGTAAGTATTAATATAGAATATGTATTATTATGCTAGTATTAATATAGCATATTCGAGTCCATTGTTCCTTTGGTCATTTTTGTTGTTTATTTTCTCTGATCATTGTTCCCTTTCCTGCTATCATTATTCCTTTACTCATCCTCCTTGTTCCTTTTATTGGCCTGCAATATTTCTTCCCGTTTGGAAGTAGGGATCATTTCTACATGATCGTTATCGATTTTTCACAACAACAAAAAAAGGTTCTTCGACTGGATATCATGCCAAGTGAAGCTTCATACAAATTTGATAAAAAACTGTTAGCAGACCATTCAAAGAAAGTCGTAACTCCCTTCATGGAAGTTACAAGAGTGGTAGCAGACTGGGAGAAATGGGGTTTGTAGCAAGCATCAGTTCCTGAGTAGCCAGATCATTTCAATTACGGATCGTTTTATATTCTATTCATGCAACGTTGGACAAATCTCGAAGGAGAACTTTGAGCTGTGGACCCCAAATTACTTTTCATCTCTTTGAAGGTCTTCGGTAGCAAAACCCCTTCTATCCATCGATAACAAAGTCATAGATGACGTGGTAAAGCATGTTTTTAACTGTAATAAAGTAGAACAACAAGGCAAATGTACTTGCCCTCTCTTGGAGCTAATGACATACATTATTGACTAATAAAAAAAATGTATTATCATTACAACATTTCACGTGTTTGTGAAAAATTGGAATACATAAGATTCATGTTCCTCTTCTCCTCATCCTTGCTACTATACTTAGTCTACTTGTTCCTATTCTCATCTTCTATTACTCCCCATGCAAGTAACTAAGTGTTTGAGAAGTGGAACAAGGACGACGAGGACAGGAACAACGATTGGTAAAAAGGCTCTAATGGGGGGAGTAAAGGACCAAAATTTTGAATCCAACAAACGTGTCATAGTTAATTCAAAAAGTACAATTCTACAACATGAACAAGAATGGGTGGTAAAGGAACAATGTGTTGGAGAAAAGGATAAAATTGGGGGAGTAACGGATGTCGGGCAAGTAGTCATCGTCCATGTTGAATGGATACAAGGCAGCACGACAACGCAGACCACCATGGAAGTAACGGATGTTAGACAAGTAGCCATCATACTTGTTGAACAGATGCAAGGCAGCACGACAACACAGACCGCCATGCTAGTAATGGATGCCAGACAAGTAGTCATCATCCTTGTTAAAGGGTAAGAAATCATATCAAGATCAGAGGAGCAAGCATTTGCATCGCCTGGCTGGGAAGGGTTGGAGTCCACACCCCAAAAGAATAGTTGGGGTTGGTTTCCATCACCCTTATGATTTCTCATTAGGTTTGGAAGGATTGGAAAAGATTTGAGCTACAATGATGCACAAATGAAATCTTCCATGGCTACTGATCTCAAAATCAACCACTATGGGAGGAGAGTTGGTTGTGGCAGATTGGTAGGTAACGTTGTCATGCTCTGAGTTGGTATTGGTACCACCATTGGCCTTAATTATAGCCAGTCTATAATGAGTCGGACCTGATAATGGGCCCACTCAATGGTACAAACAATGAGACATGAAGTATTTAAGCAGCAGAAAACATAACTATTTACAAAGTTACAAAATGTTTACATGTACATAACTTTCCCACCCTAAGGGTGGTACATAAAATGAAAAGGTAAATTTTATATACATAAAAGCCCATATGCATAGGGTAGCAAGGCTATCTCAAACTATCTTTACGTTTACCAATGAGTTCGCGGTCATCCTGAGTCTCTGTTCTACAAAGCACCTACACCTGGGTGGAGGGAACACCCAGAAAAAAAATGGGGAAACAAGGTATGAATCAGCAAAAGATGAGTATGTACATTAGAAGATTAACTAGGCATCAATTATTTCAAAAGTAAAGTAAGATGTTCCCATAAAAAGGGGGGGCATTAAAGCTAGGTAAGTTTCAATGAAGAGTAATAAGAGAAGGAATTCAAACAAGAATGTGGCAATATAATTAAATAATTGAGAGAACACATCTTGCCATTAACATCCACAATATCACAACAATCATAATCATTCACATGCAAATTTATTTAGACTAAATAGCTAAAGTATGACCAAGACACCACTGGATTTTTGGTATAAACAAATGAGTGGAATGGCACACCCTGGGTGGAAATAGTGCGCCCTATATAAAGATAGGTGGAAATAGCCCACCCTGGGCAGAAATAGCATGCCCTAATGGTTGTGCTCATGCACCATACAATAGATATCTAGATAAATTATCAACATGCATAAATAGAGTGGCAAGACAATTTTCATTCACCATTCACATTTCCAAGAATAATAACAAATCAATTGGGGTCATTGACCCAATTCAACATGATAACAATAATTTCATAAGAATAACAATAAGTCACAATGAAGAGGATATGACATTAACAAGTGGAAATAAGAACAAGTAACCCAACAGCTGCCACATTGTGGGAATGATTATTCATATAAATTCCCATTCATAAATAGGGAGGAGTACATACTTGATCTTCACAACTAAAGGTCAACTCATTAAGTATACTTGGTCCCCTTAGTCGAGTAGTCATCCTAGGAACACATTATATACATTAGTAAAACTAAAGTGAACAAGTGTGTACATCCCTACTTTAGATTTTCATATTGTTCTTACTGTTACCCACAACACCTAATGCCACTTTAAGGTTGTTAATATTATTAAATTAGCACATGGTTCATCATATATCTATTTTAGTTCTAATATTCATCTTTAGTCTTATAGGTCTATGTATGTCTATATTACATATATGTGTGTAGTGATTTGCATTCTTCCAATGCAAGTTTTTGTAATGACATTCTCTTTCTTTATATCATATAGTTTAGTTTGGTCGACTATGTCAAGATATGCAATACATAGAGTGATATTGGTTCAAAGTTCCCTTATGGTATAGATCTATGATTCATTACGACATAACCTTCTATGTACTGGTCATTAGCTCATACTTAGATTTTGATATGAAAGTCAATATAAAATATTCCAAATCCTTATTTGAACTAAAGCCAACTCATTTGTGATCCAGACTCACATGTCATCTAAAGTTTATTCTTGTCAAATTATGGAGTCACCCACATATTTGAGTGTATGTTCTTTCTATTTTATGCCCTTTATTTCAAGGAAATTACGTGTGATATGACTTCTGAAAATATCTAGATCATGATTTATCCATTTATCAGTACATATATGTATGTATGTATGTATGTATGTATGTTTGATCAAATATGTATGCATGTATATTACTACTAATCTGGAAAAGCCTTTAGACTAGAGTTTATCTAAGTTGTCACTATAACCAAGTTTATATAATACATGTTTTGATTTGTAACCTTATGTCAATGTGATTCGTTAGGATTTTCGTTTCCTTGGTTGATAACTTAAGTATATATGTATGAAACCATGTATATGCAAGTACAAATTATCTTACCTAAGACCATTTTCTAATTAATTTTCTTTGATTAAAGTGGCTTTCATTTCACACTTCCTGGATTCAATATGGACAAGGTCTTTGTGGTTCATATGCTCGAGGGGATCATATGGATCTTCATGGTCGTAAAGGTTGTTACGCTAGTTGCATCTTGTTGTCATGCTTCTAAAGGTGATACACTATCGTATGATTGCCACTATCACTACTGGAAGCCATGGTAGCAAGTCATGGATGCTGCTAGAGTTGGGGCATAGTCTAGGAAGCATAACATAGTTGTAGGAGAAAGGTTATCACAGGAAACCATAGGGAGATTTATGCAAGAGAGACAGGAGAAGGGTGCTCTGTTACATATGACCAGTAGGTCCATCGATGACTATCATAGCTGATGGCGAGAACTTGGTTGTGGCGGGTTGTGAAGCCAAGATGATGGAGGAGGTGGTGACTAGGATTATGTAGCACATGGTGAGAAGAGGGATGAGAAAAAGTGAAGCAATGTAGGAGCACTCGATAGTTATTAAGTTCCATGAGTTGCAGGCTATGACTTTCATGGTGATGGTGTCTCAAGTCTATCAACATCATCCATGTGAACTGGTAGTCACCAGGACTCTATCCCGAAGAAGCACCTCAGGCCAAGCTGTCGAGGTTGGGTTAGAAAGCAAAGGAGGGGTGCATCACTAATATGGTAGGGTTGAAAGTCATGGTTGACAAGATCAATCTCTATCTCAGATTGGTCATTGTTGTGGTAGGTTTGAATCCTTCGTTGTCAAGGGATGTCTAGTATTCCATGATTTTTGGTGATCATGTACGGAGGCTATACCATTTTGGACCTCTCTTACCCAGTTCTATCAACCCAGAGAGTCGTCTGCAGCAACCACTATGGCTAGGAGAAGAAACAATGTTGTGGGAGATGTGGTTCCAATGGTAGGTCATTGTGGATAGGGAGGGATGATGAGGTTGTAGCATTGAGAAGGAAGGCCACATTGACAGTGGTTGTGGTGATGGAGCAAGGGTCTGATCTTGCTCATTGTCTGAGCCTCTGTCTGTCAGATCAATGGAGGGGGACACTCCTCTCAACATTGGCAGTAGCATGCATCAACGGTGAAGGAAGACAACTAGGGTTTTTAAGAAGGAAGGGAGAGGGAAAGAAATAGAGAAGAAGGAAATAAGGACTATGTGATGGGGAGGAAAGGATGTGACAAATAAACTGAACAAAGCAGCCGTCGGGTTCCCTACTTTCGTGACTTTCCGTTACAGCACAAGATGCACAACCAGAGGAGAAAGTAACGCAAGGACGGTGTTACAACATGTATCAATTGACCAACTAATGGATTATATTAATTATAACTAGGTAAATTATGTCATTTGTTTCTAGATTAAAGTGGGGGAGCAAGCGTTACCCAAGGAATGTGAAATTTCATAGATTGGCTAATTGGACTATGGGGAAACCAAATTTGGAGTCAAAGTTTACCATTGGACATTCATTTGTGTACTATTTTCCACTTACATGTTATGGATGCATTTTATATATTTATTTCTCCCATTCTATCAATTTGGATGCAATGTTATGTATCATCTCATTTTATTTCATCAAGTGTACATATAAAGATCCTAAATCACCAATTAGATGCAACAACCATTAATCAGTATCTTTTTACATCTGACCCTATTAATAATTTATTTGGTTATTTTATTCTAGAATTTCCAATATGAATATTGTTCATATATATATATATATATATATATATTTATATATATGACATTATTTGACTCTAACTCTTCCTAATTTAATCAATGACTTAATAATATTCCACCTAGAAATGGCCCAATAGAGGGAGGGTTAGAATATATAACTCTAATCAGGTATGTTACACAGTCGGTGATTCCCTTGAAGTCAAGGCTTCACAAGTTGACCTCCATGCAATGTTTAATTTAGGGTTTCACAAGCTCACCTTCCCTTGAGCAGCAATAGTGGTCAAAAGGTATTGGTTCACCTTTCTACGCCTACATGTGAGCAACAGGAATAAGTGCACATGTGAGTAAGTGTTTCTGGCCACTGGCGAAGGATGTGACCATACCATGGAGTAAATAATGAGAATGGGGAGTAAAGGAATAGTGACTAGGAGAAAAGGAAATTTTACAACTACAAAAACAACAATGGGTAGTAACAGAACAGGGACTGTGAGAAAAGGAACAACAACGACAACTACAAATATAACAATGGGGAGTAAAGGAACAAGGAATGTGAGAAAAGGAACAAAGATGACGACTACAAAAATAACAATGGGGAGTAACATAACAAGGACTGTGAGAAAAGGAACAATGACAAAGACTACAAAAACAAACAATGAGGGAGTAAAGGAACATGGACTGTGAGAAAAGGAACAATGATGATGACTACAAAAACAACAATAGGAAGTAAAGGAATAGGGACTGTGAGAAAAGGAACAATGACGCCGACTACAAAAACAACAACAAGGAGTAAAGGAACATGGATTGTGAAAAAAGTAATAATGACGACGAATACAAAAATCACAATGGGGGGTAAAGGAACAGAGAGTGTAAGAAAGGGAACAATTACAAAGACTATAAAAACAATAATGGGGAGTAAAGGAACAACGATTGCGAGAAAGGAACAACGACAACAACTACAAAAACAACAATGGGGAGTAAAGGGACAGGGAGTGTGAGAAAAGGAATAGAGACTGTGAGAAAAGGAACAATGACGACGACTATAAAAACAACAATGGGGAGTAAAGGAACTGCAAGAAAAGGAATAATGACGACGACTACAAAAACAACAATGGGGAGTAAAGGAACAGGTACTATGAGAAAAAGAACAATGACAATGAGCACAGGAACAAGAATGATGAGAATAGGAGCAGAGACTTGTAGCAAATGTAAAATTACGACTACAAAAACAAGAATTGGGAGTAAAGGAGCAGGGACTCAGAGAAAAGGAGCAATAACTATGAGTATAGGAACAGTATCAAAAGGGAGTACAAGAATGTCAACAATAGAGGAATGGTAGTAGGATAATGGGATCAAGGAGGAGGATAGGGGACAAATAAACTTATAATTCACTCATATGGTCACCTCTAGCACCAGTTGTCAGTCACAAGTTTCACTGTCACCGGTGCATTTACTATAGTTTCTGGCAGTAGGTACTAAAAGGTGACCCAATACCTTCTCAGCACAACCATTGCTGCTACTCAAGGGAATTCAAGCTTGGGAAACCCTAGCTTCAAATGGAATTGTTGACTGGCTATAAATGCATGACAATACCATCTTAGAGTAGGGTAGCACCACCTACCGCCACAACTAACTCTCCTTCTTCTCCACCACCAAATATGTGTTCAAGGAATGGTGAAGTCTGGAAATCTCTTTTTTACAGCCACAACATTGGTCAATTTGAGATCATGGAAATTGAAGATTTCATTTGTTCCTCATCGTAGTTCAAACTCTTTTCCAATCCTTCCGAACCTAATGGGAAATTGTATCTCTTTGAAACGTGGTTGTTCCCAATGCTTTCAAACCTAATTCTACTTGATATGGATTTTGGATCAAAGCAATTCAGTTTAGAGCAAGGTGTGCATCAGGTTTGGGTGCACACCATACGTCCTCTAGCTATGCCGCCACAACCAGTGTTATTGTTGTTGCTCTATATTGTATATGTATGTGTAATGAGAAAAGGAACAAGGATGATAACTATAGGAACAAGACTCGAGTTGTTCCTTTATTTCCCTTACTTAAACCTTCACTCCCCATTGTTTTTGTTGTTGTCATCGTCCTTATTCCCTTTCTACTACTTATCATTCCATTTTCATTTGTAATTTGTATCTGTATCTATATTTGTATTTGTTTCTTTATTATCATTAATGGAAACATGCCTCATTGTTTTTTTTGTCCTACTCATTGTACGATTTCTCTTACTCATTGTTCATTAGCCCTTTATGGGACAAGGAAGAAGGAGCTTCAGAAAATGTTCGAGCTTAAGGAGAAGACGAAGAATGAGAATAGGGGGAAGAGGAACACAGAGCAAGAGAAAAGGATCGAGGTTAGGGAGAAGAGGAATAACGAGCTTGAGAAAAGGATCGAGGTTAGGGAGAAGAGGAAGAAGGAGAACTGGGAGAAGAGGAACACAGAGCTTGAGAACACATACAATTGAATACTAGAACACATGTGATTCAATAATATATGACATTATTGAATAACAGAAAATATGATACAACAATATGCATATGAATGTTGGTATATAAGACATGACACATCAATATGAATGTTGGAGTATTTTTACATTAGTCAAATCCCAAGTTAAAATTAGGTATTCTGGTCTCTCTTTGTTCTTGTTGATGCATCTCCACCCGTTCATTCTGTCTCGTAGTCTCCATAAAACTTACCAACATTTTTCTTGGTCAGTTTGGCGCTTCATGAACCTTTATTGACTTGGCTTTAAACTAACTTGGAGGAGTCTTTAGAACTTCAACTTGAGTGCAATGTGAAATATGAACTAGATCATGATTTTCATTACGGTTGGCCCTAAGTAAGTCATTCTTAGAGCATAACAAATTAATCTCATTGTCTACCATTTGGTAGATATCATCATCCATGCAAACTGATGTGGCCAATTGAACCATTTTGTGACATAGATGTTAATCGTCTTCCTGATATTCATATGGTTTATTGAAACCAGAACTGGAGTCAAGTATACTAATCCCACTCTTAGAAAGCTTTGTCTAACGACATGCTATGTAGTATGTGGGAGTTGTTTGCAAATTTTGTTCTCCAATAGAGCCTAGAACATCCATAACTTTAAAAATGTGTCTACAGAGCATTGACATGCTTTTTTACATATGGAAGGAACATTCGAACTTCATATCATCTGTTTGGACTAACATAGCCCTCTCATCTACTCTATTATTGTTATTGCTTTTGAAAACAATGTGTGCAAACTTACAACTAACGTTATTTTCTAGTGTGAACTTGATTACATACTCCATCATCTTTTTGAACTCTGATATGAAGATTGCAAACATATTATGCGTATAAACCTCAGTGACCCTCATTGCAATAGGTCTATAGGAAAAGGTATTGTTTGTAAATTTATGAGCAACTTGAAACTCTTGTCCTTTTTTGTTACTCCTCTTGCTTGAAAGCATTCTATTAAAGTGTGTGAAAAACTAAACCAAGTTGTAATTTGGTTGGAGGAAGAGCCTCATAACAACATTGCATTGTTCAATGAGTTTGGTCATTTTTATTCCAAGAGTAAAATGTTATTTTACCCAAGCTAAGGACCATTGTTTTTTATAACTATATATTCTCTCAATCCGATGATGTAGTCCAATAAGGAAGCACTCTTGAATCATCTTTGTCCAAGCAAAATCAAATTCATATTCAGTTTCAACGTCGTACATGAGGAAAGTAAGATGGTTGCACAAAATGGGAGTGAACACCTGAGTGAGGTTCTTCTAACCATCTTATAATCTATGCGATGTAAAGAGCGCGTTGAACATATAAAGGAGAACTTTTCTAATATCTGAAGCCATTGCAACGTCTTCTGACATGCATTTAAGAAATGTCTAGAATAACCATTCAAAGGACTCAAATAATTTAATTGTAGAGGAGGGTTTCACTAAATATGACACCCTGACGGTGGTGGTTAACACCAACAAATAAAGTTGCATAGAAAAATTAACATGCTAGTTCTGAATAATGAAAAAAATGGTTCAGTACTAGAACATGTATAGTTCAAAACTGGAACACATATAGTTCCATACTAGAACACAAATGTTGAGTAATGGAACAGAATATGTCAAATACTGGAACACAAGATATCAAACATTGGAACACAAGATTCTCTTGAGTAATGGAACAAAATATATGGAATACTGAAATACAAGTGTCGAGTAATGGAACAAACATGTCAAATGTTGGAACACAAGATATCAAGTACTAGAACACAAGATTCTATTGAGTACCTAATGGTCGGTAGCTCTTGTTTTGTTGATATGTTGTATCAAAAGAAATGGTGTCACCAAATAACCGATAATCAAGCTTTATCCTCCTGTTGACCCAAAAGATGTTAGCAATTCTCTCTTTGTTATCAACCTCAAACTCATAGTAAAATGATGGGTCGTTGTATGCTTCATTACGGAAGTACTCTTACAAAGTAGTGGCCACACAAGATAACATTGTCTTCTAACTTCGATGCCTCAAATGGTTCTTTAAATCTAGTCGAAGAAACCTGATGCTCTCACGTCCACCGATGACCAAAGACATTGCATCATAGGAATTTCTTGATTGAATTCCAACATATTCGTTGATCTCTGCTATAACTCCTGGCACGTTTAAAACAATGGCGTTGGATCTGAGAAGGTGAGCATATTCTTGTAGGTGTAGTGCATGGTTATGATCAACAACCCAACATTTATCTTGTAGACATTAAGCTGACAATCAAGAATTAGATTGATATGTGCTTCACACCCGGTCCTTTCTTCTCTACGGAGTCTCCCCATTCTAGATCAGAAATCTACTAATTCTTCTATTATTTTAGGACCACCGTGATTCAATAAACTTCCCTTACGATATCCTTATTTATTACAGACATATTGCAAATACTTAATCTTTCCATGATCCACGTTCTTACCTTTACACTTGTTCTCCAAGTCAATCCTGGTTGCAAACCCTTTTTGATGAGCATAGTCGTTATAAAACTAAGCTTCCTATGGAAAGCTAAATTTAATTTTTTTTTCTAGTAATCTTGCTTATCAAGTTCATCTGAGACAGTGAAAGGAGACATGATTAATGGAACTGGAGTAAAGGGAGAAAGAAAAAATGAATAAAGGAAGATCGAGCTTGAGAAAAGGAGTAAGGAGAAGGTGAAAAGGAAGAAAGGGGAACCCGAATACAGAAGAAAAGGAACAAGGTGTTACGGAGAAGAGGAACACAAAGCTTGAGAAAAGGAATAAGGAGGATGTGAAAAGAAATGAGGATAGGGAGAAAAAGAAGAATGAGCTTATGGAGAAAAGGAATGAGGATAGGGAGAAAAGGAAGAATGGGCTTGAGTAAAGGAGTAAGGAGAATATGAAAAGGAAGAAAGGGGAACCCAAATAAAGAAGAAAAGGAACTAGGTGTTATGGAGAAGAGGAATACAGAGCTTGAGAAAAGGAATAAGGAGGATGTGGAAAGGAATGAGGATAGGGAGAAAAAGAAGAATGAGCTTAGGGAGAAAAGGGATGAGAATAGGGAGAAAAGAAAGAATGAGCTTGGGAAAAGAAGTAAGGAGAAGGTGAAAAGGAAGAAAGGGGAACCCAAATATAGAAGAAAAGAAATGAGGTGTTACAAAGAAGAGGAACACAAAGTTTGATAAAAAGAATAAGGAGGAGGTGAAAAGGAATGAGGATGGGGAGAAAAGGAAGAATGAGCTTAGGGAGAAAAGGAACAAGGATAAGGAGAAAAGGAAGAGCGAGCTTGAGAAAAGGATTAAGTATAAGGTGAAAATGAAGAAAGGGGAACTCGAACAAAAGAAAATGGATGAGGTATTATGGAGAAGAGGAACACAGAGCTTGAGAAAAGGAATAAGGAGGAGGTGAAATGGAATGAGGATAGGGAGAAAAGGAAGAACGAGCTTAGGGAGAAAAGGAACGAGGATAGGGAGAAAAGGAAGAATGATCTTAAGAAAATGAGTAAGGAGAAGGTGAAAAGGAAGAAAGGGGAGACTAAATATTGAAGAAAAGAAACAAGGTGTTACAAAGAAGAGGAAGACAGAGCTTGAGAAAAGTAATAATGAGGATGTAAAAAGTAATGAGGATAGGGAGAAAATAAAGAATGGGTTTAGGGAGAAAAGGAACGAGGATAGGGAGAAAAGGAAGAATGGTCTTGAGAAAGGAGTAAGGAGAAGGGTAAAAGGAAGAAAGGGGAACCCGAATACAGAATAAAAGGAATGAGTTCTTATGAAGAAGAGAAATACAAAGCTTGAGAAAAGGAATAAGGATGAGGTGAAAAGGAATGAAGATAGGGAGAAAAGGAAGAACAAGCTTAGGGAGAAAAGGAATGAAGATAGGGAGAAAAGGAAGAATGAGCTTGAGAAAAGTAGTAAGGAGAAGGTGAACATGTAGAAAGGGGAACTTGAATAAAGAAGAAAAGGAATGAGGTGTTATAGAGAAGACGAACACAAAGTTTGAGATAAAAATAAGGAGGATGTGAAAAGGAATGAGGATAGGGAGAAAAGGAAGAACGAGCTTAGGGAGAAAAGGAAGAACGAGCTTGAGAAAAGGAGTAAAGAGAATGTGAAAAGAAAGAAAGGGGAACCCGAATACAGAAGAAAAGAATGAGGTGTTATGGATAAGAGAACACAAATCTTGAGAAAAGGAATAAAGAGGATATGAAATGAAATAAGCATGGGGAGAAAAAGAAAATTGAGCTTAGGGAGAAAAGGAACGAGGATAGGGAGAAAATGAAGAACGAGTTTGAGAAAAAGAATAAGGAGAAGGTGAAAAAGAAGAAAGGGGAACCCGAATATAGAAGAAAAAGAATGAGGTGTTACGAAGAAGAGGAACACAGAGCTTGAGAAAAGGAATAAGGAGGATGTGAAAAGGAATGAGGATCAGAAAAAAAGTGAGAACAAGCTTAGGGAGCAAAGAAAGAACAAGCTTGAGAAAAGAAGTAAGTAGAAGGTGAAAAGGAAGAAAGGGAACCTAAATATAGAAGAAAAGGGATGGGGGTGTTACGGAGAAGAGGAACACAAAACTTGAGAAAAGGAATGAGGAGGATGTGAAAAGAAATGAGGATAGGGAGAAAAGGAGGAACGAGATTAGGGAGAAAAGGAATGAGGATAGGGATAAAAAGAAGAACGAGCTTGAGAAAAGGAGTAAGGAGAAGGTAAAAAGGAAGAAAGGGAACCATAATATAGAAGAAAAGGAATGAGGTTACAAAAAAGAGGAACACGTAACTTGATAAAAGGAACAAGGAGGAGGTGAAAAGGAACAAGGATGGGGAGAAAAGGAAGAACGCACTGGGATCATGAGAAAAGCACCAATGATATGGATAAGAGGAAGAATGATTAGGAGAACATGAACAATGAGATGGAGAAAATGATAGTCGAATAAGAAAAGAGGGAACAACATTATTAATAAAGGATGGTTTATGGACTAACCGTTCAAAACATTTATATGATCATCTTCGAAACCAATCTCCTCTCTGGTGCTTTCAGAAGCAGCACATGTCTCATTCATATCCATTTGAGTTCTCACAACATCCTGTGTCTCCATATCAAGAATGTTTACGCAATACTGATGTGCGAAAGTAGTGTCTATTTCTAAGAAATCTTTCTGTGAGGAATCAAAATACGTCTTATCTTTAAAACTAATTTCTTCCTATTTTCTAAGAAGCAATTTTTCTTTCTGAGAAATCTATTTGTGAGAAATAAAAATATGTCTGATCTTCAAAATAAATTTCTTCCATATTCTCTTAGTAAGCAAGCTATCATTAGAAACCAATGGAATTTCCTGTGATATTCTTTCTTGGCCCTGTTCTTGAGAGACCATCTCATTCAGATCTACGTCAAATATATATGTATTGTTGAAAAAATATCTCTGTTGGATATCTCGACGTGCTGAACCTTGTTGAGTATCATCTTGGTGAGGTGACAATGACACACTAGTGAGAGAACCTTGGTGAGTATGTTGGCACACTAACGATGACACACCAACTACTGGACCTTATTGAAGTTCCTTTAAAGCCATGCCCATATCCTTCGTCCATTCTCCTGCAGTCGCATCAATGATATATTTTTCTAGAAAGTATATAATTTGGCAAAATGAAAAACATAATATACATGATATTAAAAATCACTTTAATTAACTACACTATGAATAAAAGAGCTTCCTTTCACCAACATTATGAATAAAAGTGTTGGGTTTTGTGGGACAAAATAGGAAGCGGAAACAAATTTTTTTATCCAACCACAAACCCATAACTAGCAGATCACATCAACAACTATGTAATAGGAAGGATGGGTTAGCGAGATATACTTGGTTCTAAGGCTTGTTCAGCGACACTACCTCGCAGCTAGTGCGGTCTTCAACCACCTAGTCTCCATTGACGTCTGTGCAACTCCTGGTGTAGACCCGGACTGCGGTTGACGGTCATCCTCTTGAGCGGTAGAAATCTCCCACCTCTATAGATAGTCCACACAGACTATCAGGAACTCTAGTCGTCCTAATGGATAGACTAGAAGGAGTTTTCCCCTTCTATCGGTGTACTAGTCACTGATACACTCTCCCACCACCAATCACTTTTCTACAGTTGTTTTTCCCTCGTTATTCCTCCCTAGAAGGGTAGAACTTGCTTGGGCTCTCTCAGTTATCACAACCAGAGAGGAAAACAACTTTGCAGAGCAATTGATGTTCTGATTTGTGTGTTCTGAGAAGCCCCTTGTACCCCTCTATTTATAGTAGAGGGTAGGGTCAAGGTTCCCAGTCTGTGTGAGAGTAGAAGGGTCCAGATTCTCCATGAACTGTTTGCATTGTGGCAGGTGAACTGGTCATTTCACAACTGAAACGGTTGTTTGGGTAGGTGAGCCGATTGGTTCACCAAGTGAATCGGTCATTTTACTTCCCAGACTTGCCTTCAATTGACTTTCCTTATTCGTTTCTAATTAATGCATAGATTAATTCTTGTCCCAATCAAATTGAACAAGTAAAAGGAGGATATTTTCTCACGAATCGGGAAACCCAACACATGCTCATTTAGTCCAAGTGAACTGATTTATTCACCAGTGTGAACCGGTCATCTCACTAATCATGAGCCGATTGGTTCACCCAGTGAACCGATCAGTAGGTGGTTCAGGTTGTGCAGAACTCAGTCAATGCAGTTCTCAATCAATCTGACACTCTAATCAGTTGGTTCAACACTTGAACTTGATGATTCTAAGTCAAGTCTATTGATTGAATGTTTAATTGAGTACCTAGACACTTCACTAATCAATATAAACAACATTCATGGATAAACTCCTCTTCCAGGTTAATCCTATGTGTGTGACCCTATAGGTTCCATTTCACGTTGGTAGTGAATGTCCATAACTAACTTATTACATCATAAGAAAAGAGTGATACCCAGTCACACATCAGTGCTACCCAAATGAAGAGGAAAGTTGGAGAACAACTTTCAACCTACAATCTTTTATTAGTGTTATAGTTAATGTATAGTCCCTTTGTCACTGATATCCGAATTGAACTCGAGGCATGAACTTGTCATCCTCTACAAATGTTCAATCCATGTTTCTTGAACCAGAGCAGACTGTCTAAGATATATGCAAGCTCAATATCATATACTGACTCGTATGTACATGGCCATGTATTTCTCAGTCTTGCTTATCAAGTGGCAAGATATCATACTCCCTTAGGAGGGACAAATTCCATATCTATCACTCACAGTCAAGTCTCCATGTGTCAAAGTCACCCAATCATCACCATTATAATAACCCATGTTTCAGGACTACGTTTGATGATGTCAAAGTGTTCCCAACAACATGTGATGAGTGCAGTGATTTTAGGTCTAAAAACCACAATCACCACCAATACTATAAGAGTTGATCCTAACTAACCAAGTGTGGTCTCCATGCATCACTCTTATGGTGGGTCTCTTTGATACATTGTTCTCTAACATGTATCTATGTGCTTGGTTTGATATCATATATCATGACTGATGAGATTCTGTCATCAACCAACACACACTATAGTATTTTGTGTTATTGATGTCTATGGTTATTTCCACAATAACAACCGACTAGGGATATAACAAGAATGTATACTCTTAACATCCGCACGATCTCATTGTTTAGGTCCTTAACCTGAAGACATACGTCATTGAGTAATACGATTCTTTAGATATCTAACATGTAATACTATTATCTCAAAATAGTTAAAACATATAGATAGAAATTACCTTTATTATTATTATTCAAATCATTTACAAAGTATGACATTAAAATCATCATATGATTGTCTCTATGACATACATACCAACAAACTCCACTTGCACTTAGAACCAATCACCCATGAACCTCAGTCCTTGTGATCTAGCATGACCATCATGCTTCTGCTGTGAAAGTGCCTTAGTCAAGGGATCAACAATATTGTCTTTGGTTGGTACTCTACAAATCTTCACATCTCCTCGATGTACAATCTCTCATATGAGATGGAAGTGCCACTATATGTGCTTGGATTGCGGATGTGATCTGGGTTCTTTAGATTTTGCGATAGCTCCATTTTTTTCACAATAAAGCTCAATTGCATCACATATGCTAGGAACCACCCCAAGTTCAAAGATTAACATCTTGATCCACACATCCTCCTTTGTCGCATGGGATGTAGCAATATACTCGACCTCTGTCATAGAATCTGCAACTGTCTCTTGCTTGGAACTCTTCCAGCTCACAACTCTGTTGTTGAGGCAAAACACAAATCCTGACTGCGGTTTGTAATCATCATTATTGATTTGGAATCTTGCATCGGTGTAACCCTTTACCACCAACTCTTCCTCACCATAAACGAGGAATTGATCATTAGTCCTTCTCAAGTACTTTAGGATGTTCTTCATGGTTGTCCAGTGAGCATCTTTAGGATCTGACTGATATCTGCTCGTCATGTTGAGTGCATACGAGACATCAGGACGTGTGTACAACATTGCGTACATGATGGATCCAATTGCTGATGCATATGGAATCCCATTCATGTGTTCTCTATCTTCACAAGATTTGGGACATTGATCTCTAGAGATGGGAACATCGTGCCTCATGGGTATGCTTCCTCTCTTTGAGTTCTCCATGTTGAACCTCTTCAACACTTTGTCAATGTATGTGCTTTGACTTAGTCCAAGAAGCCTTTTGGATCTATCTCTATAGATCTTGATTCCTAAGATAGGAAGCTTCTCCCAAGTCTTTCATTAAGAATGTATTTCCAAGCCATGTCTACCTTTTATAAAGCAGGGATGTCATTCCCCATCAACAGTATGCCATCTACATACAATATGAGGAATGTAGTCATACTCCCACTAACCTTCTTATACACACAAGGTTCATCTTCATTTTGACTAAAGCCAAACTCTTTGAATGCTTCGTCAAATCAAAGATTCCAGCTCCAAGATGTTTGCTTCAATCCATAGATTGACCTTTGCATCTTATAGACTTTATTTGCATCCTTTGGATTTATAAAACCTTCAGGTTGTGTCATGTACACATCCTCGACAAGATTCCTATTAAGGAATGCCATTTTAACATCCATCTGCCAAATCTCATAGTCATAGTAGGCTGCAATAGCAAGCATGATCCTGATGGACTTAATCATGACAACTGGAGAAAAGGTTTCATCATAGTCAACACCTTGAACTTGTCTGAAACCCTTTGCAACCAATCTGCCTTTATAAGTTTGCACATTGCCATCCATGTCGATCTTCTTCTTGAAGACCCACTTGCACCCTATGGGTTTTACCCCTTCAGGTAGATCCACCAAGGTCCATACCTTGTTGGTATACATGGATTCCATCTCAGATCTCATGGCCTCAAGCCATTTCTTATAATTTGGTCCCTCTGTAGCTTCTAGATAGATAGTTGGCTCATCATCTATGACCAACTCACCACCTTCTTGAGTCACAATATATCCAAATCTTTCAAGTTTAAGGTGTGTCCTACTAGATCTGCGAGGTTCATGTGTTACTTGAGGAATTTGAGATTTCACAACAGTTTGTGATTCTCTATGTTCCTCTTGTTCATCTATTGGTTCAATGTTTTCTTGTTGGTCTCAAAACTCTTTGAGTTCTACTTTCCTCCCACTGCTTCCTTTGGAAATAAATTCCTTTTATAGGAATACAACATTCCTAGACACAAACACTTTGTTGTTAGTTGGGTGGTATAAGTAGTATCCCCTTGTTTGTTTGGGATATCCAACAAAATAACACTTATCAGATTTGGGTCCAAGCTTTTCAGGAAACATTTTCTTGACATAAGCTTCACATCCCCAAACCTTCATAAAAGACACATCGGGACGCTTTCCATACCATATCTCATATGATGTCTTTTGAACCGATTTAGATGGTACGCGGTTAAGTGTAAACGTGTCGGTTGTTAGAGCATGTCCCTAAAAGGAAGTTGGAAGATTGGCAAAACTCATCATAGATTGCACCAAATCTAGTAATGTGTGATTCTTTCTTTCTGACACACCATTATGATGTGGTATTCTAGGTGGAGTCCATTGTGATACAATACAACGAGCTCTCAGAAGGTCCTCAAACTCTTGGATTAAGTATTCTCCACCCCAACCAGATCGAAGTGCCTTAATACTTTTGCCAAGTTGGTTTTGTACTTCATTCATGAAATCCTTGAACCTTTCAATGGTTTCTTATTTATGTTTCATTAAGTAAACATAGTCATACCTACTGAAGTCATCAGTAAAGGTAATGAAGTACTAATACCCACCTCTAGCATTTGTTCTGAAAGGCCACATACATCAGTATGTATGAGTCCTAATAGATCACTCGCTCTCTCACCTTTTCCGAAAAAGGGAGTCTGGTCATCTTGCCCAATAAACAAGATTCACATGTCTCTAATGATTCAAAATCAAAATTGTCTAGATATCCATCTTTATGGAGTCTAGATATGTGATTCACATTTATGTGCCCTATATGACAATATCAAAGGTATGTTTTGTTTGAGTCATTGAGTTTTTGTCTTTTAGTATTTATATTGTATAAACTTATTGTAGATCTATCAAATATAGACCATAAGACATTGGGGAACTTCCATAAAAGAACCCATCTTTAGAAATGGAACATTTTCCATTCTTAATAAGAAATTCAAATCCATCCTTGTCCAAACAAGATACAGAAATGATATTCCTATTAATGGCAGGTACATAATAGCAGTTTTGTAACTCTATTATCAACCCACTTGGTAGAGATAACTCATAGGTTCCTACTACACGGGCAGCAACTCTTGCTCCATTAACAATAAATAGTTCAACTTCGCCTTTTGTTAAAGGCCTACTTCTTTTCAGATCTTTCACATTTGCACAAATGTGTGATCTGTATCTGGTATCAAGTACCTATGATGAAGATGTAGTAAAGTTAATCTCAATTACATATACATCAGAAGTAGAGATCTCTATCTCTTGCTTCATATTCCTTGATTCCCTTAATCCTCTCCATATTTTGAGTGCAAAAGACTTGGACTTCAGCTTTACGGGAGAACGCTTCTCTGCCTTACATGTGTCCTTGGACTCCATTCCACTGATCACTATAATGGGACTATCTTTCTTCATGTGTGCTTCAACATTTGTCAAAATAACAAGCAACTTTGACTGCATTTTAACCATGTTACATAAGTAGTAATACTTGATAAACATGCTATATGATTTAGGCAACAATTGCAAAATCATATTTGTGGCCAACTCTTGACCCAAGGAAATCCCAGTTTCTCTTGACGTTCTATATGCCCAATCATATTGAGTACATGGGGTCTAACTAGATCTCCCTCTGTCAGTTTGCATTCAAACAACGCCTTAGGCATACATAGAGAAGATTCTACATCCACTGGTATCTTAGGAATATGCATAACACTTCTCATAGTCCTAAACCAGTTGTGGAAATATATCTCAATTAAATTGTTTGATTTCAATGATAATTTCTTTGCCATTTAATTATATAAGAGAAAACATTCACATTTTATCAAAACTCCTTTTGATTTGATTTGATTTGAATAAAATTGATGATATTAATTAGATCTTTAATTAATTATCGCTCCCACTATTTTGATCAAATTGATAGCCCTCACCATCAATTCAGAAGACTGCAGTGTACAACCTTCTAGTGAGCAAGATCCTGATTTCCGCTAAGTCATGGACCAGCTAGGGCTGTCACCCACAACTAGATTCTTTGAGGTAGGCAACTTTTGCCAATTGCATCTTATGCAACTCTTGATAGATGTCATGCACAACTCTTTGTCATGCACATCTCCATGCCTCAAGGTGCTTGATCTGATCAAGGTCACCTAGTTAATTCGAACCCAAACACCAACACAATGAATACACACCCTGCTAGGGCATACCCACATATTCACCATCACACTTCCACGAGATAGATGGTGCACCACGCTAGGGCGTGCCCACACTTAGTCGATCAAGATTTTCATGTATGCTGCTTTTGGAAGGCATCTTAAACTTAATATTTATATTGAGGGGTTTGGTATTTATATACATATACATGTCCAATCACCACATATATAGTACACATCATATACATGATATATCCCACATGAAAACATGTGAAGCGATAAAGCAATGATTATGGCCATCCTATTTGTAATTCCTTGAGCCATAAAGAATTACAATCATCTAGGTCCACATCATATTCAACAACCTATTGTTGATGAAGATATGTGCTTGGGCCGTTCTGGGTCTTGATCAACTCATCCTATGACTGATCGGCTCGCCTCCTGGCCAGTCAGTTGGTTGTCACCAACAGATCATCTAGCTCCTCCAGACTATCAGTTTGTCGAGTCATCATGCTCCTCATTAGGCCACCAACCGCTTGTCTCATACCATCAGTCGGTCGTCTTGGTCCTCCAATCATTTGTCTGGGCGCCCATCATTCTTTGACATAATAGGAAATAAAACCATCCTACTTTTACATATTTCTTTGGGAAACCCCGAGTTACATTTTGGGGGAGCAAAGGTAGAGAGAAGGCTCGAGTTATCTCAAGTTACATCTGAAATAGAAGAAAGGACTCAGTACGCAGACCAAGATGCAAAAATCACAACCATCCAAGCACACACATAGGGGTTTATAGGCCATAACCACGCTACACATCCACCATCAAAACCGTTTTAGGGCGACACATATCGATTTCATATATATACCATATCATATATGTATATAGGGACCATGGTGTTTAATCAGATATGCATATTATCCAGTTAAAGTATTCACATCATATGCAATAAATAAATGGCAAAAAACCAAAATCCAATCATGAAGATTAATCCTAAAACATAGTATGTTGATGTGGCTCTGATACCAATGTTGGGTTTTGTGGGATAGAACAGGCAGCGAAAACAAATTTTTTTCTAACCACAAACCCATAACCAACATATCGCATCAACAACTATGCAATATGAAGGATGGTTTAGCGAGATATACATGGTCCTGAGGCTTACTAAATGACAATACCTCCCAGCTAGTGCGGTCTTCAACCACCTAGTCTTTGACGACATCTGTGCAGCTCCTGGTGTAGACCCGGACTACGGTTGACGGTCATCCTCCTAAGCGGCAGAAATCTCCAGCCTCTATAGATAGTCCATGTGGACTACCGGGAACTCTAGTCATCCTGATGGACAGACTAGAAGGAGTTGTCCCCTTCTATCCGTGTACTAGTCACCGACACACTCTCCCACCACCAGTCACTTTTTTGCAGTTGTCTTTCCCTCGTTGTTCCTCCCTGGACGGGTAGAACTTGCTTGGGCTCTCTCGGTTACCACAACCAGAGAGGACAACAACTTTGCAGAGTAACTGATGTTCTGAGTTGTGTGTTCTGAGAAACCCCATGTACCCCTCTATTTATAGTAGAGGGCAGGGTCACGGTTCCCAGTCTGTGCGGGAGTAGAAGAGTTCGGATTTTCTATGAACTATTTGCACTATGGTAGGCAAACAATTCGTTTCACAACTGAAACGATCATTTGGGCAGGTGATTCGATCGGTTCACTAAGTGAACCAGTCGTTTCACTTCCCAGACTTGCCTTCAATTGACTTTCCTTATTCGTTTCTAATTAATGCAAAGATTAATTCTTACCCCAATCAAATTGAACAAGTGAAATGATGATCTTTTCTCACAAACTGGGAAACCCAACACATGCTCGTTTGGTCCAAGTGAACCGATTAATTCACTAGTGTGAACCGATCGTCTCATTGACCATGAGCCGATTGGTTCACCCAATCAACCAATCAGTTGGTGGTTCAGGTTGTGCAGAACTCAGTCAATGCAATTCTCAATCAATCTGACACTCTAATCAGTTGGTTCAACACTTGAACTTGATGGTTCTGAGTCAAGTCTATTGATTGAATGTTTAATTGAGTACCTAGACACTTTAGTAATCAATATAAACAACATTTATGGATAAACTCCTCTTCCAGGTTAATCATATGTGTGTTTATAGGTTCCATTTCACATTGGCAGTGAATGTCTATAACTAAATTATGACATCACAAGCAAAGAGTGGTGCCTAGTCGCACATCAGTGCTACCCAAGTGAATGGGAAAGTTGAAGAACAACTTTCAACCTAAAATTTGTTATTGTTGTTACAGTGAATGTATAGTCCCTTTGTCACTGATATCCAGATTGAACTCAAGGCACGGACTTGTCATCCTCTACAAATGTTCAATCCACATTTCATGAACCAGAGTAGACTGTCTGAGATATATGCAAGCTCAATATCATATTATTGACTCGTATGTACATGTCCATGCATTTCTCAGTCTCACTTATCAAGTGGCCAGGATATCATACTCCCTTAGGAGGGACAAATTCCATATCTATCACTCACAGTCAAGTCCCCATGTGTCAAGTTCACCCAATCATCACCGTTATAACAACCCATGTTTTAGGGTTGCGTTTGATGATGTTAAAGTGTACCCAATGACATGTGATGAGTGTAGTGATTTCAGGTCTAAGAACCACAGTTGTGAGAACCTATTACACTAAATGAGATTACTCAAAACATAAAACACAATCAATCACCAATTAATCACATACCCAAAAAAATATGGGCAAATTAAAACTGATTTCAACATCAGCACCTGCTTAGAAACATTTGCATAAGATCCCAACATATTTCTTTTATCCATACTAGGCTAAGAATTTGATTCACATTGTTCTATCACCTTAGCCACAACATATATACACAGGAGAACAATATTCGTATATAACACGCAAACAAGCATTAATATGCTAACAAAAGTCTATTCGTTTGAAACATCATATACAAACCTTTCCTGCCCGGACCCGAGAGTACAAGGATGACTCTAAGACAAACTAGACATCTAATCAACTTTCTCAAAGATTCATTACTATAGCTCCTCTTTACTTCCACAATTTTATTGCCATCACAGATGATTACCTAAAAAAATTTGGCGAACTACAAGGGTGAGACCCATGTCCCAACAAGAGATATAACCTCCAACAATATTTATCGATTACAACGTTTTTAAGTAATTAAACAATTAAGTAGTTTAATAAATATAAAAAATAATCCCAACAGTATTGATGATTAACAAAATACATAAGGCCTAGTTTGGGAAAGCACTTTACAAGTCTCGATAATCGTGTGTGTAATTACCCATTTTCTGGTATTCAACTGCAAAGGGGACCAGAGAGCAACCAACTCTCTACATGTGCAGCACACACAAAAGAGGAGATACGAGATCAGTCTGGCATGGAACTGCATCTGTTCCGAAACCCGTCGAATTTGGTGAGATTCACAAATGTCATTTTGCTACTGAATCATGTACAGAACAAATGCAGAAAGGCATCTGTTAATGTTAATTTTCTGTGCACATTGTGCGTCAAATACCATAAGTGTAAATTACAGTAGCCAAACTAGGCCTAAAGGAGTAAATAATAACTATCATCATTAGCCAGACTATCATCCTTTATCTTGTTGACAATATAAGCAATTCAGTAGCATATGCATCTCTAGCATCATGAACAAGTCTAATAACATATCATAGCTAACAACATGAGCATGTCTAATTGGTTGAACATATCAACATCATAAGAAGAGTTAACAACATAAGCACAACTATTTGGATAAGCATGATTAACAGTATATGCATCTCTAGTTACAAAGGCATGGCTAGCATGCTAAACATAACTAACAACATGTGATAGCTAGCATCATGATTATAATCACCAGTAGTAGTATAGTTATCAACATAATCATGGCTATTGTATGTACGCATCTACAATCTTAAGCATATCCACAACATAAGTATATCTACTATCTCTTAATTGGACTAAGAATCATCTTTATGTAAAGATAACAAACAAGGGTTATCATCCAATGTGAAACATTGTGTATAACCCTAAACAAGTATGCCACACGACTGTATTACATCTTTTATTACGGCTTGGGGAATTTGAATCGTACCATTAAAAGTCCAACTGACCCCTATGAAGGCCTATTTGGTTCCGTATAAGATCTAGGAGTGATAGTATCCTAAGATCTCTTCCCCTCGGTCAGTACGAGTAAAAAGGCAGTGACATATCAGTCAAAGCTGCTACCACAACGACATATAGTCAATTTGATAACCACTAGTCTGCCCTTGGTACATGTCACGACACTAGAAACCAGGGTATACAAAACCCTTTGAGGTACAACCGCAGTTTTCCTCAATCACATCATGTTATAATCATCGTGACACGACCGCAAGCGTTCTCAATCACATTAGATGTATGGGGCATGACCATAGCCAACCTCTACAATCTGCATTGTGGATGACAAGGATATATCCTCAACCTACCGCCCCCACATATTCAATAGTATGCGCTTCGAGTTTCCCTTAGGAATACTCATTTCACCATCCAACAAGTTCTGACACTGAATATGGCTCTATGACACAGGGCACTACATGATTAAAGTTGCACTTGATTAGTTATGCCAATTGGGTGAATTAAGACTGCATCAAACAAGTGGACATACAAACCCTAATTCACTTCTAGCAAGCATACAAATATCACAACTTTGAATAGATATAAAATGTGTGAAACATAATTTCTCATCTCATCATCACATGGTACTATTCACTTGCCATTAATGAGACCACACTAATCATCATACTATCACAAGATATAAATCCTTTTCACAATATCACATGGCATCAACCCTTATCAACGCAAGAGGATTACACCTCATTCAGGGCTCAACCATGCCCAAAGTTCATTAAGACCATCATACTATCACAGGATATAAATCATTTTCATAATATCACAAGGTATCAACCCTTATGAACACAAGAGGATTACACCCCATTTAGGGCTCAACCATGCCCAAAGGTCATTAAGACCATCATATTATTCCCTGTAAGATCATCATTATCTTTGCATGCCTTATAACAAGGCTCAACAACATCACTTACATATAATACATTGGATCAACACAATATTGCATTAATGAGCTAGGAGATTTTCATAAACAATCATAGCAGGGTTATATTAACATTAAGAACATTCCTTTATTACATCACCATGCAAGGAACCTAGATATGATTAACCCTCATCATATTCACAGTGCACATGTTTAGCATAAGAAAGTATCAACCATGTGGCTATGATAACCACCAATTAACACATTAAGATTATGATCATATTAAGGAGGTTATTTCACCATCATGCCATCATATAAGAAGGTTAAACATGAATACTCATCTTTATCTATTTGCATTAGAGTTAGGTTCAATATGATAAATTATATCAATGTTACTAATCAACACTTATACCCAAACCCTAACTCACGACATCCCCATTGGATCATGGATGCATAAGGTGAAGCGTCACCATCACATTCCATACTATTCTCAAGTATGAACCCACACATGAATCAAGATGTAACCATCGGGTTATATCATACTAAGGTTTCAACAACAATTACAAAGTACTCCATGATTGTATTAGTCATTCAAGGACTATTCATACCCAATTAGCATCATTTAGTTATATTAAAGCTAGGTATAACAAGCTATACCTCATTAGGGTTACATATCAACACAATATGGTTATCATCCCTTCTTTCATATAAGTGAATAGGTAAGACTACCTTATTAAGGGTAACCCTCCATTTGTTCCATCATCATTCAACCTGTATCACCATACCACAATGTCACCCAGAACCATTGGATGTTAAAAAGGTAGACCATTGATTGTTTACATAAGTAAACACCTTGGATAAACCACCTATGAAGTCCTTGATGTGTGCTCTAGAAAGAGTCATCATTTAACCCTAGACATCCCTTGATTAACAACATAAAAAGTTCCATGGAGAGTAGGGTAAAGCCCACAATCGACTGTTTATTTAAAACAAGCCATCCATTGTCAACAAGTAAGCTCCTTAAGTTGATCATAAAAAGGAAACCATCTAAATCACATTATTAGGACCAACACATTACATTAGCCATAATTCCACTTTATTGGAGGAAAACATTATATCTTGACCATTGCGTTAGGTTCATATGTTAAAACCATCAATTATAGTATAGGTTTGACCATTGCATCAAATGACCCAAGAAACTATTGGTCTAAGGCTTAATTGATGCTACAACTATATTCATAGGTTTAACTCACCATAGGTTGTGGATACCTGATCCACAATCATTAGTGACCATTAAGTCATCATAGGTTATTAGATCAACACTATATTCATTAATCAACATCAAATATTAAGCTAATGTCATCATTGATTGATAACATCAATAGGGTACTTAATGGTTCATCATTAAACTTCTAATTGATCCAAAACCTGACCAAAGGGGGTGACCATAGGTTGTCACCATCATCTGACACCTTTGATCTCGAGCATCAGTTGTCATGAAGACAACACCATAGGTTGTTGTAATGGTACCATCACCGCGTCATGGGTTTATAGAAGAAATCAGCTTAAAACCCTAAAATTGACCATTGCTTGATAGGTTCTTAGCACCATAAATTGTCAAACCAACCCGATCCAAGTCATATTATACCTTAGGAATAACATACACATGATCACATGTTCATCTAGAACTAAAATCAGAATAGGGAACATTATAAAAATCAAAATCCAAGTCAAGCATAGCTTTTTAATGCACGAATCATCATTTTCAAGCAAGAACATGAGCTAGAAAGCTTATGGTAAGCAATGAACATGGAGCAACTTATAAAACTTGTCTCTAATTAGAATATGAAACCCCAAATAGAAGAAAAATCGAGCAGGTAGGGTAGAAAATCCAAGCATAAGTTGTGAACTTTTCCATCTAGCACCTTTCTTCATCAAATGAGCAAAGCGTAAGCATAAGGAGCAAGAAAGGTAGGGTTTTAGAGCTTTAGAGCAATTTCTATAATGGAACAACAAGGTTCCGACCTGGAAAAAGGTAGGATAAAGGATAACAAAGAAATAAACGGAGGAAAGAAGGGGATTCTTACTCTTTTAGGCCAAGATCACTAGAAGGAAGCTTTTTAAGCCCTAAAAGGAAGTCAATTACAACCGTAGATCCTTTTTCCAAGAAGGTCCCCACTTTCTTCTTCCTTGGATAGGAAAATTTGTAGAAGCACAGAGGGAGAACAATTTTGGGATAATGAGGGAAGTGGTGGAGATAAAATGGCTCATTTTGGTGCTTGGGGATAAGTATATGAAACTTTAAGATAAAGAAAAAGAAAAAGTTGAAGTTCTAGTATCTTTCCAAGTGTCCATGGCCTTAAATCATTAAGAATATACAAGCACACACACAAATATCTCCCCCACCGTCCATATAGACATGCTTATCCCTTGTTTCTTGAATTTCCAAGCAAAATAAATAACTCATTAGTTGATAGCTACTAAAGGTAGCTCATCCATGAAGGGGTAAACCCTAAAATACCCTTGGAGAAAACACCTTCAACCCAAGGATTAAATAGGTGCCCCATGGATCAACAAGCTCAAGAACTATGAGAGAATATCCAAGGAACATAATGCAAGTGATAAATTTCAAAGAAAACCTCTCAATTGGGTAAATTGTAGAAAAGTCCAAAATGTGTATAAAATTGCATAACTTGCTCAAACAATGTCCAAATTGGACCAAATTTGAAACTTAAGCATGTATTATGATTAAAAAGCATATCACAAGGTTATATTAGGGTTATATGAATTCATTTATGATAATTAATCTTATTCAACTCATTAAGCAAGTTTAGAGGCCTTACAACTATAAACCCCTAACATGGATTTCGCCCCAAAATCCAAGGTAAACAAAGATGGGTACTTCTTTAGCACCTCATCCTATTACCTTCACATATTTACTTGCATATCATGGTGATGTCACATCATTCATACATATCTCCTCTTGGGTCATGATTAATGCATATTCATCATGATTTTCAGTCGCTATCTTGGACCCTTTTTGACTCAATACACCCAATTTCAGTTTCTAAATATCAAAATTTGCAAAATTACTTAATTGGTTCAATTATCATGATCTTAACTGAATTTATGTTGATTTGATTCAGGTCTTGATGAGGTTGAATATTCAACTAGGACCCACCTTTCACTCACCATTCGGTCTCACCATCGGTCTCACCATTCGGTATTGACTGTTCGGTCACATCCAATCGGTTTCTAACTCCATACGGTCTTCAAGATCGGTTGAGCAACCTGCTCGAAACCGTTTGGGCAACTCAGCAACATCAGGCATGTTTCCCCTCCTCTTGCTTTCCCTTCCTCCTCCAACAGCAACGTCGGATGCCACACCTCCGCCTCCTTCTACCTCCAGCAACCCTAAACGCTACATGCAATGCCGCCGCTCCCACTCCGCGCTCACCACAGAGAAGCCCTCACGGTCTTGAGACTGTGAGGCATTGATCGATCGCATACCGATTGGACGAGATCACATAGACCGGTTGGACGACGCCCAGTCCAAGACCGTTTGGTAATCGACGTGAAGACCAGTTGAACTTCGACGCAGAGACCGTTTGAAACCCATCAGTCTTCGAGACCGTTTGCTTCGCAAAACCATTTGGATAACGAAGATCTGAGACCATTTGGAAGAAGACCGTTTAGGACACGCAAGAACAGACCATTCGGTCATAAGACTGTTTGGAGCCATTCAGTCCCAAGACCATTTGGAACCATTCGGTCCCAAGACCGTTTGGAGCCATTTGGTCCCAAGACCGTTTGGAGCCATTCGGTCCCAAGATCGTTTGGTCATTCGAACGATCTGCAAGACCATGTGAAGGCGGATTCCCAAGACCGTTTGGAGCGATTCGGTCCCAATACTATTTGGAGCCATTCGGTCCCAAGACCGTTTGGAGCTATTTGGTCCCAAGACCGTTTGGAGCCGGATTTCCAAGACCGTTTGCCCTAAGACCATTTGAAGCAGGTTCATGCAGAAAATGTGAAGACCCCATCTGAGCCTATAAATAGGACCACAAGGGTCCTCAATTGGCATTGGTTCCGAGACGCTGACAGGCTGCCTGTGCACAGGTCTGATCTAGATCAGCTCCATCCGCGCCAGTTTCACTCCACCTACTGCCCGTACTGCGATCAAGGAGACCGAGAAGAGAAGGAAGATGGAGTGAGAGAGACTATCCTGTCTGTCTTGGCATCTCCCGTTTTGTGTCCAAATCTGCTCTGACATGACGTAGAAGACCGCATCATCTTCACCAAGCTGCGACTACCTTCTGCACCGTGCTCATGGTGGATTTATCTCTCTTCCTCATTCTTCTTGTTTCTCACATCATGAGCAAGTAGTTCCTCTTCGTTGAGGTGTGGAGACTAGCCCCGCTGCCCATGCAGTCATGTTCTTTTGTTAAACTTTTTATGGCAATGTATATAACTTTTCATTTCATTGTTAATCATTATGTTCGCAGTTTGATTAGTTGCTTACTTTCATCTTTGTTCTTCATATGTTGTGAGAGCTTCTATATGTAGGATTGAATGACGTTTAACAGATTGACTCCCAAACTAGAAATAGAATGAGATTCCTTAAGGTCGTAAGTGTATGATCTGTGAGGGGACAAGCCATCTAGCCTCTAGTGACGCTTCTGTGTACCTAACGCATGTATAGGGGTTCATAGCCTTAGTTGGATTTTGTATCATCTAGTTAATCGTCGATGTTTGCTCGTATATTAATCACCTGCTTGCTTATCGGTTAATGCGGTTGACTCCCAAACTAGAAATAGAATGGGATTTCTCCAAGGTCGTAAGTGTATGATTTGCAAAGGGACGAGGCATCTAGCCTTCGGTGAGGCTTCTGTGTGCCTAACGCCTGTATAGGGGGCCCACAACCTTCGTTGGATTTTTGTATCTTCGGAGCCGTAAGTAAGTGATCTAGATGGTGACGAGACATCTGATGCCTAAGGTGATGCTTACGCGAACCTAACGCCCGTGTGGGGTTTTTACAACAACTCTATTTGGATTGTTATATCTTGCCTGGATTGTTTGCAATTGAATGTGTTTGTACGTGTAGCGGTGGTGAAACCCGGTACCACCCCAGCGATTCCATATCATTTGATCTTAATCCAACTTTAATTCAGCCTTTACTTTCCTGCATTTAGTTTGATTAACCTCAAATCAACCAATCGTTTTAAATTTTAGTCTTAACTCAAATTGGATTAGATTGACAAGGATTCTTAAAAACGTTGTCCTTTGAGTTTGATCCTTAAATATACTGCGATAAGACTCGTCCGCTTGCGGGTGGTATTATTGCACTTTGGTTTTGGTAAAAACTCGGGGATTTCAACCCCGAGTGAGTTTGTTAGTGCGATAAAATCTCACGTCAGGTCAGTACAACCCCCCCCCCCCCACATAAGAAGACATTTGCAAATATGGAACATAAAAACTTGTTGTGCCACCTGTACAAATCTAATAGTAACTTCAACTTTAAATTCTAGCTATCATCTTGAAATTATATCTATTGTATCAACAAACCATCTATCCTTGATAGTGGTCTTGCCCAACAATCATTGGACCATACACAACATTATAGAGTCCCTTTTGTTTTTCCTTCCAAACAACATTTATAGGATCATCATCAACTCTCTCTCTCTCTACGTGAGAGGAATACTTGGAATGTTCATTTAATAAACATCTCCAACCTTCACATATTTCTCATATTATTGATACATCTTGGATAATAGGATTCATAACCATGGTATCCACCTCATGTGCGATAAGGAACTCACATCCTTATATCATCTACTTTTATCAACATAACAAATATCAAGACATATAAGAGGACTCTTCCTAATTATTGGAAGGCTAAAAAGCAAACTCATCACAAACTTTATGATCTTGGAACCATAGTCCAAGCAACCTTATGCTATTATAAGCTATCCACCCTCATGTTTGTAACGAATCCACATGTACCAAGTGGCAATGATCCACTTAAAAGTTGTGCCCTGGAAAGGAAAGACGCAAAGGGAAACACACTTCCCATACCATAGCAACATTGTTCAAGGGTCACTAGCAAAAAGGTAACCAATTCTATTTTCATTATGCGAGTTATAACTTCTTATGTATCATTTTACCCTTTTCATTTTGGGTTCCTTGCCATTAGCATAGGAATCATCATGATTAACATATCTCATTACTCCTTCCTTGATGACTATTTATCATACTTGGGTATGTTTTCTTATTTTATTATGTTTTTCAACCACTTATCAACATGTAAATCATCATATTCCACATTTTCTTCATTAAACATGGATCATCTACCTTAATTTCTTTCAAACACCATGCTTATTTTACATTAACACTTTCTTACACACATAGGTTGGTCTGAGATTAACTCAGGTTCCACCTTATTCCTTTGTCATTGTTCTCATTTATCTTCTCATTTTATACTTATCATTGGAGTTCTGTCCATCTTATGTGGATTTCATACCTTGAATCACTTTATAAGTATAAACTTATATGTCTTTTACTTCATTATCTTCTTGAATCACATCTTAAAGAACTCCTCCTTTTCTTATTTGTATTCAGATTTAGATTTCATAGTGTTGTATCTTTCTCTTATAGTTACCAAACATTCTAGTTTTGACAGATAATGATGTAATTCTCACATTCTTTAAGGTAGGATTGAGATATTCACGTCATGATTTCTTATTCATTATGTTCTTTATATTGTCTCAAAATGATAACTTGATCAGAGTAATCAGAAAGATAACTGTAACATCTCAGGATTTGAGGCCTCAGATATAATGATCTTAAAAGGAATGATTGGACTACCCATATCACCAAGGTGCACCTCCTTTTCCGAGAGCCCATCACTAAGAAATCCATAGTTAAGCGTGCTCAACTTGGAGTAGTACTGGGATGGGTGACCAGTCGGGAAGTTGATCCTGGCTTGCACGTCAGTGTGGACAAAGTGCGCAGTTAATGCTAGTGGTGGTTTGTGGGGCCAGTCGTCATTCCTAAAACTCTACTAGAGCCTTGGGCAGTGGGCCCGGGCGTTACAAATGGTATCAGAGCCAATTCCCCTCCAGTAGGTGGGGCCCACATGGGCATGTGGCATTAGGGCTGTAAATGGGTATGGGTAGACCCGCATACCCGCAAATCTGGACCCTTAAGAAACCCGTCACGGGTCTAATTTTTTATACCCGCATACCCTTGGACCCATATACCCTTGGACCCGCATATAAGCGGGTCCAATAATGGGTATGCTTAGATCCAGACCCGCTAGACCCGTGTACCCGCTATACATAAGTAACTACTAAAATAATATGTTATATATATTATACTTTACTAGTCTAATTAATATAATTACTGAGATTATATCCTACTCTTAAGGTTGAGACTAGTCATATAACTAAGAATTAACTATTCTAGTTACAATAACGAACATCATATGTAAACTTAAAATCAAAATGTCTACTAATCTACATTACTTTCTACATAAATTAAATGTTATGATCATGACTGCAAATATGTAAACAATTACTCAATTAATTTTATTGTATAGAATATAACATTGTCTAATATAACTATTACATGTTAATATACTATATGATAACAATATCTTGTTGTGTTAAATATATATAACATAGTCATTTCTCTTACTTAAACAATATGATGTTTTATAGAACCGCTTACCCGCATACCCGCTATTATTGCGGGTACGAGTATGGTGTGGGTCCATGTTTAGTATTATGCGGGTCTAGAACCGGAACCGAACCCGCTAAATTAGATGAGTATGAGTATGGGAATGGCCGTACCCGCACCGTTTACACCCCTATGTGGCATGCTAGTCTTGAGCCGTACGGTACATGTATGTAGGAAAGGGCTATCCATGGTGATGTAGCCACCCTTACGCTGGTATTCCGTGATCGGGAACTGGGTGTCCATGGGCCATGTTGGGTCTGCACTGAAATGGGGAAATATTATGAGGCCACATAGTTGAGCCTTGACGAGGACGTCAAGAGTCTAAGTGGGGGAGATTATAACATCCCAAGATTTGAGGCCTCAGATATAATGATCTTAAAAGGAATGATTGGACTACCCATATCACCAAGGTGCGCCTTCTTTTCTGGGAGCCCATCACTAAGAACTCCATAGTTAAGCGTGCTCAGCTTGGAGTAGTACTGGGATGGGTGACCAGTCGGGAAGTTGATCCTGACTTGCACGTCAGTGTGGACAAAGTGCGCAGTTAAGGCTAGTGGTGGTTTGTGGGGCCAGTCGTCATTCCTGAAACTCTACTAGAGCCTTGGGCAGTGGGCCCGAGTGTTACAATAACAATCTAAGAATTCCATACTTACCTTTTCTTCAATAATTTAATACCTGGCCAGGGTACCCAAGTGCTGAGATTAGACAGTATGCACCATATTTTATGTCATATTCCTAACTTAGACATCATCATAGTCTTAAGTCCTAGTGTCCCTGTAGACTCAGTGAACCTAAAGCTCTAATACTAACTTGTGAGAACCCGTTATACTAAATTAGATTACTCAAAACATAAAATACAATAAATCACCAATTAATCACATACCCAAAAAATATGGGTAAATTGCAGAAAAGTCCAAAATGTGTATAAAAATGCATAACTTGCTCAAACAATGTCCAAATTGGACCAAATTTGAAACTTAAGCATGTCTTATGATTTCAAAGCATATCATAAGGTTATATTAGGGTTATAAGAATTTAAATATGATAATTAAGCTTATTCAACTCATTAAACAAGTTTAGAGGTCTTACAACAATCACCACCAATACTATAAGAGATGATCCTGACTAACCAAGATGATTTTTATACATCACTCTTATAGTGGGTCTGTCCGATACACTGTTATCTAACATGTATATGTGTGATTGGTTTGATATCATATATCATGACTGATGAGATTCTGTCATCAACCAACACACACTCTAGTCTTTTGTGTTATTGATGTCTATGATTATTTCTACAATAACAACCGACTAGGGACATAACAAGAATGTATACTCTTTTGTGTCATTGATGTCTATGGTTATTTCTACAATAACAACCGACTAGGGACATAACAAGAATGTATACTCTTAACATCCACATGATCTCATTGTTCATGTCCTTAACATGAAGACATACGTCATTGAGTAATACAATTCTTTAGACATCTAACATGTAATACTATTATCTCAAAATAGTTAAACATATAGACAAAAATTACCTTTATTATTATTATTCAAATCATTTAGAAAGTATGCCATTAAAATCTTCATATGACTGGCTCTGTGGGCATACATACCAATAAAAAACGCATCCTTTTACCGAAAAATGTAACTTTTTAAGAGATATAATTTCTGTATACGAAAATAAAAGAAACACTATATTTTTATAAGAAGTAGGACAGAGAAAGCGACCAAGAGGACGATAAACACCATGACAATACTTGCAGAATCATGTAACAACAACAAATTCGAGCGTCGCTTGAGGCGTTGAAGGCCGTTGGTTTCTGAACTCAACGTTGATAAACCCTAAAATAACTAACAAAACCAACAATCAATGTTGATGTATCTCGCCGCGCTCACTACCGGAGAGTGTATATGAATGTAGATTTTGATCGGAGAAGGAAACTAAGAAGGAGAGGAAACGGAAGAGATCGGGAGCGGGAGCAGGAACAATTGAGTATGCACGGAAACTAAGAAGGAGAGGAAACGGAAGAGATCGGGAGCGGGAGCAGGAACAATTGAGTATGCACGGAGAGGGTTGTTAAACGATTT